>CANTUT010000930.1:0-202500 GCA_947687605.1 Reutealis trisperma
ATAATATATATATATATATATATATATATATATATATATATATATATATATATATATATATATCCCAAATTAGTATATAGATATATATGTGCAAATTTCAAATCAATCTTAACAATCTAAACAAAAATTTCGAAATCTAAACAAAAGATTAAGAAATTTTCAACAAAATCAATCTAAAACAAAATTCAAAAATCTAAACAAAAATTCAATTAAAATCATAGTCAATAATAAGGTAATCATGTAAATACTAGTGGAAAAATGAAATCTTCAATGAGGGATGAACACTGGCCAGTATACGGGAGGGCAGTCGAGGGCAACAGCAGTGGCAGCAGAGATGAAAAAGAGGAAGAAGAAAAAGAAGAAGAAAGGGAAGAGAGAAAAAAGATGGTCAATAGCTTATATTTTATGATTACTGACGGATTGCCGATGGATAGTGCCACATAGATTAAAAAATCCATCAGTAAAACGCTAAAGGTAGTAAAATCGGTATTTCGTCAGCATTATTTAGAATTTATTGATGGATTACTGATGGAAAGCCTACTGTCGTGTGGCATTCCATTAGTAATCCGTTAGTAAATATTTTGACTTCCTCCAAAACCTTTTGATTCCATTAGTAATCCGTTAATAATCCTTTAGTATATATATGATTACAAACATTAACAACTGGATAGGTTCAATGGCAACAACTTTTCAATTACTTAAATAATAATTTTTAATTTAGCAAAAGTCACTATCAACTAAGTGAGAGCATTTATTTTATTGCAACTCATTGGTAATTACGTAATCAACTAGTGGCAGGGGCTCTTCTTGGGAAGCAATACCACACAACTACAACTATGCAAGATAGGTCTCATGGCTAGGAGCATTCCTCTTCCTAACTAGAGTTTGGATATTATACCCTATCCTCTGGATAAAGTGTGCACATAGTCTGATGGAACCCATATCAGAAAGGGGATTTCTGCTCATAGGTTCATGGTATTGTATTATTTTTGGCAACTCAATCTTTAATCAACTAATATTATAGATAACACAACTCAATTTAAAACCTTTAGAATAACTAGGAAAAATATGTATAGCAACTCAACAATAGGATTCTTGAAGAATTCGAGACCATATATAGGATTTCAAGTAAGTAAATATCATGAACAATTCAAATAGGATTCAAAGTCTAATAAGAATTATATGCACAGAGTTCAAAATTATGAGGAAATCAACTGATCAACTAAAAAATTCAAAATAGGGTATGCAGTATAAATTATGAAAGCAACTTATAAATATAGTAGAATAATAATCACTTACCTTAACTTTACAATTCTTTTAACACTCATCCTTCTTTAAGATAAGCCAAATGGGTGATTTTCAATTTCTTGGTCCTCATATATTTGCTAATTCCCTTGCCCTTCTGCAGATAACACATGTTCATAATAAGCTTATGTATACTAACATTAACACTAAATGTCAAATTTTCATATTCTACCCTTTAAATTCCTACAGATCCAGCGGTCTTATTTCTATCATAACTTGAGATATATTAATCCAATTGCAATTATCTTTTTTGGATTTTAAATTAGACATATGAGGCTATAATATATCACAAAATCAACTCATTTGGAGCTCTACATGAAATTTGGTGCAATTTTTAATCCTACCCTTCATCATTGTCCTAGACAAACTAAGCTATTCTCAATATTGCTAGCATAACTTAAAATCATTAATTTTGATGCCTAAGGCTTTTTACTAGTTAAATTTAAAATATTTAAGATTGATTCAGTAGTTAATAGTTTGATCAAATTCTATCTCTAAGGCCCCTTAAACAGCTACTCAATTTCCATATCCTTAGTGAGCCTGTATACAAGGGCAGTTATATTATAGGTATCATAACTCCAAAAGTACTAAGAATTTAATCAAGCCTCTTCATTGGTCTTTAGTCCACATCTTTGGCTACTTTTTTTTTTCAATTAAAGGAAAATTTGGACTCCCATTTTCTCAAATTGGAGCCTCAAGTTCCAATAACTAACTTCCTCACCAATTATGTTTCCTACCTTTTTTTTCACTAGGTTTTCTACAATGGTTTTTCTTACTAGATTCAACTCAAAATTTTCATTTAAAATCATTTCTTCTCTAAGCTTCTACCATAGGTTTCCTAAATTAAAGAAACCTCCATCTTTTACCTCAAAATGGGCGAATCTCACAAAGCCATCATACTTAAGTTTTCTTCATCTTTCTTTCAACATTTCATCACATCCCACCTATCTTTCTCCACTCAAACACCATTATACAAGGTCATTTCCTCTATTATCTCAATAATCAATCATTTCCTTACCATTTATCCTCCAAACTAAAACAACACAAGCCAAAAAAATAAAGAAGGAAACAACAACTAACTCAAACCAAATACTTAAAGGTATTAAAACAACAAAATTAATACTATGCTTACCTTGAATGAAATTCTTCTCCCTTTGTGAACTCTTAATTTTACACCTCATCATTTGGTCACAGCTTGACATTTGATAAGATTAGTGTGCTATGCAGAGCTAGTACGGTGGTCCCACTAGCTGGTTAAAAGGCAAGGGTTATGGGGGTAGCGCCCCAGAGATAAAAATAGACTTTCAGTCACATTGGTACTAGGATGCTTAATTTTCAGACACGGACACTTTTTATACTCTGACTAGACCTTCTGTATTAGATAGTATTTTTTTGAAATTAACCAAATCTTTTCTCAGACTAGCTGTTCAATTGTTCTGAAATTAAATTTGAATCTATTGAAATTGATCGATTAATTTTTTGAACTCTGAAACTCTCAGAAACTGACTTGAAAGTCTCAAAATCTGACTGAGCTCAATAGAAATCTCAGTGGCAGGCCCACCAAGGCTAGGGGCTATGTTGGCACTGCCGCTGGTGCCTCAGTTAGCGCCGGCCCCACTGCTCCACCTGCAGTCCCCAAAATACCCCCCAATCCGATTTTCCAACCCTTTCTAGCTCTACCCCTCATGATCTTTTCACATTTTTGCTACTTAAACTGCCCTTATCTCTCTTTGCCTATAAATAGGTCCTCCATCTTTCCTTCCAACATAACTCTTGAATTAGTAGTAATGACTATCTACTAATTCTTCTCTTGTTCTCCCTCCAACTGCTCTCAAATTAATTAATTAATCTTTTTAATTAATTAATTATCTCACCCCAACTAAGTTAATTAATGTTTTAATTAACTAAAACTCTTTTTTTAAATTAAAATTAATCACTCAGTTAATTAATTAATTAATCTTTTTAATTAATTAATTAATCACTCTTCAAAATCAATCATTTTCTTAATCTATCTTTCATCCAAATTAATTAATTAATCTTTTTAACTAACTAATCTATCTATCATTTTTCATCATATTAATTAGTTAATTAATCCTTTTAATTAATTAATTAATCTCCCAATCAATCTAATCATCCGGTCCCGATAAAACAGAACTCGGTCCGGTAAAACTTTCCATCCACCAAAAGCAAAGGTATCAAGTTTTTTCCTCATTCTCAACACACCTCAACCAAAATTAATCTGATCAACTCCTAAACCCCTCCACTTAATCGTGGAATGAACTATGCGGGTTTTGATCTCCATTCAATGGGGTACGTAGGCAAGTTTAGAATTTAAATCTAAACCACAAATCCAAATCTTAATCAATTTCCTTTCCCTTTTTAATTAATTTGAAGATGTTTTATTTTCTCCTTACATTCATACCATGCTCATGCATTAATTGTCATATAACATTTGTCATTCATGAAATTAATTTTTAAGTCAAATTAAACTTAAGAGCCAAATTTAGATTATTTAAAATGAAAAACCTAGTTCTCAAACTCAATCTGGTTTGAGGCTAATAATTTTATCCTTGGGTAAATTAATTGAAAATTAATTAATTGGAGTCAATTGGTTTTTTCCTTAATTTTCCCATTTCAAAATAAATTAAGGTGGTGATTCCCAAAATCATTTTCAAAATCAATCAATCTGAACCCAAGAGTTTCATCATGAGTCTAAATCTGAATGAGTATTCCAATTCCCTCTAGTGGATCAGGTTGGTGCTCGGATGAGACCTTACACCCTTCTTCTTCTTGTAAATCCTTAGCTATCTCTCTCTCACCCTCTTCCCTTGTTCATCTTTTCTTTCCCTTTTTATTTTAAGTACTAAAATGAAATGCATAAGTGTTAAGAATAGCCATACTTATCTAATATACATATTTTCCTTTTCTTTTTCGTTTAATTTTTCTTGCTATTAAAATTAATAAGAAAATCCTAGCCATGTATCCTTCGTTTATTGGCACTCATTTCTTTTTTAATCTATTTATTTTATATATATATATATATATATATATATATATATATATATATATATATATATATATATATATAAAATAAAAGTCATAGTAATGATTAGAGTTTTGTTAATTATTATAAAATTGTAATTTTAAGTGCTTAATTACTCTAAATCATTCTATTATTACCCATTAATATTTTTAATCTAATTTTTAAGGTTCCAATATTATAATAAACTATTCTTTCATCTATTTTTCCTAAATCAAAATCTGTGAAAAATCGTGGCACCAAAATTCATCGATTTTATACTTAGCATACTGATTTTACTTAGATATTTTCTATGCTCATTTCTAATTCAATTCTTGAGTTCCATCACTTCTAATATCTTCATATTTACCAAAATTCTCAGAACCTAATCTAGAATCCTTTCTGAGATCAAGATTTGCCAACTCACACTTAACACCTTGATTTTCAAACATGTACCCTTTTTAGGATTTCAATTCCAAACTACATATTTTCCTTCTCATTTTCCTTGTTTTACTTAGTTTTACACTACATTTAGGGTCTTTGGTGACCTAGGTACACCTAGGGTGTTATAGCAAGTATGCATTTACTCTAACAATGGCAACATCTATAGGCAAACTTTTCAAATAAAACAATAGGTTATCATAACCTAACATTGAGTTAACTGCAGAAGCTCTCCTCAAGATAAACAAACATTTAATGGATGCAAAAGTGAGAAGTTATGGAAAGATTAAATAACACTTAAATAATATTTTAAAAATCAATAAATAAAACAACACAGGTTATGATAAGCAGCGGCATCCTATATTAATATATTAATTAATTAATATTCATGGTTGATATAGAAGAATGAGCATTAAAACTTATAAAATAGGGTAATGATGACAATTCTGTAATGATTACAGTAGGGCTGATAAATTAGGTGCTTAAATTTTAAACAGTGAAATAAAAAAAAATTTAAAGTAAGTAAACTGAAGATCAATAAGAAGTTAAGACAAAAAAAAAAAAAAAAAGAAAAGACAAAAGCTAAATTAAATAATTCTATTTTAAACTATAATCATTGCATGTGGCAGTAGCAGAAAGTACCAAAGTAAAAGCGAATATATTAAATAAAATAAAATATTAAACTTGACTTTTTTGTAACTAAAACAAAGTAAAGGGCCAAAACAATATGGTTAACACAATAAGTAGGCCAAAAAAGAATACAGGCTAGAAAAAAAAACATAGGCTAGAAAAACAACATGGGGCAAAAAAATAATAGAGGTTCATCTAAAATTATACATCGACAAAATCCAAACCCAAAGGTCAAAAATTCAGAAATACTATGAAGAACATTCTAGATAGTAAATATTTCTTGTAGAATAAACAACAATCATTAGATAATGAAATGCACATATAACTTTTCAAAAAAAAAATGTAGAAGATAATTGTACAATACAACCCATTACAAACACATGTATAACAACAAAAACATATTTTAAAAACTGAAATTGCAAAAATATATTATACATGCAACCACAAAATAGACAATAAAGTGCAAAAGGCAAAATACTATTTTTGCATGAAGATAAAGACTCAACCAAAGCTAGGAAACCTAGAAGAAACAAATGCAAATATGCAAAATAAATCAAAGGAGCAATTCTAAAAAATAAGAAGAATAAACACTACAAAAGCAAATAAAAAATACACAAAATTAAAAAATTACCATAATAGGAAGACTAATGGCCAAAATAATGGTTTTTGTAAATCGAAAAAGACCAAACCTTCGTAAATAGTAACAATTAGGTCTAAAACAGACCAAACTCACAATCAATGTGACATTTTAGTGCATTCTCTATGAGAATACATATTATTCAAAAAAATAAAACATAAAAAGAGAATCTCATGAAATATTATCAGATCTAATGAAAAATGATAGAAAAAGAAACAACCAAAGAAAACCTATGAAAATAAAATAATTTCAATTAAAATCCTGGAAAACCTTACCATGCAAAAGCAGGACAATGAGTAAAAATCACATAATTAGTAGATAAAACATTGATTTGAACCAACCCATCCAAATTTGGCCCCTACACAAACCTAAAACATAGATTGAAACAAACTACACATGCAAAAGACCATAAAGAAAGATATGGAAAAAAAGCACAAAAGATCTATAGGTAGGATTTAGAGCAAAGGATGATTAAGAAAAAATTTAAAAAAAAATAACCATGAAATAAATCTAAATGGCATTAGAGAATTGCAAAAATGAAGCAACATCAATGGCAAAAAAGAGAGTGATAGAAAGAAAGTACACGAGAAATGACTCGACTCTGAATAAGAAATTAAATATGTCGCTTATATTTTGATAAAAAAAAATAGAGAAGGCACATAATTCAAGCACAATTTACATGAATAATGTGGCAGCCATGAATATGAAGAATCAAAGAAGTAGAGAAAGAAGGGACATGGCCTAGGACATAGTTTGAGGCAAACAAAGAGGAAGGATAAAGCCAAAGTGAAAAAAAAAATTAAAAGATGAAATTAACATTCAATGGCAACATTTATTTTAGTTGACACTTAATAAGCAGTGCACACAAATGTGAATTCATTTAAGGAAAATGTCGTCATTTTCCATGCGGACTTTTAGGAAAAAGAGTTCAAGTCAACTATAGACCCACCAATAAAATAAAAAAAAAATCAAAGTACCCTCCATAAGCAAAAGAATATGTGTTATGGGAGCAAGTTAAATGTAAAAAGATCACGTGGTGCTTCTGAACAACACATTTTTGCTACTAAATGGCAAAAGACAGGGCAAAATGGTAAGTAAATGAAATCTAAAGATAAATAACTTTTTTGTGGGTACTGTGTGTTGGGTATTTTTTGCAAGTGTATGGAGTCCGCAAGTATTATAAAGTAAATAGAGTATCATTCCCATGAGGACTATGTTTATCCACCTATCTATTATTCCTTTTCTTTGTTTAAGTCTTAATGAATTAATATTGATTCTTAAATTAGACAAAACAACTAAATTTAATGAAAAATTTGAAGAGAAACAATGAGATTTAATAGTCAGGAATTAATATTTATCCACACTCAATTAATCGATTACCTCAATATCCAAATATTGTATGATCCGGGTTATCCAATAGCATTGATTAATTTCTCTCGATATCTAATCAACTAAACTAGAATTCAAGCTATCTCAAAACAGTTCAACCAATTCTCATTGCATTAAACTATTTGTTGATTTCTCAAACTTAGCATTCAAGTAAACCCTAAGGATATTTAATTACTAACTATAATCTCTTATCAATTAGTAATCAAACAAGTATTTGTAAGTTTATTGTATTACCATCTCTCAATGCATAACATAACACAAATCATAACTTTATTGGCCAAACAAAGTTAAGCATTAATCATAGCAAATACCACATATCACAAGGAATTAGATATATAGATAATTGAAAGAAATTGTGTTTCAAAATATTAATCCCTAACTAAAGAATTAGTAAAACATGATTACAATGAAAACTAGGTACCAAGAGAAAAAGAAATTCATAAACTCAAGCTTAGAGGAAGTAAGGAAATTGGATTTCTCAATCTTCAATCCTAAGCCTTCAATCTTGATTTGCTTGGATTCAATCTCACTCTAGGATTTTTTTTTTCTTGTTCTCTTCTTTCTCTCCCTCTTTTTCTTCTCTTCTTACTCTATTTATAGTGCAATCTGCCCCCTTGTCCAATTAGGTTTGAAAGATTGGCCTTTGGACAAAATAAAAATGGAGTTGGAATTAAACTCTCGTTGTGCCTATGACATATGTCGCACCTGTGACACTAGGCTGCACACTGTAGTTGTTGCGCCACGAAGCACGGAGCACCTACAACATCCTTTAGCTTCCAATTCCAAAGCTTTTCTCGATCGCCCCGATTTTGTACTAACCTCCTTTCATTCCTCCATCTTTTTTTGTTTTCTTTTGGCTCTTTTAACCCTACAAAATCTTAAAAACCTTTCTCAAATTCAATACACAAAATATGAATAAAATTAAACCAAAATATACCCTAAACATATGCGCTTTCTAAGGAAAAATTATCTACTCACATAAATTCTATATGCTCAAATTAAATTCTTCCACACTTGAACTTTTGCTTGTCCTCAAGCACACACTCAACATCTTCATTCTCAACTTTTTCACCATCCTATTGGACACATTCAATCTCTCACTTGCTTTACTTATGCAATCCCTAATATTCCAAAATAAGTATATGTATTAACAAGGATGCCTAGGCCAAAAATTTTCACATAAAGAGTATACTTATAAAGAAAAGATAAAACACATATCTTAACCCATAATTTACCAATCATAATTAGATAATTTTCCAAAAATTACCAAATACAATTAAACTAAATGGGTATCAATAGGAGTTTTAGAATACTTAAGCACAAAGGGGTTAATTAATTACTTTTTATTACATATAAATATATTTTTTCTTTTATGAGTGCGTTTTACGCTCCATCTTGCAAAAAAAAAAAATTATATTTTTTTTTATCTACTAACCTCCCCTTACCCTTCCTCCATTCTCCTCCCCCACCCCCTTTTTTTATTATTAATTTCTCTATATCATATTCCCAATTAACAAAAATCCTTTGGTCCTTTTCTATCTAGTTAATTATGAAAGGTAAATTATTAGTTAGCTAATGTGTTCGAAAAGTTCTAAACAAACATAATCTAAATGCGAGAGTTCTTAAACTAAACATCCTATTTAATAAACCTTCTTGGATTGAGGGATTACTAGAGAAATCATCCTTTAAAGTTTAAAATCCATTTTAATTAAATTTTGCAAGTGCGTTTTACACTCCATCTTGCAAAATTTTTATTTTTTGTTTATCTACTAACCAACCCCACCCACCCACCCCCTCTTTTATTATTAATTTCCCGATATCATATTCCCAATTAACAAAAATCCTTTGGTCCTTTTCTAGCTAGTTATATTTAATATGAAAGGTAAATTATTAGATAGCTAATGTGTTTGAAAATTTCTAAACAAACATAATCTAAATGTGAGAGTTCTTAAACTAAACATCCTTTTTAATAAACCTTCTTGGATTGAGGGATTACTACAGAAAGCATCCTTTATAGTTTAAAATCCATTTTAATTAAATTATGTCCAATGTTCAAGCTATAATTGAGAATGACTATGTTATACTCCAACCAAACAAATATAACCCAACAAAAACACATAAAAACAAATGACTGCAACAATTCATAACACACTAAGACGCATCCCCCAACACCCCCCCCCACCACTCACACTTGAATATCATGTTGTCCCCAATGTGATTTCCAATATGCAAACAAAATGAACATAAGTAATATGCAAAAATGAATAGGAGAAAGGTTTAAGAAACTGCCTTGTTAGTTTGGCAGTGATGGTGGAGGGGATGGGATGTCGAGGTCTAATTGATCGAAGAACTTAGAAAGCTTATATCTTTGGTAGGATCGCTCCTTCTCCATATGATGAAGTTGTGTATTCATTTCATCCACTTTAGCGCTCACCCTTTGGTTGTGCTCATCAAAAGCATCTAACCGCCATAGAACTTGCTTCCAACTAGCATTCTCTTGCTTATGATCATTTTCTTCTTCTTCATCATCTTCACTCTCCTCTTCCTTATCTTCCTCCATCTGAGTTAAAGAAGTAGCTGGAATGCTTGATTGTATGCCATGCCTCAACTGTTGACACTTCCAAGTGGTGGGGTCTTTCAAGGACATATCAATCTCAATGATCTCAGATCGAATTAATGCATCTATTTTGAAACTTCCTCCCTTTAACTCTTCCATCACTAGACTATTCTCACAAAAAACTTTGAAATACATAGCAAGTCCATTTACAATATGGCCTATGGCAATGGTTGCTTTAGGGTGAGTCATAATGTACTTCAAACTTTACAAAATTTAATATGTGGTGGAAACTTTATCATTTGTTTGCAAACACCACAACATAAATAATTCTTTCGTAGAAACCTTATTACTTTCTAGTTTGCCAAAAATAGGATGACACATGAATTTATGCAAAAGTAAGTAACTATGATCTTTAATTAACTCATTCGATGCATTGTGAGGATCAAACTTGTCTAACCCTATTAATTTCTTCCAAAATTTACTAATGTCAAAAATTTTCAGAAAATCAATACTACCTCCTTTAGGCAATCCAAAAGCTCTAAACATGGTATCATTATCAATTTGATATTCTTTGCCTAACATCCTACATTCCAAAATTTTTTCACTAGAAGTGGAGTACTTCAAGGTTCTCATTAGTTAATTCCATATATGTAGGATTTTTCATCTTTATAAATTTTCGCCACCCAAGTTTAGCACACAATTTGGTCAATTTTTCCTTCAATTTTATAGTTTCCAAAGTATGATCATCCAAATATCTATAAGGGTGTATTGTACGTTTGATTAGAGAAACATACCTCTTGCCTTCTACCTCACTAAAAATAGGGAAAGGAGCACCAAATTTGCAGGCAAGATTGCTTGTTTCTTCTTCCTCCATTCTTGCTTTCCCTTTCCTTGAGCTAGCCTTCTTAGCCACACTTTTAACCCTTGAAGCCATGGATTCTTAATGATTTGAAAGAATTTAGGGTTAGGTTAGATTTTAAGAGAAGAAAATGGGAGGAATTTCGGAAGATTTGAGAGTTTGAGGGTCAAGGATTTGAAGAGTAGTAGAGATAAATACAAAAATTTGGAGAAGAAAAAGAAGAAGAAGAATAAGGGTTTTAGGGTTGCTTATGTGCCATTTTAAAAGAGGCAAAAAAAAATTTTCTGTCCAGTCGTCACGCCTGCGACAAATTGGGCGATCGCAACGCGACCTGCGCTGCACCCTCTATTGTGGGCATGATGAATGATGCGCTCGCTATACGCCTAGTACGCCATCACGCCCAATAAGCTAGTTGTGCTTGTGATGCTGTGCTTTACTCTCAGACGACCTCCAATATGCTCTGCTACTTAAAAAGTACGAAAATAACTAAAACAAACCATGAACTAAAAGTGAAAAATCATAAATGAACACTAATTAACAGCCACAAATCCTTAATTAAAATTAATAAACTAAAAAAAACTATAAAATAGAATAAAATTCAAGACAAGAAATAACAAAAAAATAACTTGGGTTGCCTCCCAAGAAATGATTCTTTAATGTCATAATAGATGGACGTTAAGGATATGGTCTTCAATAGACTTCAACTAGGGAGATTAATTCCCTTGCTTGAGTCATAATATCACCATAGTAAAGTTTGCATCTATGCCTATTAACCTTAAAGGTTTCCCCCTTTGAATTCTCAAGTTCTAAAGCACCATGGGAAAATACTTGAGCCACTTTGCATGGTCCACTCCACCTTGATTTCAACTTGCCTGGGAAAAGTTTCAGCCTTGAATTGAACAATAAGACTGAATCTCCTTCCTTGAAGTCTTTCTTAAGGATATGAGTGTCATGCCTTCTCTTGGTCTTCTCTTTGTAGATCTTGGCATTCTCATAGGCTAAGTGTCGAATCTCCTCCAACTCATTCAAGTCTAGTAGCCTCTTTTTTCTAGCAACCTTTAAATCAAAATTGAGCAATTTTATTGCCTAATAATCCCAATGTTCCAACTCTACCAATAGGTGACATGCCTTGCCATACACCAACCTATATACTGACATACTAATAGGTATTTTGTAGGCCGTCCTATAGCCCATAAAGCATCATCAAGCTTAGCTGCCCAATCTTTTTGAGACATATTGATTGTCTTCTCAAGGATTCTTTTCAGCTTTCTATTGGACACCATTACTTGACCACTAGTCTGAGGATGATACGATGTAGCAACCTTATGATGGACTCTATATTTCCTGAGTAAGGACTCAAAATTTTTATTGCAAAAATGAGTATCTCCATCAATGATTATAGCTCTTGGAACCCCAAACCTTGAAAAGTGCTTCTTTAGGAACCTGATCACCACCTTGGCATCATCGATAGGAGTAACAATAACTTCAACCCATTTAGATGCATAGTCAACCCCCACCAAGATGTATTTGGTCCCATAAGAAGAGGGAAATGGGCTTATGAAGTCAAGTCCCCACACATCGAACAATTCCACTTTATGAATGGAAGTGACTAACATCTCGTTCCTCTTTGATAGATTTCCAGCTCTTTGACACCGATCATAATGGGCAATGAAGTTCTTGGTATCTTGAAATAGAGTAGGCTAAAAGAATTCGCTCTCCATAATTCGAGCAACAGTTTTAGTGGCCCCAAAATGGCCTGCATAGGCTGAACTATGGCATTGATTTAGCACTTTAGCATCTCCTCCTTAGGTACACATCTTCTAATCAACCTATCCCTACAAATTTTATAGAGGAAAGGCTCATCCTATAGATAGTGATTGGCTTCAAACAAGAACCTCTTCTTTTATTGATAAGACAAATCTGAGGGTAGAATGCCATAAACCAAGTAATTTGCCACATCTGCATATCAAGGAGTGCTTATTTGTTCAATGAACATGAGAGATTCATTAGGGAAGAGCTCATTGATGCCTTGTTCATCCTTGTACTTATGCTCAAATCCTTCGAATCGAGACAAATGATTTATTACTAGATTTTCTGATCCCTTTTTGTCTTTTATCTTGATATCAAATTCTTAGAGAAGCATAACCTATCGACTGAGTCGAGGTTTAGCATCTTTCTTAGCAAAAGGTATCTCAAAGATGCATGATCGATGAAGATGATAACCTTTGCACTAAGAAGATATGATCAAAATTTGTCAATTGTAAACACCATAGCCAGTATCTCCTTCTCTGTAGTTATGTAATTAAGTTGAGCTCTAGCTAATGTCTTACTTGCATAATAAATCACTTAAAGCTTCTTATCTTTTAGCTGTGCTAATACACAACCCAAAGCTTGATCACTTGCATCACACATGATTTCAAAGGGACTAGTCCAATCAAGAGGAGAGATAGTTGGATCTAACACTAAGGCTTTTTCAATCTCTTAAAGGCATCCAAACATTGATCTTCAAAATCAAAAGGAGCATCTTTAATCAATAAGTTAGTGAGAGGTTTAGCAATCAAAGAAAAATCTTTGATAAACTGCCTATAGAACCCCACATGACCTAAGAAAGCTCAAACTCCTTTCACTGAAGTTGGCGGAGACAATCTCTCTATGACTTCAATTTTTGCTCTATCAACCTCCAAGACCTTGCCTAAAATTTTGTGTCCCAACATTATCCCTTCATCCACCATGAATTGACACTTCTCCTAATTCAGCACTAGGTTTGTGTCTTCATACCTTTTGAGTACCCGATCTAGATTAGCAAGACATTGATCAAAACAATCCTTAAAGATAGAGAAATCATCTATGAAGACCTCCATAATGTCCTCAATCATGTCTGAAAATATAGCCATCATACGTCTTTGGAAATTAGTAGGTGCATTGCATAATCCAAAGGGCATATGCCTATAAGCAAAGGTATTATAAGGACATGTGAAAGTGGTCTTGTCTTAGTCTTCTAGAGAGATGAAAATCTTATTATATCCCGAATAGCCATAAAGGAAGCAATAGTGAGAATGGCCTACAATTTGCTTCAACATTTGATCAATGAATGGGAGAGGGAAGTGATCCTTCTTTGTTGCTGAATTGAGCTTCCTATAATTAATGCAAACCCTCTAACCTGTCATTGTCCTCTTTGAAATCAGCTCCTTATCTTCACTTTCCACCACCATTATACCCCCTTTTTTGGGTACACATTGGACCGGACTCACCTAAGAGTTATCAAAGATAGGATAAATGATTCCCGCATCTAAGAGCTTCATGATCTCCTTTTTTACCACCTCCTTCATGTTAGTAGTCTCCTTTACCTTTCTACTGTAGCTCAAAACTCATCTTCTATATGGATTTTATGCATGACAAATGAAGGATTAATACCCTTGATGTCAGAGATTTGCCACCCAATAGCTTTTATTCTTTGCTGTACCAAGTCCACTACCCTTCTTTCTTGCTCCTTTGAGAGTTTGTTTGAGATTATAATTGGTAGTGTTTCTCCCCCTCTCAAAAATTTGTATCGCAAGTGATATAGAAGTGGTTTAAGCTCTATTTAGGGAGGCTTTTCAATAAATGGTGGGGTCGGGTTATCATTTCTCACCAAAAGTTTAGAATTCCTAAGAACATGGGTGTCACACTTGCTATAGGTGTCACGATCACACCACATCCCTCTAATTTCAGCTCTAGATCTGATTTCAGCTAGTATTGCACCTGCGATAGGTGGTGCTCCTGTGACACTGGTGATTTCTTCAATCGCTACGCTCGTGACACTGGTTTGCTCTAAAAATTCAACTTTTTCCCATTCCTCTTTCTTGATTTCTGAGATGCATTCATCAATCACATTAATCCTCATGCAAGATTCCTCCTCCACAGGATGTTTCATGGTTTTAAACATGTTGAACTCCACCTTTTCATCCCCAATCCTCAAGGTGAGCTTCCCTTCATACACATCTACCAAGGCTCGACCTATGTTAAGGAATGGTCACCTAAGGATCAATGAGCCATCTTTGTCTTCCTCAAAGTCAAGCACTGTGAAATCTACTGGAATGATGAATTTATCTACTTTGACAAGCACATCTTCAGTGATTCCATGTGATCTTTTGATTGAATGGTCTGCTAATTGCAAGAGCATAGAGGTAGGCTTTGCTTCCCCCAAACTAAGTTTCTTAAAGAGAGACATCGACATTAACTTAATTCTAGCCCTAAGATCACATAAGCAATCAAGAAATTCTAAATTCCTTACAACACATGGGATTGTGAAGCTCCCTAGATCTTTCAATTTAACCGGCATCTTGCTTGTGATGATTGAGTTGCAATTTTTTGTTAGAGGCATAGTTTGCCCTTCATCCCACTTCCTCTTATTGGTTATGATGTCTTTTAGAAATTTTACATATTGAGGCATTTGAGCTAAAGCCTTGGCAAAAGGAATGTTGTTTTGCAATTTTTTGAAAATCTCTAGAACTATAGAGAACTGTTAATCTGCTTATTGCTTCCTTAACCTTTGTGGGAATGGCGCCTTTGGTTTATATGGAGGTGGAGGAGGATTAGTAGGTTATTGATCTGATTCCTCTTGCACACTATCCCCCATGCTTTCATTCACCTCTTTTTCATCTTCTTTATCTCCTTGCTTTGACAAAGGTGGTGCCAGCTCCTTACCACTTCTTAAACTGATGGCTTTCAGTTGCTCCCTCATATTAGGCTCCGTGGTGCTTGGAAGATTTTCTTGATTTCTGATTGCAAGTGCATTCTCAAGCTACCCTACTTGTACCTCCAAGTTATTCATCAAGGAAGAATGATTCTTTGCAAATTTGATCAAATTTTGCCTCCATCCTTCACTTGTTTTCATCTTGACTAGCCTTCTTATTGTTGAAAGCTTCTATGAACTTGTCCATCTTTAATTCAAAGCTTGTAAGCCTATCTTGTGGTGGTTGTTGAAATCCAGGTGGTCCTTGTTGCTTGTTGAAATTTAATTGCCCTGCATTATTACTACCCTAAGAAAAGTTGGGATGATTCCTCTATCCTAGATTTATGTATTTAAGTAGGGGTTGTTGTTCAACCTTCCTTGGAACTGATTTCCTATATTGTTGACTTGTTCCACTTGATTCCCAGCTGAAAGGTTAGCTATATAACAGTCAATGCTTATGTGCCCCATCTCACCATAAAATCCATAACCACTTCGAATTGCTACAATAGAATTTGAAGGGACATTCAAAGCACCAAGTTGCTTTGATAGGATAGTAACTTGTGCTTGTAAAGATGTCAGTTGATCTACCGCCAAAACTCCTTTTTGATCTCTTACTTGTGGTTGCTTAATATGCTAAGTAGGCCATAAAGAGTTATTGGTTGCCATCTCCTCTAAAAGCTAAATTGCCCCCTTTGTTGTCTTCCTCATCAACGATCCTCCAGCTGCTACATCAACAGTACCCCTTGTGTGAGAATTGCACCCATTATAGAAATTTTAGATCAAAAGCTCATCGAGAAGATGATAGTGTGGGCAGCTCCTTTGAAGTTCCTTGTATCGCTCCCATGCTTCATCTAAAGATTCCCCTTTACGTTGTTAGAAGTTTGTGATCTCCTTGATAATCCTTGTGGTATTTACTAGAGGCAAGTACTTTGCAAGGAATGATTGGATGAGTTGCTCCCAAGTAGTGATAGATCTAGATGATAGTGAATTTAGCCATGATTTTGCCCTATCCTTCAAAGTGAAAGGAAATAGTCTAAGTCTTTTTGCATCATCTGAAACTCCATTATACTTGAAGGTATCACAAATTCCTAAGAAATTGGCTATATAAGCATTGGGGTCTTCATTAGTCAATCCATAGAATTGTACACTTGATTGAAGCATTTGGAGGAGAGTAGGTTTGATCTCAAAATTGTTTGCATTGACCCTCGATCTAGCAATTCCATGTTGTGCTCCATTCAAACTCGGCATAGAGAACTCTAACAAAGTTCTTTGATTCCCTCTCTGATTTCCATGTTGGTTCTCTTGCTGCTCTTGATTCACCCCTCTGAGTCCTATTTCATTTGCCATCTCAGCTATTTCTTTTTGTCTTGCTTTCTTGATTTCTCTTTCGTATTTAGTTAACTTAGGTATATAAGGGATGAGTGCAGATTTTGATCTTCCAGTATTGTGCATACACAAAAATCAGTACCTAAAAAATAAAAGAGACTCAAAACAAAAGTCAATAAAAAAAAAGTAAAATTTGCGTTAAATCAAACAAAATCAAATAGATTATGATGTTAAATCAATAGTTACTCGTTAACAGAATCAAAAACTTGTTAGGTATTTTCCATAAGTATACGGTGTCCATAAGTAATATAGAGTGAATAGAGTACCGTTCCTATGAGAACTATGTTTATCCACCTATCTATTATTCCATTTCTTTATTTAAAGCTTAGTGAATTAATCTTGATTCTTAAATTAGACAAAACAACTAAATTTAATGAAATAATTTAAAGAGAAACAATGAGATTTAATGGTTAGGAATTAATATTTATCTACACTCAATCAATCAATTACCTTAATATCCAATTACTATATGATCCGGGTTATCCAATAGCATTGATTAATTTCTCTCAATATCTAATCAACTAAACTAGAATTCAAGCTATCTCAAAACAATTCAACCAATTCTCATTGCATTAAACTATTTGTTGATTTCTCAAACTTAGCATTCAAGTAAACCCTAAGGATATTTAATTACTAACTATAATCTCTTGTCAATTAGTAATCAAATAAGTATTTGCAAGTCTATTGTATTACCATCTCTCAATACATAACACAACACAAATCACAACTTTATTGGTCAAACAAAGTTAAGCATTAATCATAGCAAATACTACAATGAATTAGATATATAGATAATTGAAAGAAATTGTGTTTCAAAATTTTAAACTTGAACTAAAGAATTAGTTAAACATGCTTGCAATGAAAACCAAGTACAGAAAAAGAAATTCATAAACCCAAGTTTGGAGGAAGTAAGGAAATTGGATTTCTCAATCTTCAATCCTAAGCCTTCAATCTTAATTTGCTTGGATTCAATCTCTCTCTAGGACTTTTTTTTTCTTGTTCTCTTCTTTGTCTCCCTCTTTTTCTTCTCTTCTTACTCTATTTATAATGTCTGCCTCCTTTTCTGATTAGGTTTAAAAGATTGGCCTTTGGAAGAAATAAAAACAGAGTTGGAATTAAACTCCCATCAAGCCTGCAACACATCGTGCCCGTGACACTGGGCTGCACTTTGCAGTCGTTGCGCCTGCGATGCACTGTGTGCCCGCGACATCCTTCAACTTGCAATTCTAAAGCTTTTCTCGATCGCCTTGGTTCCATATTAACCTCCTTTCATTCCTCCATCTTACTTTGTTTCCTTTTGGCTCTTTTAACCCTACAAAATCTTAAAAACCTTTCTCAAATGCAATACACAAAATATGAATAAAATTAAACCAAAATACACCCTAAACACATGCCCTTTGTAAGGAAAAATCATCTACCCATATTAATTCTATATGCTCACATCACTGTGCGAAGTTGAAAGCCCATTGTACCCTTCCAAAAGACACCATTTTTACATTCAAATGAAAAAAGAAATGGGCAAGACTGTCCTATCACAAAGTCAAAATTAAATAGAAGAGAATTGTTCCTAAGTGTTTGCTTCTTTATTATATATCTATTGATAAGGATAATTAGTCATTGAACTTGCAGATGAAGATTATCAAATATATATTAGTTCAATAGTCTTATTATAGCAAAATAAATTGACTCTAGGGCATAATACTAGCTATTCCTTCTTTTTTTTTTTTTTTTTTTTGGGACCAAACTAGCAATTCCTTCAAACATTATGAATCTTGTCTTATATGATATTCCAGTTTCATCTTCTAAATTCATTTTTTTCTAAAAATAAAAGAAAACAACAACAATAACAACAACAATAATAATAATAATAATAGGCATACTTTTATCATTTTGATATAAACCTTACTTTAATAACCATACTTTCTTCAAAATATTTTACCATCTTAAACGTTAATCATACTTCAAGGGTAAAACACATTATGGAGCCTATAAACTTTACATTATTTGTTTATTAAGTCCATAAATAAAATTTTATTTCTCCATACTCAATCATAGAATTTTTTTTTTTTACATTAAGAACTTTTTGCGTAGTAAAAATAAAATTAATGAGAAATTATGTAATAATAATATATAAGTTATTAAAATATTACATTACTTTTAAAAATATATATATATTGTTTAATACATAAAACTTGAAAAATATAAGGATGCAAAAAATGAAATTTTCTTTTTTTTACAACTTTAATAATTATTATAACGAAACATTAGTATAAACTTTTTAATATTTTTAAGACAGTGCTATAAAATTTTTCTTCAATTTTTTTTTGTCATTAAAAAAGTTTTCAATGTAAAATAAAAATTTAAGAATTTAATAAAAATAAATGAAATTTTAAGGACTCATAAATAAAATAAATACGATTAGTAATGGAGTTTGAGAATGAGTTTATCCTGCTTTAAAAAATCAAATTTTATTACATGCTTCATCCAAAATATGTCTATGTGGCAAATTATTTTATGGACTTGAGTCCATGTAGCGGAATGGACCGACTTATATGTATACAATACGAGTGCATGTTGATGTGTATTATTTTTTTAAAAGAATATTTTTTTCATTTCATTTTGTTTTGATGCCATTCAAGTTTTCTCTCTATTTTTTCATCACTTCTCCTTTTGCATCTATCTCTCTGTTCATTTTTATGTAACCATCATTTTTCTTACTCTTTAAGATTTTTCTACTCTCTTTCATAATCTTTTTGCATCTATTTGTTCTTCTCGCCTTGTTATTATAATCATAGTAAGTTTTTCTCTATTTTTGTTATTAACATAAGGTTCCTAATTGGGCTCTTGATTTTAGGTTTCTAATTAGACTTATTAATATACTTATATATATTTTAGGTTCCTATTTAGACTTGATTATGGGTTCCAAATTAGGCTATTATTTTCCTCTTTCACACTTTTGTGTATATAAATAGGTATTTATTTTATTGTGTAATGATATACAGAAATACAATTCCTTCTCTTCTAATATGGTATTGGAGCCCTTTTAAAATTTTTTTTCTCTCCCTTTCCTGTTTTCTGAATTTTTTTTAGTCTATCATCCTCTCTATGTTCTTTAATATTTTCTGCTCATCTTTTCATTAATTTTTCGATGCCAAATCCGAGTGTTTAATATACCAATCTACTCTTCTCTTTCCGACAACCTTAGAACAACTCACCGAACCCTCATCGGAAGTTGCACCCTCATGCCCTGCCAAAAACTGCCTGTCATTCGGTGCTGAAATTAGCATTCTTCTAGATCCAATTTGCGACCTGATCCGCTATAGCCAGACCAAACTCGCTCCCTGCCCACTTTGATTCGCGATCAAGTACGTGACCGGATATGCACTCTGTTCTATCGATCCGTGCTCCTAGTTTTTGTTGACCGACCTAATTTAACAAACTTTGACCAACCAGTTCAGGCCTTTTTCAACTAGTTTTTCAGCTCGTCAAATTAGTTTTTGAAGATTTTTGGCATCCTAAATCCATTTTTACACTCTATTTTTTCATATTTTATCTTCATCTTTGCTTTTCAGTCCCTTCCTCTTTAAATGGAGAAATTTGATATCGCAATATCATTTTCCAAATCTGGTGAGTCAGTTTATGTCTGCTCCTCACTCATCTCATTTTTCTGTTGTCCTTCAAATCATTCGTTATATCAAAAGAACTTTTTTTCATGGTTTATATTTTTCTGCTACATCTTCTTTGGTGTTATCGGGCTATTCTGATGTGGACTAGGCTGGTGATCCAACTAACCGTTGTTTTACCACTGGTTATTGTTTATTTTTGGGTGATTCTCTTATCTCTTGGCAAAGCAAAAAGTAAATTGTAGTTGCTCGCTCTAACTCAGAATCTGAATATCGTGCTCTTGCTAATGCCATATCTGAGTTACTTTGGTTACGATGGTTATTAACTTATATGGATGTCACACATCCTTCTGTCACTGTTCTTCATTATGATAATCGAAGTGCTATCAAGATATCTCATAATGATATTTTCCATGAATGCATCACACACATTGAAATCGATTGTCACTTTATCCGCCATCATATTACTCAAGGAACTATACATCTGCTTCTTACTCCTCTGTCAATCAAGCAGTTGATATCTTTTTTAAAATTCATCATTCCGCACGCTTCCAAGATTTACTAAGCAAACTCAAACCGGCTTCTACTATACCACCTTGACTTTGAAGGGGTTGTTAACATAAGGTTCCTAATTAAGCTCTTGATTTTAGGTTCCTAATTAAATTTATTAATATATTTGTATATATTTTAGATTCTTATTTAGATTTGATTATGGGTTCCTAATTAGGCTATTATTTTCCTCTTTCACACTTTTGTGTATATAAATAGATGTTATTTCATTATGTAATGCTATACAGAAATACAATTTCTTCTCTTCTAATATTTGTGTTTTTAATTTGTTACTTTTTGTTTTAATTTATTATTTTTGTAATTTATGTTCCTTTATTGTTGTTTTAAAGTTATTATGTGCTTGATTTTAGAATTTCTATTTTTTAGTGTCATGGTGTTTCATATTTTTAGGTTTTTTTTTTATTTATTTTGAATTTGTTTGTGTAATTTAGTTTTTAGATTTTTAGGTTTTTTTGTGATTTTGAATTTTTTGTGTAATTTAGTTCAATTTTTTTAGAGTTTTATTTTGTGCAAATGTCTTTATTTTGATAATTTTAGTATATTTAGTTGAATTTATTTTTGAATTTAGTTAAAACCTGTTCAATTTATTTGTGTAATTTATATCTTTTTAGGGTTATATGTAATTAGTTATTATGTAAGTAAAGAGTAAGATTTGTTGATAATATAATACATGTAATAGATGAATATGTAGTTTATGATATATATATATATATATATATATATATATATATATATATATATATATAATGCACATATATATTATAATCATTGTTTATATTTTAAATTGCTGATAAATCATAGGTTCATAACTGATAAATATATACTTTATTATCTATAAATGTATAGTTTATTATTGATTAATTTATGCTTTAAAATTCATAAGTTTTTTTTTATTGTGCATATATTAATAGGATTGCATAGTATATTATTTAATTATTTTTAACATCATAACAATCCAAACAAATGAATTTCAATCTAACAAAAAAAAAGAATTACAAAGTCAACCAATTAAGGGGTGGTCGGAGAAATATCTTATCATGGATCATTTTATAGGGAAATATCTTTTGATATGACATGAGACATTGGGATCCCACAAATAAAAATGAAATATCAATGAATTTTTTTTTAAATTGATTATTTATTTATTTATTTATATTTTTTAAGAGATTTATTTGTTAATATATTAATCAATGAATAAATAAAATATTATTTAAAATAATAATAACAAAATTCTTGTATATAAACTTTTTATTTTTTTTAATTTTAATATCTAAACTTTTTACCATTACAATTAAGTGTATAAAGAAATATTTTTTTAATTAAATATAATTTACTATGATGATTTTATCCACCCCTACTTTATTAATTTCTCTCAATTTCTTACTTTCTTTTATTATTACATTTTTTTTCTCATTTTTATGAAATTTTCTAGGAAAACAAAAAAAAATTAATAAAAATTTTTAACTTTATAAAAGAAAAAATAATAAAATAAAATTTTAGATATGACAATATTTATTACGTAAAACAGTTCATTCTGATATAAATAAAATAATTATTCGTTCAAATGATTAATTAAAATGGGTAAAGAAAATTTAAATATTGAAACAGAAAAATTAAAAAGCTCTGATGTTCACAATATAATTATTGCCTTTTTTTTTTTTTTTTTTTTTAAATGGAGAGAATGAAATAGTGACCCAATGGATTGTTGATATCATTGAGTTATACAGTATGATTCACATTAGGGGAAAAAACATTAGGTGACCAGCTGTGAGAAATATGTTGAAAGTTCAATAATTATGTGGTCATCGTCAATGAGGTACAGCTAAGAAAATGTCACTTTTTTTTTTTACAATAAAGAAAATGAAAATTTAGAATTTAAATTTTCCATCCATTATAAATTTCAAAATTTTTATTACTTTAGTCAGAATTATGAATTATAACTCAAAATATAAAATAATGTGTATAAGTGAAAATATGAAAAAAAAAAAAAAGAAAAGAAAGAAAAAAAATCAAAGATATATAATTATAATATGTAAGGTTTTATGAACTATAACATAAAAGATAACGTAATAAAGTATCAATACCAAATAATCTATAATTATAAAACTTTGTAGTACAAAAAAGAAATAAAAGATATAAATTCTTTATTTTCATATTTTTATAAAAGAAATTCAATATTTTTTTTCATGTGAAAAGGATTCTAAGCTGTTTTATATATATATATATATATATATATATATATATATATATATATATAACTATGGAGTATAGAGAAAGTTTTGAAACTCTTGTATATACATAATTTGATTTTTTTTTGAATTTTATATAATTTTAAGTATTTAAAAATAAATATTAGATAATTAATAGGATATTTAATATGAAAATTTAAGATTTTTTTTCTTTATTCATAAAATAATTTTTGAAATAAGATATATGAAAACACATATTAAGATATATACATAAGATATTTAATATGAAAATTTAAGAATTTTTTTTTATATAAAAATTTATGAAATATGATATATACACACGGATTAAGGTATATACATATATATATATGGAACACAATGTATAAAATTTTTTCTAAATAAGATATAATAACCTTTTTTTTGGTAATATTCGTTATATTATATAACTAATATAATAATTTTATTTGAACAAATTAAATAAAAATATAATAATATAAAAAATAAAAAATAAATAAGATAATATAATATTTTTAATACATTATAATATAATTATTTTTATTGTATCCTATTCTAATTCTCTTTTTTATTGAATATATTGTATTTAATAATTTGAATTTTTATATTAGTATATAAAATTAAAAATATTAATAAGAAATGGATTTAAAAATCTATTATATTAATAATTATTATTATTTTATATAAAATATACAGTAATTTTATATTCATATATTTTTATTTAAAATAATAATTATATATTTTTACTTTTTTATAGTGCATAAAAATTAACTTAAAAATATTTTTTATAATAAACATTGCGAACAAGCAGGATTACTAGTGTGATTCAGTTATGGAGATTACATATCCATTTATCGTCAAATTAAAATATTATATATATATATATATATATATATAAACCGTTGAATTAACATTTTGTTTTTTGTGTGGAGCCATTTTCACACTTTTCTATTATGAGTTGGGCACAGATTCAGAGTCACCGGTCCCATCCAGCTGGACAGAGAAAGGCAAAAGATGGGGCTTTAATAGGTTTGACCGCATATACCTAACCAACAAAGAATCCTTTGGAAAACGACAAACAGACCAGATTACATAATTCAAATCTTTTAAAATAGAAAAACACAAAAAATATCCCCTTTTTTAATTATTTTATATTTAAAAATCTGTGAAATTTTTTATAACAAAAAAATACGATTTATTCTATTAACATATTGGGATTTTTGTTATTAATATTATAAGTTAATATTGACATGGTATAATTAGTATTAATATGGCATTTATTTGTCTTTTTTTTATTTACGTGGTTATTTAAAAAAATTAATAAGTAGAATTCATAAGTGTAATATCAGTATCATATTAATATTAAATAATAGTATTAAGAATATAGATTTAAAGTATTAATAAATCAAACCATAAATCTTTATTTGTAAAAAAAAAAAATTGATATATCAGTATAAATCACATAGTACTTTTTGAACTTCCCTTTAAAAAAAAAATTATAATTATAGTCGAACTATCTAAAATTTATTCTTTTACTTTAATTTTGAAAATTATTTACAATTATTTGATTAAAATTTCATTTTTTTTATGATTGAGAAAACATCTATAGAGAAAATTAGATGACATTTGGTAAAATTAAAAATTAAGTATTGAAAATTTAAGTATTGAATAAGATAAGTGATATAATTTTTAAATTATAAAAATATTTAAAAACCTTAATCACTTATAGTATTCAATCTGTATTTTATGTTAAAATTTTTAATTTATCATTTTAATTGATTTTTAACTAAGTTGAGATTTTTAAAACATTAGTTATCAAACAGTTTAAAATGATTAAATATTAAAAATTTTAATTTTAAGTATTAAATACTATTATCAAACACTACTATTAGATAATAAGTAATAAGAAAAACGATAGGTATAATAAAAATTACATTTTATTTAATTTTGATTAAATAGATACAACTAATTAAATTTTGAAACAATGATAAAATAGTTTTTTTTTTAAGAGAGAGAGAGAGAGATTTGAGTATAATTATAATTTTTCAAAATAATTCATTTTTTTTTTTGTCATTAAACCTTTTTTCCTTTACATTCTCTAAAAATTTGAATTCTTCCGAATTCATATATTGCAAAAAAAAGTAAAAATAAAAAATGGAAGAAGTGTCAAAGTGAGAGTTTTTAACCCATATTGAAGTAGAAAGTGACGGAGCTCGGTCTACCAAGCATGAGGCACTTGTTTGAGACTGTAAATAGCTTTGCGAAGGTTATAGACATATGTGGGATGATCAGAATCAATAAAGCCAGGTGGTTGTGCCATATAAACATCTTTAAAAAGATGACCTGGAAGAAATGCATTATTGACATCCAATTGACGAAGTGACCAACCATGACTCACAACAATATTAAGAACAAGTCTCACAGATAACAATTCTAAGAACAAGTCTCACAGTAGTAGGTTCAATAATTGGACTAAATGTTTCATGATAGTCCACCCTTGATTGTTGATGAAATTCCTTAGCGACTAGTCGAGCTTTAAACCTATCAATAGAACCATCAGAATGCCTTTTAATTCAAAAAATCCATTTACAAACAATTAATTGGAAACATCAACAAATGGAACTAGCTTCCATTACGGACAAGAGCATCAAACTCTTCTGACACGGCTTAATGCAATTATGATTTTTGAGGGCTTGAGTTATAGATGTGGGTGCAATATCAGTTGAAAAGTTTATTTGTACGTGGAGGTTAAGTTTTTGGATTGGCTTGCGAATGTTATGTTGAGATTGAGTGGTCATTGAATGTTTGGTATAATTTTGGAAATAGGCTAGGTTCGAGTAGACTTTTTGATGGACTGTGGTTGTGTCTGATTAGTTATTAGGGGTAATGGTGACTATGTAGATGTAATTGGTGGTGTAGGAACATCAAACAGTGGTTGTCCTTGAGGGTACATTTCAGTCAGAGTATACAAATGGGCTGCAATGAGGTCAATAGTGATACAACAAGAAAAGGAGGGAACCAAGTGCCTGTAGTGCAATAGCCGATTAGAGTTAACAATAGTGCCATAAGAGATCTGTTTTAATGAATAATGTGATAATAAAGGAAGAATGGAATCAATTTTGATAAGCATTTTTATCATAAAATGAAAGTCAAACCAAATTGGACTTAATGTGACTACGTTAACTATTTATTAAAAATGTGAATCTAAAGTTCTAGTGATTGGGC
This sequence comes from Reutealis trisperma, assembly GCA_947687605.1. Classification (NCBI taxonomy): domain Eukaryota; kingdom Viridiplantae; phylum Streptophyta; class Magnoliopsida; order Malpighiales; family Euphorbiaceae; genus Reutealis; species Reutealis trisperma. The sequence continues at coordinate 26,560 of CANTUT010000930.1, forward strand.
ATGAACATAATACCTAAACATCTCCTAAGTCATTAGAGATGATAATAGTGACATGAGAAGTTAATTTTAATCAAAGCTACAATGGTACAATAGAAGTCAAACTTAATTTGACCTAGTGAGCCTAAATGATTTACACACTTAAACAATGTAAATGAAGAGCTAGTAAATGTGCATTATAAAGTGAATAAAATTTATCTAACAATGTTTAGAGTGTGTAGTGAAATTAGAAAGTAAAAATATATATACCAAAGTGAAAGTAAAGAAATGAAAATTTTAATAAGCTACTAAGTATGAAATATGCATACATGGATTTGTTAATAGGCTTTTGACCTCAAGGTCCAAGCCTATTAGAATAGCCATCCCACAAGACCTATGAATAGGTGAACATGTACTTGACTAGAGTTAAGAATGGTTAACCAAGATTAAATTGATGTAGAATGAGTTAGCCACCAAATTTAAAGCCAACATTTTTTACTATGTGAAATCCTTCTCCAACTTGAATTTTTACTTTTCCTACACCAAAATCTACATTCATTTTTATTATTTCCACACCATCAACTTAGATAAAATCCTAGCCATCCCATTTGATTAATCATAACCATGCCTTGTAATCAAATCCTAGCTATTGAATTAAAGATGATTAAATCCTTACCATTCAACATCTCATATGTAAATGGAATTTTGTTTATGAACATCATTTGTTAAACTCTATACCCAAAATTTCCACCAACAAAAGCCTCTCCACCCTAGCATCAACATAGAAACTCAAAAACAAGACTTTCCAAGTTAAGAGTTTATGCTCATCTTTTCCTTTATATGTTCTAAGCATGAGATTAGTATTTTAATAGTAAATTTTCTTCATTTCCCCATCTATATGAATTGGCCAAGTGAGAAAAAGATTAGGAAATGTTTATTTTACATGTTCTTTGATTAACTATGAGATTTGAGTTGAGAATTTAAGGTTTAATATGCAAAAATATGCAAAGAAATTATGAAAGTCACTAAGCTACACTACATGTGAAATTCAGTCACTTTGATGAAATAAAAGGGGAAGTATTCTAAATTTGATCTATAGGTATCTAAGGTTATCTTGGATGGAGAAAAATAGTTAGGAAGTGTTAAAAATGAATTATGGAAACTTAGTTCAAGACTTGAAAATTTTGAAAGCATAGACTTAGGTAAAAGAGAGACTTTGTGTTCTAATGTTTGCTTTTGATGTTTGATTGATTACATAGGCTTTCTATCATGCTAATTTCATAATTCAATGATTAATTTGAGAATTGATTAAGAAATTATAGGTTTTCCCTAAAATTATCTAAAGTTGGAAGAATTGGGGTTTTATGAATTAAAGTGATTTGATCTTAATTAATTGATAGGAATTGATTGTTTAAGTATTAATTTGATAAATCTATGACCAATTTGAGGTTTGATGGGAAATTGATAGTTTTCCCCCAAATGCTATGATTTATGGACTAATTTAGGAATTTTGAGAATTGAACTAAATTGAAGGGGCAATTAAGCCTAAGAATGATATAACATGATTTGTATAATGTTAATTTCAAAATTCAATTGATAGAAATAATTTTCTCCAATTTTAATGAAATTGGATTCATTTATGGAATTGGAGGGTGAAAGTGGAATTAATCCCATTGAATATTGAAAATTGTTTAAATTGATGCTAATTGGATATTATGAAGTTGAAATGAAAAATTAAGAAGAAAGGAATTATCTTTCTTTAACTGAATATAGTTGGCCATTTAGAAAACAACGAAGGAAAAATGTTAAAATTAGTAACAAGTATATGTGTAATGTGTCTTGACTTTAAAATTAATAAGTTAGTACTACAATGAATAAGATAAAATTGTTAACAAGTTATCCTAAATTTAAACTAATGTCATAATAAAGAAGTGATTAATGTGTAATTGAAATGTAAATGTGTAGAATCTAAGACAAGGACATTGTCCAAGAGTGTGAGGAGCACTACCAGCATCAAAGTTAAACGTAAATATGAACAAAAGAGTCCAAGGTGAGTACTTAATAATATAATATGATGTGTGTCATATTCTATGAACCATTGTTGATGAAACCATCTTCACTGAAATATCCCAATTTCATATTGAGCATGAACTACCTATTGAATATTGAGTCATTTGATATGATACTTCTCTACAACATTTGACCATTATGAACCTTTATGTTGACTTCATAATGTGATAATTAAATTCCTTATTGTAAATTTTAAATGAATCTTTCCATTGATGCCTATTAATAAGCAAAAATACTCTTATAATGTGGAGTAATACATCGGTCCTTGTGCACTTGGTATAAGCCTACGGGTAGGGCGAGAGTACCTAACCTTTGTCAAAGGAGAATGCCTAACCGTAAGACCTAATTAGTCTTGCATAATGTGATGCATACGAGTGAGCAAAGCTTAGGTCACCACTCTTTAATTTATATGTGTGGGAAGTATTCTGCTTCCAAGAAATTACTATTTCTGCTAAAGATATTATTTCTATCTTACAAAAGAAATTGATTCATAATGATAATTTTGATTAACATCACTCCATTGCCATGATGGGCCTATCCTAATAATGATCCTTATAGTCACTATATATCGTATTATTATGTATTCACTGAGTTTTGTCTCATTTCTTAGTTGTTTAAAATTTTTAGGTTTGATTGACGAGTCATCAAAGTGAATACCAAGCCCTATTCTTCCACTTGGAAGTTGCTCTTCTAATTTCAAGTGCATAAAGTTAGATTATATGATCATGAAGAACGTTGTTTTAGAGCTCCATGGTTACCTGAGGTTTAATACTAATAAGTTATTGGCTTTATAAGTACTGTAAACCATACTGTAAATGGTATTTATATGAGTGTAATAAGTAATGAACATATGTAAAATGAGATGAATATTAAAATGACAATAATGAGCATTTGGTTATATATAAAATGAGAAAATAGTAATTGGCAATAAGAAAAGGCAATTGGGTTCCGATCTTGGGATAAGGTTCAACACCATTAATTGTAAAGAATAATAAGTTAAATGGGTTCTATAGGTTTAGGTGACTTTATGTCTCCCTATACCCTAAGATTGTCATGACTTAATAAGTGGATCATGACAGAGTTGGTATAAGAGCAAAGGTTTAAGTCTACTCTAGACTTTATAAATAATATGAGTTATATGTTAAACCATGGAGCATAGGAATTCCTTCTTGTCATTTGAAGTCTATCGTTAAGTCTAGATCTGCGCTACTCAAAAAACTTTAACTCTTTTAGTTTGATGTATGATATGTGCCTAATGACTATGGAAAAAGAAATAATAATGTGATATGACTTATATATGTGACTAAGTTATGTGTAATGGAAATGGGATGATAAGGATAAAACATGTGTACAAGAAAATGACTGCATATGTGTAAAAGTGTATAAATGAATATGTATATATATTTTATTAGGAATAAACTTCCTATTATAATTAACTGCCAATTATTGATATAGTTTAGTGTAATTGATGTTTTAAAATATATTTACATATTGTGAATGATGATGAAGGTATGTGCATGACAACTGTTAGCTAAATGCTATTAAGAGAAAACTTAAATATTATTTCATGAAAAGTTCATGTATGAATATATTTACTCTTATGTATGCTAGAGTATGTGTAATGTTTAGGATATGAGATATCCTAAGGCAAAAGGGGCTTTAGGAATTAAAATCCAATAAGATAGCCCAAAAGTGCATAAAAAAGAAAAAAAAATCAAACATAAAAAAAATGGAACAAAAACTTTAAAACCTTTAAAACAGATTCAAATGGTTGAATTTGGGCCCAAAAGTAGGCGATGCCAGGTAAATTCTGATATGGACATAGATTTTTAAACAATCTTCGATTTGATATATTATAACTGCATAACTCATCTATAGATAAAAGTTATAGCTTTTCAAAGTTGACCTGCACAGGAAGATGATGTTCATTATCCATTAGAGCTGGAATTTGCTTTATCTAAGTCACAGATGAGATTTCTTTATCACGGTTGCAATTCCAAATGCTTTTCATGACTTAAGGAACTTTTGAATCTTTTAAATTTATGATTTTCTTAATAAGTTATATTTGTGGAATAAACATCTGAAAACATGTTAAATAACTCTAAATTGATTTGCCAAGATTAGAAAGAGAAGTTGACTAAGTTATGATCTAACTTAGATCAATGATTGATATGTATAATGTTATGCTATATGAAATGCTTACATGTGACAATGGTTTGATATGTAAATTATATGGAATTATTAAATGATATTTGTGATTGATGCCATAAGAAGAGAAATGATGTTTAGTAATGATTAATATGACAATGAAATAAATCAATTACACTTTATATATAAGAGCGTACAATATGAAATAAATGAACAATATTAAGAAATTTGTGGCTTAGATGCTTCCTTATATATTAGAACAATAAAAAAGGAAAGGATTTCTTTGTCACTTATGTAAATATCAAGTATAGTTAAAGAAAGAATATTGACCTAGTGTGGTCTAGAAAAGATCACTTCATGCCTAAAGAGGGAAGTGATCAATCGCATATGTGTAGATGTGAACTTTTAGAAAGGCAATTATGTATGAGTTACTGGGAATTTCGAGAAACCCCAAAGTTAAACGTACTAGACTTGGGAAAAAACTTAAGTATGGGTGACCTCTTGGGAAGTTCTCAAATACACTAAGGAGACAAAACTGAGAGGTTAGTGAAGGACAAAATTGGAATGTGATTTGGTTTGACTTAAAAAGGATTAATGTGTGAGGCCTCGCTTGAGTACCGGTCCGACCCACTAAAGGGAATTGAAATGCTCATTTGGGAAAGAACTCACGAAAAAGCCCTTGGGCTTATCTTTGATAGATTTGAAAATTATTTTTAGGAGTCGCTACCTTAATTTATTTTTATTTGGGAAAATATAAGGAAAAAACCCATTTGACTCCAATTATAACCCAAAAGAAAAAAGGATCACCAGCCTCAAAACCAAAGAGGATTCGGAGACTAAATTTTCAGTTTATTTTAACAAAATGAGTTTGGCCAGTTAATATAAGAGTGACTTAAAATATATTTCATGAATAAACTAAAATGCATGAATAGTTTAAAATATGCATGATCATTCAATACACAAAGTTTATACATAATTAGAATTCAAAATAAAATAGAGTTAATATTACAATGAAATCCAAACTGAGGGGATACCTCCTCTAGCCCTTATGGGTTCTAGGGAAGTCACATATTCCCTAAACTAATCCTAATAATAAAGCAAAGAAACAAACACAAAAGTAAGTGAAGAAGGTGATAGGGGGATAGTTGATTAATTTTAATTGGATTCGATGCCTGAACCAAGCATGTCTATGTATTCCTTTGAATGGGAATCAGAATCCATGCAGTTCTCCCATCTTGCGAAGGGGTTAGTTTAGCCTAGCCACTTTATCATATTTTTATTGATTGATTAAAAGAGGGTTGAGTTAATTAATTAATTTAATTGATCACCGAATTGATTAGCTAACAACCTAGATGAATCAATTTAATTAACTAACTAAAAGAGATAATGAAATTAAGGGAAAGGAAGCTTACCTCGGATGGCGGATAGCGGCTGGCTTTAGACGGCAGGCAGCGGCTAGCTTTGGATGGCGGGCAGCAGCTAGCTTAGGATGGCAGATGGTAGGTGACATCTAGCGTTGGATGGTAGGTAGCAGCTGGCCTCAGATGGTAGGCAGCGGCTAGCTTTGAGCAGCGAACATGAGCCTTAGGTAAGAGACTTGCCTCAAACAGGCAAGCGGTGAAAAGTTTTAAACTAGTCGAGTAGGAATCAAGGAGAAACCTCCAACTAGCTTTGCTAAGCAAGGAGCAAATGCAAAGTGTTTTTGCTTGAAGTAATGCTTTTTAAGCTCTAAAAGTTCATCTTTTGAAGTGTGGGGAGGCCCTCTATATATAGGAGGAGGGAGCATAGAAATTGTTCAAATATGATGTGGGATTGTAAAAAATTAGAATTTCACTAGAGTTGCCACAGAGGGCTTTAAGTTGCTGTAGAGCTCTTTGTGATAGTGCCGCATAGCCCTTTGTGGTTCCACAGAGGGCTTTGCGACAGTGCCGCAAACCTCTGCAGCAACGGGTCTCGCTTTCACCCGTTTTTGCCTGTTCTTGCTTGTTTCTCATCCATTTTTCATGATTCTAGCTACGTTATACTCTTTACTCAGTCCTGGATGATTTAAAAGGGTTTAAACATCAAAAATAAATATTTTGATTTTTTCATTTTGAGAATTTTTGACTTCTGAAGGTTTGTTTACCGAGCCTAAGTGCTTTTAAGGTTCAAACACATATTAGAAGGCGCAAAATTAAAGATTCACAGCTGCCCCCTCATTAGAATTGTCTTTGTTTGAAAGGCGATTCTAATGAGTGTGAACTTTAGAATGAAGAGGATAGAGTGGGTGCCCCCAATATATTTGGAAGCAACTGGGAATTCTGATAGTGTGAAATGAAGAGGATGCCTTTGGTATATTTGAAAACAAAGAGGATGCCCCTGGTATATTTGGAAGCGGCGAGGATGCCCCTAGTATATTTGGAAGTGAAGTGGATGCTCCCGGTATATTTGAAAGCAGCAGAAAATTTTGATAAGTATGAAATGAAGAGGATGCCCCCTGGTATATTTAGAAGTGAAGAGGATGCCTCCGGTATATTTGGAAGTGGCAAGGATGTCTCAGGTATATTTGGAAGCAACAGGAAATTCTGATAAGTGTGAAATGAAGAGGATGCCCTCGGTATATTTAGAAGCAAAATAAATGCTTTTGGTATATTTGGAAGCGGTGAGGATACCCTTGGTATATTTAGAAGCGAATTGGATGCCCTTGGGATATTTGGAAGTGAAGTGGATGCTCCCGGTATATTTAAAAGCAGCAGAAAATTCTGATAAGTGTGAAATGAAAAGATACCCCCGGTATATTTAGAAGCGAAGAGGATGCCCCCGATATATTTAGAAGTGAAGAGGATTCTGATAAGTGTTGAATGAAAAAGATGCCCTCGGTATATTTGAAAGCGGCTGGAAGTTCTGATAAGTGTGAAATAAAGAGGATGCCCCTAGTATATTTGGGAGTAATAGGAGGATTGCCTCGGTATATTTGGGAGCATTTGAAAGTTTTAAAGAGGATGCCCTCAGTATATTTGGGAGCGATAAGAAGTTCTGAAGAGGAAGCCCCTGGTATATTTAGGAGTGGCAAGAGGTTCTAATGCGTATGAAATGAAAAAGATACTCTCGATATATTTAGGAGTGGTAGGAAGTTCCGATAAGTATGAACTTTGAAATGAAGAGGATACTCCTAGTATATTTAAGAGCATTAGGAAGAAAATGGCAGTTCCTATATGGTAGGAATGAAAAGTGATGGTTTTGTCTAGTAGGATCAAGAAGAGATGACCATCCTATCTGGTAGGAATGGTAAAGATTACTATCGTGCCTAGTAAGAATGAAAAGTGATGATCCTGTTTGGTAAAATCAGGAAAAGATGACCATCCTATCTAGTAGTAATGGTAAAGATAACTGTCCTGTCTGGTAAGAATAGTAGTGGTCCTTTCTAGTAAGAATGAAAGTGATGATTCTATTTGGTAGGATCAGGAAGAGATGACCATCCTATCTGGTAGGAATAGTAAAGATAACTGTCCTATTTGGTAGGAACAGTGGTGGTCCTTTCTGGTAGGAATGAAAAGTGATGATCTTGTCTAGTAAAATCAAGAAGAGATGACCATCCTATCTAGTAGGAATGGTAAAGATAACTGTCTTGTCTGGTAGGAACAGTAGTGGTCCTTTCTGGTAGGAATGAAAGTGATGATCTTGTTCAATGCAAAAATGCTAGATGATTATACAATGATCTAATACCTTGAACCTATGAAGGGTCTGTTATGATATAAAAGTGTTGATCTTTAGGAGAAAGATGCCCCTATTTTAGAAAGGTGAATATTTTGGAAGGGATATGCCCCCACTTTAGAATGATAGAGGAAAGTGGTTTGGTTTTTTGGTTGATTGCCTAGTTTAGAGGTGAAGTGGGCATGCTAGCTATGAGATTAGCTGGTTAATGGCTATTAGTTTAGCCCAGGAAGAAGTATGGTGTGGTCTTGGAAAAGATCAGGCTGTTTAGTTAGATAGGCCTGACTTTGGTTTGAGGCTGAATTAGAGAGCTAGATTAGGAAGGTCAGGTTTTTGGAGATAATTAGATTGGAAGGTTTGAGGAAGGTCAACTTATGAGGCTTGTCCTTGGAGAAGTTCATGTGGAGGCTTAGTTAGGTCTAGGACTTTGGCTTGGTCAGGTTGCAACCTTTGGAGAGCTCATTTGGAAGACTTGGTCAAGTTTTGCTTTTGGCTCAATTAGGTCTAGCTTAAAGGAAAGGTCAGGCTAGGAAATTAGTTAGGGAAGGCTTGGTCAGATTTGGCCTTAGAGGGGATGAAGGCTTTTTGTGAATGGGCTTCATGGTGAAAGTTAGGCTTGGGCTTCATAGTTAAGGCTTTTAGGGAGTAGTTTTTTTATGGTGAAGACTTTTGGGCTTGGGCTTCACGGTGAAAGCCTTTTTTTTTGGGCTTTATAGTGAAGACTTTTTGGTTTGGGCTTCATGGCAAAGGCTTTTGGGCTTGGGTTTCATGGTGAGGGCTAGGCTTGAAGGCTTTGGTTAAGGGTGCTTTGGATGGTTGGCTTTGGCTTAGGTATAGTGGTAAGGGTTTTGGTCACAGGCTCATGGATGATGGTTTGCCCTTTTGTCATGGTTATATCATATTTTCAATGCCCATCGGATAGTTGGTAGGCTTTGACTCAATTGTAATTTGCCAAAGAAGTTTGGTCTTTTTAAGGATGATAAAATTTTGCTAATAAGACATGGAATGACTTGAGTGGTTCGAGCCCTTCTTAAGTTTTGCAAGATATGACTTGATTTTGGTCATGCTAGAGAAAGCTGGCTTTAAGGATGATTAGTCTTGAAAGACTTAGGATCTTTGGTTTTACCCATGAGCTTGGCCCTTAGAAGATGATGAGACTTTTGCCAAGGAAAAGTCGCTACCTGTGAGGCCTCGTTCGAGCACCGGTCCGATCTACTAAAGGGAATCGAAATGCTCATTTAGGAAAGAACTCACGAGGAAGCCCTTAGGCTTATCTTTGATAGAGTTGAAAATTATTTTTTAGAGTCGCCACCTTAATTTATTTTTATTTGGGAAAATATAAGGAAAAAACCCATTTGACTCCAATTATAACCCAAAAGAAAAAAGGATCACTAGCCTCGAAACCAAAGAGGATTTGGGGGCTAGGTTTTCAGTTTATTTTAACAAAATGAGTTTGGCCAATTAATATAAGAGTGACTTAAAATATATTTCATGAATAAACTAAAATGCATAAATAGTTTAACACAAAGTTTATACATAATTAGAATTCAAAATAAAAAAGGGTTAATATTATAATGAAATCCAAACTAAGTGGATACCTACTCTAGCCCTTATGGGTTCTAGGGAAGTCACACATTCCCCAAACTAATCCTAAAAATAAAGCAAAAAAACAAATGCAAAAGTAAGTGAAAAAGGTGATAGGGGGATAATTGATTAATTTTAATTGGATTCAATGCCTAAACCAAGCATGCCTACATATCCTTTTGAATGGGAATCAAAATCCACGCAGTTCTCCCATCTTGCGAAGGGGTTAGTTTAGCCTGGCCACTTTATCATGTTTTGATTGATTGATTAAAAGAGAATTGAGTTAATTAATTAATTTAATTGATCATCGAATTGATTAGCTAACAACCTAGATGAATCAATTTAATTAACTAACTAAAAGAGACAATGAAATTAAGGGAAAGGAAGCTTACCTCAAATGGCGGACAGCGGTTGGCTTTAGATGGCGAGCGGCGACTGGCTTAGGATGGCAGACAGTAGGCGACGGCTAGTGTTGGATGGTAGGCGGCGGCTGACCTCAGACGGCGGGTGGCGGCTAGCCTTGGACAGCAGACACGAGCCTTGGGCAAGAGACTTGCCTCGAACAGGTGAGCAGCAGAAAGCCTCAAACTAGTCGGGTAGGAATCAAGGAGAAACCCCCTAACTCGATTTGCGAAGCAAGGAGCAAATGCAAAACATTTTTGCTTGAAGTAATGCTTTTCAAGCTCTAGAAGTTCATCTTTTGAAGTATGGGGAGGCCCTCTATATATATGAGGAGGTTTGGAGCATAGAAATTGTTCAAATATGATGTGGGATTGTAAAAAATCAGAATTTCACCGGAGTTGCCGTAGAGAGCTTTGCGGTTCCATAGAGCTCTTTGCAATAGTGTCGTACAGCCCTTTGTGGTTCTGCAGAGGGCTTTGTAGCAGTGCCGCAAAACTCTATGGCAACGGGTCCTGCTTTCACCTATTTTGCCCATTTTCGCCTGTTCTTGCCTGTTTCTTGTCCGTTTTTCATGATTCCAGTTGTGTTATACTCGTTACTCAGTCCCAGATGATTTGAAAGGGTTTAAATGTCAAAAATAAATATTTTGGTTTTTCCATTTTGAGATTTTTTGACTTTTGAAGGTTTGTTTACTGAGCCTAAATGCTTTTAAGCTTCAAACACATATTGGAAGGTGCAAAATTAAAGGTTCACATAATGTAAGCTAAAAATGAACTGGTGTAAAAAAACATGGATTGATTTTGGACAAAATACCTTATATCGAGAATGAGTTCATAAAGTTAAGAATACCTATAAAATGAGATAGATATGAAATTGTAGAATTATATATTAGTTAGAAAAAAAATTGAATGTGTTCAAGTAAAGTAATTGTGATACAGAAAGATGAAACAGTGAATGCTAAGACAAAGAATGTATGAGGAAATAGGGGAAATAAAGAAGTATAGAATTAAAAGAATTAAAAGAGCAAAAATTATTGCGTAAACGGAGCTTATAAAATCTTATTGATTAGAAAAACCTCGTTCAAGAGAAATATGCTATGATGAAATTGAATTGATGATGAGATAGAATTGAATAAGTTAAAATAGATGTCATAAGAAATGGTAAACTTTGAAAGTAACTAAATAAAGTAAGTATGAAATGGATTAAGTTTTAAGGTAGAAAACCTAGAAAATCATGGGGTAAAGGAGATAATAAGGGTTAAAGAAAATGTAACGTAAAGAATAAAATAATTTGGATAAAGAGTTTATTGATAAGGATAAAATTATAAAAAGGGTAAGTAAGTAAAAGTTACAGTGACAAATGAATGATAGGAAAAGTGATGATGGTTTTGTTAAATGGTATTAAGTAAGAATAAGAGGTGTAAATGTTTAAAAGTAATCCAGAATTTAAAGAGTGTAAAAGACACATGAGTATGGGAGAATATAGTTGATGGGATTTTAGCAAGGTTGGTGAATGTTCCAAATGAATTAGACTTAGAGAAATGAGAATGTGAAATTTTTTAAGGAATGAGTGAATTAATGTGAAGTGCATAAAGAGTTATGTAATATGACATGTGTAATTCTTAGGAAGAATATGACTTATAAGAATATGAATGCTACATTTAAAGTTATAATCATCACTCTAGTGAGGAACACTATGAAGTGGAAACATCTCACTATAGTGAGAGCATGACTTGAAATGTTAATTTAAATGTTGAACTCCAATATGATGAATAAATGGTATCTATTCGATTGGGACAATGCCTTTTTACTGGGAAAATAAATAAGATTCGCCATTGGATATGGAAGTTAAGAAATGAGAAAATCCGCTAGATAAAGAGATAACGTGATGAAATAGGATGGTTAAGGAAATAGACACCTCTTCCTTTATTGCCATAAATGGCAATTTAAATTCCAAAAAGTAAAAAAGCTCACTTAACTCTTACACTCGATGGCATATTGAAGCAAATTAAACAATAAGAACTACTTAAAAAGGACTCAATTTCTAAGGAAATTACTGATGAAGTATGGATATTCATTTAAAGGCTTACAAGGACAGTGGCATAGTTCTATTTATGGGTGCTCTGATAGGTACCCTTTAATGCTACTTGATTAGTGACAAAGTTGATGGTATTAGTTCCCTAGGGATCAAACCTATAAACAAAAAGGATAAGTTAATGTAGAGAATGATGCACTCAAATGTAAAAGAAGAAAAGTATTTCAAAGTAACCATAATTCAAAGAAAGGCTTGAAGTAATAGAGTAAGAAGAAAAAAAAAGAGAACTTATTAGTCAGAATAAGAAACGGACATGGAAAAAGGAAAGTTGACATAAGTCTAATAATAGAAATGCTCAAAATTATTAAAAGATAAAGAATGAAAGGGAGATAAGGAATATAATCTAAGTGCTAGAAATTTTCATGGATCATAAATGGGCCATATATTGGAGTAATAGAATAAAGATTTGGATAACCATGTTAAAATATACCAAGGGTTGGCATTAACCAAGTGAAATTGTATTTCTCCATTGTACTTATAAAGACATAAGTCAAAAGTTAGAAAGAAAGATAAATGATAACTTGATAATCAAATAGGAGAAATAAGTAAAGGAGAAGGAAATGCATAAATATAAATATCAATAAGAATTAAAATTGAAGTACAAGACGTATACAGTGATTAAGTTTGATTGGATGTTATACTAGAGAACTTGAAAATTAAAAGAATATACATACTTTATTAAGCTTAATAGGAAGGCCTTCATTAAAGAATAAACAAATCTTCTCTAGGAAAAGAAAAAGGGGAAGTCAAAGTATAGGATATGAGGAATTGAAAGGGAGTTAGACTAGAGTAGTAGTATAAATACATAAGACTTATGATGATAAATTTTTCCAAGTAAAATGAAAAAGAGTACAGCATGAGATGGAATAGAATTACTCAAAGTTTGATAGTAAATTTCTTGTCGTCTTAATAGAATTGATGTAATGATTAATACTTTAAATAAGAAGTTGGTAAGTAATCCCCTCCATATGATAATATGCGACAAGATCTATTATTAAGAAATTAGAAATAACTACTGATAGAGGACTATGATTAAAGGAAGATGAAGCACAAATATTGTTAGATTACTCTAAGTGAAACTGAAAGCCATAAGTGAAATATAAGACTTAAAGGACAAGGAACTCTAATTGATGAAAATTAAGGAAAAAGTGAAAAAGAATCAAGTTCTAAATTTGAAGTAAAGGATAATACTCTTAAGTGTGAAAATGACAAGGATGAATTGTGCATACCCAAAAAATAACTATATATCCAATTGTATTAATGTGTATGTAGGCATGTATAAGAGTAAGTGTGAAAATGACAAGAATATTAAACTTTGGAGTAATTGAGACAATTAGTAATAATAAAGAATCTAAGAATATATATGTTGATTTGAGATCTTATAGAATTATAAGGATTTGATTTAAAATTATGAAATTGGTATGTGGAGATAGGACATATAATAATGAAAGATTTAAGGTGAACTTTGTTAAGTTTCTCATTTATAGAAAAGTGTGCACATACTATATATTTATTATGTGTTCAAAAGATGATAAAGCAATTAAAGTTATAGAATAACCTTTAACAAAAGATGAATTGATTGAAAAATTAGTTGATAAAATAAATGATTAATTCCTTATAGACATAAAGGATTAAGGATTGATTATTTATGGAAAAATCTCTTCAATAGTGAGTGAAGACTAGAAATGATGATGGTCTGTCTAAAGTCTTGGCACTTGTAATTTGTAATAGGTATTAAGAGTGACTATGGCCACTGGACATAAGATTATAACATTTTAATTTACTCTTCTAAAGGTTTAGAATAAAATAACAAGATATTAGTATAATGCTTAAATATCATAATGCAATGTGAAGTGTCTGAAAGAATCATAAAGTTAAGAAACTCTAAAATATTTATATTACCATAAGATTCTTAAGTCCATAATGAGTTTGACAGGAGATAACAGACTTATAATACACAAAGTGAGAAAAGAGATATTACATATTTAATGGTTTAGGAAATCGAGGTAACATAAATGTTGCAATAGATCTTATGTTATAAGAGTTGCTACTAAAATGGAATTGTTAGAAAGATTTGAACAATTAAGATAGTGAGAAAATGATAGAGAATTCATGGAGACAATAAAGGTGTATGAGAAAATGACTGCGACATGCAACTTAAGTATTTTCATTTGCTTTATAAATCAAGAGTATGAATTTTGAAAATTCGAGGATAAATTTTCTAAAGGGGGGTAAAACATAATACCCAAGGTTTTCTTAGCCTATTAGAGTTAACAATAGTGCCATAAGAGATCTATTTTAATGAATAATGTGATAATGAATGAAGAATGAAATCAATTTTGATAAGCATTTTTATCATAAAATGAAAGTAAAATTGAGTTTGACTTAATATGACTACATTAATTATTTATTGGAAATGTGAATCTAAAGTGCCAATGAATGGACATGAACATAATACCTAAACATCTCCTAAGTCATTGGAGATAATAATAGTGACATGAGAAGTTGATTTTAATCAAAGTTATAATGGTACAATAAAATCAAACTTAGTTTGACCTAGTGAGGCCTATATGATTTACACACTTGAACAATGCTAATGAAGGACTAGTAAATGTGCATTAAAAAGTGAATAAAATTTATTAACAATGTTTAGAGTGTGTAGTAAAACTAGAAAGTAAAAATATGTATACCAAAGTGAAAGTAAAGAACTGAAAAGTTTAGTAAGTTACTAAGTATGAAATGTGCATATATGGATTTGTTAATTGGCTTTTGAACCCAAAGGCCCAAGCCCATTAGAATGCCCTACCCATAAGGCCTATGAATAGGTGAATATACACTTGGCTAAAGTTAAGAATGGTTAACCAAGTTTAATTGGGGTAAATTTAACTTAGAAGCCACCATTTTTTATTATGTCAAATCCTTCTCCAACTTGAATTTTCACTTTTCTTACACCAAAGTCTACATTCATTTTTATTATTTTCACATCATATGATGAACATCATCAACTTAGATAAAATTCTAGCTATCCCATTTGATTAAATCATAACCATCCATTGTGATCAAATCCTAGCCATTGGATTAAGGTTGATTAAATCCTTATCATTCAACATCTCATATATAAATGGAAATTTTGTTTATGGACATCATTTGGTAAACTCTACACCAAAAATTTCCACCAATAAAAGGAAAAGCTTCTCCACCCTAACATCAACATAGAAACTCAAAATAATGCTTTCCGAGGTAAGAGTTTATGCTTATCTTTTCCTTTATATGCTATAAGCATGAAATTAGTATTTTAGTGGCAAATTTTCTTCATTTTCCCATTCATATGAATTGGCCAAATTAGAAGAAATGTTTATTTTACATGTTCTTTGATTAAATATGAGATATGAGTTTGAGAATTTGAGGTTTAATATGTGAAAACAAGAAAAGAAAGCATGGAAGTCACTAAGTTACACCTCATATGAATTTTGGTAACTTTGATGAAATAAAGGGGGAAGTATTCTAAATTTAATTTAAGGGTATCTAAGGTTATTTTGGATAGAGAAAAATGGTTAGGAAGTGTTAAAAAAAAATTATGGAAACTTTGCTTAAGACTTTAAAATTTTGAAGGCATAGACTTAACTAAAAGAGAGACTTTGTATTCTAATGCTTACTTTTGATGTTTGATTGATCACATAGGCTTTCTATGATGTTAATTTCATAATTCAACAATTAATTTGAGAATTGATTAAGAAATTATAAGTTTTCTCCAAAATTACCCAAAGTTGGAAGAATTAGAATTTTATGAATTAAAGTGATTCGATCTCAATCAATTAATAGGAATTGAATATTTAAGTATTAATTTGATGAAACTATGACCAATTTGAGGTTTGATAGGAAATTGATAGTTTTCCCCCAAATTCTAAGGTTTGTGGACAATTTAGGAATTTTGAGAATTGAACTTGAATTAATGAAATTGAAAGGACAATTAAGCTTAGGAGCAATGTATATATACATATATAGGTACACATATAATTCAATTAAAATATAATAAAAATATAAATTATACAACTAAACATAAATATAAAAAAATAATATTCAAAAATTTTGATAAAAAATAATATTCTTAAAAATTTTATGGTTAAAAATAAATAAACATCTTAAATCCAATTATTAATTATATTTCTTTGTCTAAATTCACTAATATTTTAACCAAATCAAAGTATTAATATATATTATAATTCAAATTAAATTAAAAAATAAATAATTTAAAAATTAAATGAGTTATGAAACAATTATTACTATTTAACTAGGCAAACTTCATAATTTTAGTGGAATAATATATATATATATATATATATATATATATATATATATATATATATATATATATATATATATATATATATATATATATATATATATATATATATATATATATATATAAATTTTTTTTTTTGTGAACCCTTAATTTTGCACCTTTCAATATGTGTTTGAACCTTAGAAGCACTTAGGCTCGGTAAACGAACCTTCAAAAGTCAAAAAACTCTCAAAATGAAAAAATAAAACATTTCTTTTAATATTTAAATCCTTTCAAATCATCTAGGACTGAGTAAGAGGTACAACACAATTGGAATCGTGAAAAACAGGCGAGAAATGAGCAAGAACGGGCCAAAATGAGCGAAACGGGGCAAAAATAGGTTCGTTGCCACAGAGCTCTGTGGCACTACCGCAAAGGCCTCTGCAGAACTACAAAGGGTTGTGCGATACTGCAGTAGAGACCTTTGCAGTGCTCCAAAGGCCTATGCAGCAACTCCTGCGAAATTCTCTATTTTCGTGATCCCACATCAGAACTTTAGTGTTTTCCTCCAATCTTCTCTCTATATATAGAGGACATTTCCACACTTCAAACAACAAACTTCTAGAGCATGAAAAGCATTAAACTTCAAGCAAACTGCTTAGCATTTGCTCCTTACTTTGCAAAGCAAGTTGAGGGGTTTCTCCTTGATTCCCACTCAACTAGTTAAGGGCTTTCCGCCCGCTTATTTAAGGCAAGTCTACTACCCAAGGCTCGTGTAGGGAGGTTTCACTTTGATTCCTAACCGAATAGTTAAAAGATTTTTGCTCACCTATTAGAGGCAAGTCTATTGCCCAAGGCCCGTTTCTCTAGTCCGAGGCTAGCTACCGCTCACCATCTAAGACTAGCCGCCACCCACCATCCAAGGCTAGTCGCCGCCCACTATCCTACGCTAGCCGCTGTTTGCCATCCAAAGCCAGCTGCTGTCCACTATCCTAGGCCATTCGTCGCCCATTATCTGAGGTAAACTCCTTTTTCCTTTAATTTTTTGTTGTCTAAATTTTCTTGCCTCTTTTAGTTAGTTTATTAAATTAATTCATCTAGGTTGCTAGCTAATCAACTAAGTAATCAACTAAATTAATTAATCAACTCAATCCTCTTTTAATCAATCAATTAAAATATGATGAAGTGGTTGGGCTAAACTAACCCCTTTATAAGAAGAGAGAACTGCATGGGTTCTGATTCCCATTCAAAGGGATACGTAGGCATGCTTAGTTTAGGCATCGAGTCCAATTAAAATTAACCAACTCTCCCTCCTATCACCTTCTTCACTTACTTTTATTTTACTTTCTTTTACTTTGATATTAAGCTTAGTTTGGGGAATGTGTGACTTTTCTAAAACCTATAAGGGCTAGAGGAGGTATTACCTAAGTTTGAGATTTTCTTTTAATATTAACTTTCTCTTATCTCGAACCTTAACTATGTTTTTACTTTATTGTTGAAATAGATGAATTGAATGATCATGCATATCATAAATTTTTCATGCATTTTAATTTGTTTATGAAATATATTTTAAGTCACTCTTATATTCATTGGCCAAACTTACTTTGTTAAAACAAACCGAAAATCTAGTCCCCGAATCCTCTTTAGTTTTGAGGGTAGTGATCTTTTTTTCCTTTGGAGTAACAATTGGAGTCAAATGGGTTTTTTTCTTATATTTTCCCAAATAAAAATAAATTAAGGTGGCAACTCCAAGAAATAATTTTCAAACTTATCAAAGATAAGCCCGAGGGCTTTCTCGTGAGTTCTTTCCCAAATGAGCATTTCAATTCCCTTTAGCAGATCAGATCGGTACTTGGGCGAGGCCTTACATCTAGTGACTCCATTGGGGACTAGCTTTTTCTTAAAAAAAAAAAAGAAAAATAAGTGGACTACTAATTGGCTTAAAAAGAGTTTGGCCTTTTGATATAATTGTGACTTTGCATGCATCACTTACATAGGCTCTTTGCCATTCAACCTAGTTTTAGGAAAACAATGGATAGTGAGTAGCATCGAGTGGATAATCCTCTTTGGGTCTATTCGCCAATAGCAAAATCATCCACCCTACGATGAATTCTTTGATCCTTTCAAAGGTGCAACAAGTATGCATGTACTATTGGACTCACACGAGGCTCGTTGACTCATATGTGGTTAGGTATATCGCTGCTATAGTGTGATGGGTATCCAAAACCAAGCCACCCTTATCCTATCATGTAATGAACTTAGATCCTGGCCTTAGGTTGTATGTACCATAATTAAAACCTTGTATCTTTGCATTCTCATGAAATTTTTTTCTCATGCATATCATGCATCCATATTGTATAACAAAACATGCATTCATCTTAAGTCTAGGTTAAACCTTGAACTGAAGAATGGTCAAACATTCTTATCTCCATTCAAACATCTCCCCCATAAACACTCTCACCTATACCCCATCACTTATCCAATAACCTTTAGACTATCACCCTAAACCTTTGACCTAAACACTATTATCTCTTCACTCTAACCCTTGACCCAAAATCGTAGACACTCTAACTCCCATCCAAACACCTTTGCCCCCACAAACCTAAAACCATCTCCCTGACTTTTAACCTTAAACACCTTACAGTCTTACCCTAAACACCTTGCCCTAGCCTTACCCTAAACACCAAATACCCAAACCTCACACCTCAAATGTAAACCTAAACCACCTTTAACCTTTGGATCTTAAGCCATAAACCCATAACCCTAAAACCCATATCCAACCCTAAAAATCCTGCTACCTAACTATAAGCCTAACCCATAGCCCCTATCCTTATCCCGAAAAAAAAGGGGAAGAAACTAGACGCCTTAGGTTCTCCATACTAAAACCATTATCTTGATACTATCCCTTATTCAAAATCAAATCCACTATCCTTAAACCCAACACTCGTGGCCCATCACCTTTCAAAACCAGTATGTTACCCTTAAGCCTAAACTTTGGCCCAACACACTACCTTAAGCCCAATACCTTTTATCCTACCATAAACCCAAAGTATTTGCCCCATCTCACCTTAAGCCCAAAAAATGGTTGGTTCATGATACAATAGGGAAGCCTTTTCTCTTAGGATCTGTATGCCTATACCCTCATCGCCTTTTCTATTCCATGCCCATCACTTACCTTGTTGCTTTGGTTTGAAGATACCAATGGCCAACCCGCTTGATATGGCTTCCCTAACCACACTTGTGACTAGAGTCTTTAAGAAGCAAGAAGAGCATTTTTAAGCTATCCTAGGTACTTAACAAGCCTAATTCGAGGAACAAAGGCAATTCATTATTGAGGAAGTTCAAGCTATGATTAACCAGGCCAACCTTAACCATCCTAACCTAAACCTTATCTTAAACTATACCAATCCTCGCTAAAATTTGAGCCAAACCAACCCATATCTAAACTAAGGTGGGGAAGTTTTCTCTTATCTAGACATTATATTGCTTATGGAGAAACTTAAAACCATGTAAAGAACCATCAAATCCCTAAAGTATAGTAATGATCTAATTGATGTAGACAGTTTAACCTTATTCCTTGATGCCAAGCTTCCTCCTAAATTCAAAATACCTAAACTGGAAATATTTGAGGGAACCACTTGCCCTAAAACTTATCTAAAGATATATGTGGAGGCAATAAAACCTTTAGGAGTTAGCGATGAGCTCCTTGCTCAATTGTTCTAACAATCACTAACTAGTGCACTAGGAGATGGTTCCTTTCACTAGACAAGAGCTAAAAGAGGATGTGGGATGATATCTTTAGTGTCTTTGTCAAGCAGTATCATTACAATGATGAAATGGATGTCACTAGGCATGACTTGGAAACTACCAAGCAGCTTCCAGAGGAGTCCTTCGCTATATTCCTTACAAGGTCGAGGGCCAAAGCTGCTCAAATGGTAACCAGACCAACAGAGCAAGAACAAGTGAATATCTTTATCAAAAACCTACTTCCGACCTTGGTTGCAACTTGTTAACCCAATACCTACCCACTTTCAAAGCCTTGGTTGCACCTACATCAAAGGTTGAAGATTGCATCCAAAGTATATCATTTCAACCTGAATTCCTTACCACCAACCCAAGCAATGATGAAGAATCTAAACATAATTCAACCCCACCTTACCTCCTCCCTAAGTGGCATGATATGGAAGAGTTCAAGTTTAGCTAATCTGACCTATCTGAAATTGAAATCTAAGCCTGAGTCCAAATCTTAAAGTTTAAGTCTAAATTTGAGTCTGTGTTTGTCATTTTATTTTCCTTTTCATGTATTTTTCATCAATCATGTTCATTCCTTTTTGTTATCTTGCAATAAAATTTTCCATTATAATAAAACATTCCGATCTTTTTTAATTATTTGTGCACTTGTCTTTCTTATTTTAAACATGGATGAGCTTTAAAAAAAAAGAAGAAAAAAAAAGGAGAAAAGAAAAAAAAGAAGAGAAAGAGAAAGAGAAAAAGAGAAATCCATCACAGCTAGCACATGTTGGAATTAAGGTGTCATCAACAATTGCTTTGCCAGCTCCTAACAAAAGAAGGTCAGGAAATAGACCTCTCATCAAATAGTTAAAGCACAAAATCAAATGATACACCTCAACAAGGGGCAACAAGTCCATTAAATCCAAAATTCAAAGGTTAGAGCCCCTCAAAGTGAAGAAAAGCAGCAAATCATGGTGGAATATTTTCTCCCAAATTTCATTAATCCAAGCTCACCAAGTTAAAACCCCGAAAGGGCGGCTTTGGCAAAAGTTAGAGCTAAAGAGAGAGAGAAAGAGAGAGAGAGAGAGAAAGCTCATCCTAGTCATCTTCCTTCGTATCATTCAAATTTCGTCAAATCATCTTTACTCAATTCGTCTCGTCTCATGTCTTCAAAGTCATCCTTTCTCACTAGCTTACTCATTCTTTAAAGTGATATTGTCTTCTATGCCTTTATCTCACAGTGAGGGCATGTCTTTCTAGGTCATCATCATCTTTTGTTAATTCGTCTCGTCATTTAGATCAAAGAGCTTAGACACAATCTCTCACATTGCTAGTCTATCATGTTCTTATCTCTCATTGGGAGTATGATCCCTAAGTTGTGTCTTTTCATCAGTCCATCCCTAAGTTGTCTCTTTTCATCAGTCCTTTAGCCGCTCCTTAGGGCACCTCCTTTTAGCCAGTTTTTCATCTACATTCAAGACAATAGTGTCACCCTAAATCTCTCTCCAATCTCAAAATGACAAGATTAGTTTGGCTTCTTCTTTTCCATAAATCATGCTACAAATAGCAAAATTATACAATATCCCTAACCCTTTCAGAATTTCCAACCTACCTTTGAACCATTCCCAAAAATCATCCCATCCTTTCTAGCTCAAGTCTCATACCATCTTTTCGTTGGCAAAGTCTCATCATCTTTTAAAGGCCAGGCCTATAGGCAGAACCAAAGATTCTAAAGTCTTTCAAGACTTATCATCCTCAAAGCCAGCTTTCTTTAGCACAACTAAAATAAAGTCATGTCTTGCAAAGCTTAAGAAGGGCTCGAACCACCTAAAATCAAGTCATTCCATGTCTCATTGGCAAAATCTCATCATCCTTGAAAAGACTAAGCCTCCTTGGCAAATTACATCACCCATAAAGTCCAACTGAGTCAAAGCCTGCCAACCGTATGATGGGGAAAAAAATCTAATGCAACCATGTCAAAGGGCAAACACTTATCCATGAGTCTGTGGTGTCTGTATGGCCAAAATCTATAGTACCATACCTGAGATAAAGACAACCATCTTCTAAAGAGATCCAAAGCACCCTTGTAGAAAAGCCTAAGCTGATAAAACCTTTTTACCAAAAGCCTTCAAGCCTTCAAGTCTTCACCATAAAGCCCAAACCAAGAAGCCTTCACCATGAAGCACAAGCCCAAAAGCCTTTAACATAAAGCCTAAACCAAGAAGCCTTCATTATGAAGCCCAAGCCCAAAAGCCTTCACCATAAAAACCACTCCCAAAAAGCCTTCACCATAAAGCCTAAGCCCAAAAGCCTTTACCATGAAGCCCATACCAAAAAGCCTTCACCATGAAGCCCAAGCTTAAAAGCTTTCACCATAAAGCCTATTCACAAAAAGCCTTCATTTATAAAGACCATAAATCTCCTCTAAGGCCAAATCTGACCAAGCCTTCCCTAACTAATTTCTTAGCCTGACCTTTCCTTTAAGCCAGACCTAATTGAGCCTAAGGCAGAACTTTACCGAGTCTTCCAAATAAACTCCCTAAAGGTTATAACCTGACCAAACTGAAGTGCCAAACTTGACTAAACCTTCCATATGAACTTATCTGAGGATAAGCCCCACAAGTTGACCTTCCCCAAACCTTCCAATCAAGCTCTTTAGTTCAGGCTCAAACCAAATCTTCTCCAAAGTCAAACCTATGTAAATTGAATAGCCCGATCTTTTCCAAGACCACACCTTGCTTGACTTTCCAGAATGACTTCTTCTTAGGTTGAACTGATAGCCATTGACTAACCAATCTCATATCTAACATGCCCACTTCACCTCTCAGCTAACCAATCAACTAAAAAGCAAATGACCAAACTACTTTCCTTTATCATTCTAAAGTAGGGGCACCTTCCAAATGTTCACCTTTCTAAAATGGGGGCATTTTTCTTATAAAGATCAACACTTTTATATTAGGACTGACCCTTCATAGGTTCAAGGTATCTAATCATTGCATAATTATATAGTATTTTTGCATTAAATAGGCTCACAAGTCAAAACAGATTATCAAATTCTCAAAGTAAGACAGATCATTTTCAAAAATCAATCTAAATCTCGGGACCATGAATTTTACTATTTCTACCAAAAAGGATAGTTACTTTACCATTCCTACTAGACAAGATAGTCATCCATTTAATCTTATCAAATAGGATCATCATTTTTTCATTCTTACTAGAAAGGACCACTACTTTTACTGTTCCTACCAAATAGGACAGTTACTTTACCATTCCTACCAGACAAGACGGTCATCTTTTTTATCTTACCAGACAAGATCATCACTTTTTATTTCTACCAAAAAGGACCATTATATTTACTGTTCCTACTAAATAGGGCAGTTATCTTTACCATTCCTACCAGCTAGGATGGTAATCCTTTTCGATTCTATCAGAAAGGATTATCACTTTTCATTCCTACGAAAAAGGACCATTACATTTACTGTTCCTACCAGACAGGATAGTTATCTTTATTATTCCTACCAGACAGGATGGTCATCTTTTTTATCTTACTAGATAGTAGCATCATCATCATTCCTACTAGACAAGATCACCACTTTATTGATTCCTACTAGACAGGATTGTCTTTTTTCCTATTATACAGGATCATCATCATCATCATTCCTACCAGACAGGGTCATCTTTTTTCTTATTATACAGGATCATCATCATCATTTCTACCAAATAGATCAACATTACTACCCAACAACATTATCATTCTTACTTGACAGGATCACTATTTTATCAATTCCTACCAGACAGAGTAGCCTTCTTTCCTACCAGACAGGATCACCATTTTATCGATTCCTACCAGACAGGGTCACCTTCTTTTTTACCAGAAAAAGTTATCATTTCTAATAGATAGGAGCATCACTTTTAATTCCTACCAGAAAGGACAATTATTAAATGTAACCAGCCAACAGATCTCCCAAATACACCAGGAGTATCTTCCTTAAATTCAACCATACCTTTCACCCAAATGTCTAAACTCTAACTTAGACATAATTTTGTTCCTTTTAACATCTCCCATCCTTAGGTTCACTATCATTAGAATCGCCTTTCAGATAAAGATAATTCTCATGAGGAGGCAGCTGTGAACCCTTAATTTTACATCTTCCATTATGTGTTTGAACCTTAAAAGCACTTAGGCTCAGTAAACGAACCTTCAGAAGTCAAAAACTCTCAAAATGGGAAAATCAAAACATTTCTTTTAGACATTTAAACCCTTTCAAATCATGTAGGACTGAGTAGTGAGTATAACTCAACTAGAATCGTGAAAAACAGACAAGAAACGAACAAAAACTGGCCAAAACGGGTGAAAATAGGCCCGTTGCCATAGAGCTTTACGGCATGCCACAAACGTCTCTATGGAACCACAGAGGGCTATGCGGCACTGCAGCAAAGACCTCTATAAGGCCGCAAAGGCTTGTGCGACAAGTCCTACAAAATTTACTGTTTTTGCGATCCCATATCGGAACTTCAGTGTTTTGCTCCTCCAATCTTCTCCCTATATATAGAGGACCTCTCCACACTTCAAATGATAAACTTCTAAAGCTTGAAAAGTATTAAACTTTAAGCAAACTGCTTTGCATTTACTCCTTGCTTAGTAAAGCAAGTTAGGGGGTTTCTCCTTGGTTCCCACTCAATTAGTTAAAGGCTTTCCGCCTGCCTATTGCAGGCAAGTCTATTTCCCAAGGCTCACATTGGGAGGTTTCTCTTTGATTTCTACTCGACTAGTTAAAGGCTTTCTGCCCACCTATTCAAGGCAAGTCTATTGCCCAAGGCCCATTTCTCTAGTCCAAGGCTAGCCATCGCTCACCATCCAAGGTTACCCACCGCTCACCATCCAAGGCTACCCCGCCCGTCGTCCGAGGCCAGTCGTTGCCCACCGTCTGAGGCTAACCGCCTCCCACTATCTGAAGCCACCCACCGTCCATTATCCTAGGCCAGTCATTGCCCGCTGTCTGAGATAAGCTATCTTTTCCTCTAATTTTCTATTGTCTAAATTTCCTTGCCTCTTTTGGTTAGTTAATTAAATTGATTCATCTAAGTTGCTAGCTAATCAACTTGGTAATCAATTAAATTAATTAATTAACTCAACCCTCTTTTAATTAATCAATCAAAACATGATGAAGTGGCTAGGCTAAACTAACCCCTTCGCAAGAAGGGAGAACTACATGGATTCTGATTCTCATTTAAGGGGATACGTAGGCGTGCTTGGTTCAGGCATCGAATCTAATTAAAATTAACCAACTCTCCCTCCTATCACCTTATTCACTTGCTTTTATTTTGCTTTCCTTTACTTTGATATTAGGCTTAGTTTGGGAATGTGTGACTTCCTTAAAACTCATAAGGGCTAGAGGAGGTATCCTCTAAGTTTGAAATTTTCTTGTAATATTAACTCTCTTATCTCGAACCTTAACTCTATTTTTACTTTATTGTTGAAATAAATGAATTGAATGATCATGCATATCATAAATTGTTCATGCATTTAAATTGTTCATGCATTTTAATTTGTTCATAAAATATATTTTAAGTCACTCTTATATTCATTAGCCAAACTTATTTTGTTACAATAAACCAAAAACCTAGTCCCCGAATCCTTTTTGATTTTGAGGCTAGTGATCTTTTTTTCCTTTAGGATAATAATTGAAGTCAAATGGGTTTTTTTCTTATATTTTCCCAAAAAATAATTTTCAAACCTATCAAAGATAAGCCCGAGGGCTTTCTCGTGAGTTCTTTTTCAAATGAGCATTTCAATTTTCTTTAACGAATCGGACCAGTGCTCAGGCGAGGCCTCATATATATATATATATACACATGTGCCGATGGGAGCAATTGCCCGCATTGCCCCATGCTAAATCCATCCTTGATTTAAAACGGTGCCAAAATTTTTGTGAGCTCCAATTTTCTTAGGGGTATTGATTGATCCATATTTACATTCTTTGGCTTTTTTCTTTCAATGTCTCACCATGTGTTTAGCGCACGATTTGTCTCAAATGATGCCAATATCTTTGTAAGCTTTGATTTTCTTAAGGGTATTGATTGATCAACAGTTACACATCTTTGGCTATTTTCTTTCAATGGCTCGACAATTGATGAATTGTATATATATATAATTGCTATTTATCAATGCTGTCTAAATAAACATTATAAGATATCAAATTCTACACATTGACCGCCAAGCACCAAGCACTATTGAAAAATACAAACATGTATCAATTTTTTTTTAATCTTGTCTTATATAATCTAGTTTGACCAATAAAGTCAATATTTAAATATCATATATAATGAATTGCGAATTTAAAAAATCAAACCTATATAACTAGATAGACGAGTTACTTCAATCGATGAACTTATGATATTTATTTTTTAAAACATTAATAAGGATAAAAAAAAAATACAATAACAATGTGCCACTGATAATGATTTTTTAAGTTGCGAATGAAATAGTGATTTAGGAACTCAATTAAAAATAGGATTAGTATAACTATAAATTTGATTTTGTGGTTAAAATGAAATGAGATTATTATTCAAATTTCATAAATATCAATTTCCTCTTCAATGTTAAAAAAAAAAAAAATTATATTTTTTCCTATGATGTCGTGGCCAACAATTTAAAGAAGGCAACATTTACCAATTATAGCATAAGAAGACTATAATTGGCAATATATATATATATATATATATATATATATAAGATTATAAATTCAACTTTCACTTCAATATTTTCCTCTCCAAAATAGTATTTGTATATTTGAATTTAATAATTGAACTCAGTAGATACAAATACCACTCAATTTAAATTTCTAAACAGTACCATAAATAAACAATATTAAGTGCATACAATAACAGTTAACAATTCAATAAATAATATAATAACTAATTAAAAAATATAAAAATAAATAAATTATTTCATTTAAACTTTTTTGAAAACTAATACACTCCATTATCAATAAACCGGATTAATATATATATATATATATATATATATATATATATGTTGACAAATTTTTGAGATTGCAAGCATACCACGTACTTTTAGATACACATTATAAATGTGCCTTAATTAGCTTCTAAAAATCCAACGGATTGTGAATCTTTAAATTCCCTTGCCACAGTCACTTGGATTCAAAAGTGTACTAACTAATTGAATATAATTTGTAAGTTAGGAATAATTAGAAGCTAATGAAAAATTAAATGAACTTAATAAATAATTAGAAGCTAATGAAAAAGTAAATGAACTTAATAAATAAATAAAATTGGAAATAAATTGCACTTGCTTTGTCGACAATATTCACAAATGACATGAATTAGAATTGCAACAGTAACTAAAGTTTGGAAAATATAGGTGCTTGAAGTAAGGAAATGGAATTGAGGAAAATGAAATTATTACTTTGAAAAAAATTGAAATGATTAAAATTTGATGTATAGTTTGGATACCTTTCTGGATAATTCTCCCTATCTTGATTAACTTTTCTTCTTTTATAGGTTCTGCAACTGCCCACTACTCATGTTGAGAGAGTCGAGGTTGTGTATTCCAAGTTTTGCTCCCATGATTTCCTAAATTTCTCACACTATTCTTTCGTTCTCCACCTGCCCACTTTCTCTTTCATTAACTGCCTCACTTCCTCTATTCAACTCCCAACTTACATTTTTAATTAAATGCTAACTTTCATAAATTAATTTATTTAATAAATTACCTTGAGCCAACAAAAATATATAGACTTCAATATGCTATTCACGAGCAAAAAATTTATGGTATAAACAATTGCTAATATATATATATATATATATATATATATATATATATATATATATATATATATATATATATATATATATATATATATATATATATATTTGCATCTAAAACTTTAATTATTATATACATAATAAAATAAACAAAAATACTAGCTGGTGTAACTAGTTAATATATTAATCTCATTTTCTTCCCTAGAGGTTATGGGTTCAAATCACAGCAGAAGTGTTCTTCTTTTTTTCTTTTTCTAGTTATTCTTTTTTTCCCCTTTTTTAGTTTTTTTTTTCTTTTTTTGTTTCTTTGTTTTTTCCCTTTTTAGATATTCTTTTTTTTCTCTTTTTTTGTTTGTAATATTTTCAATTAAAATTATATTAATAGTTGAAATTTTTTTTATTTGTTTAATTATGCTAATTAAATTTATATTTATTTCTATAAGAAAAAAATTTATATTAATAGTTGAATTTTTTATAAAAATTTATTTATTTATTTCTATGAAATTATTAGTTTGATTTTTTATTTATGTTGAATTTGAAAAAATTAATAGAGTTATTAAATAGTATTTTATATTTATTTAGGTAAATTATTTAATGTATCAAATAAAATTAACTTTCTATAAATTTATGTAAAATTAATAATATATATTAATAATTATCTTAATTAATTATAAATTAATATTTTTAATTTTTATGGTATTAAAATTTTGTTGTAATATTTATATTATTAAAATAATATCTAAAATTTTTTATAATTAAAAATTAATCTATCAAAATTCATAAATAATAGATGATAAGTTCGTCAATTATAAATGTTAGATTATTTATTTATTTATTTATTTTTTTGAAATCAACAACAACAACTGCATATCATTAAGAACATAAAGCATCAAACATAAGAAGAGCTCCAACATGACTAAGAGGCTCTGTCCAGTACATGGAAATATCAAATAAAGGAGCTAATCTTGCTAAAACATGAGCAAGCTCATTAGCTCTTCTTCTCACAAA
Organism: Reutealis trisperma; assembly: GCA_947687605.1. Classification (NCBI taxonomy): domain Eukaryota; kingdom Viridiplantae; phylum Streptophyta; class Magnoliopsida; order Malpighiales; family Euphorbiaceae; genus Reutealis; species Reutealis trisperma. The sequence goes on from CANTUT010000930.1 coordinate 55,340, forward strand.
TCTAACTGATAAAGAAGGATATGTAGACAATAAGTGAATACAGTTATGAATTATAGCACTAAATTCAGAAAAATCTTGTACATGTTTTTGTACTACATTCACTACTAATTGGGAATCCATCTCCCAAATGACCCTGCTAAGACCCAAAGACTTGATACATGATAATGCTTCCTGCAGACCCATGGCTTCGGCTTCTCGAACCTCAAACAAACCATCCACCAATTTAGAATGACCACTAATAAATCTTGCATTTTCATCTCTAATGATCATTCCCAGTCCCACTTGTCTTTCAAATTGAAAAAATGCCGCATCAATATTACATTTTAGGTAAGTAGCAGGAGGTTTCTCTCATCACTCTACTTGAGGACCTGCAATTGACATCCCATTATTATGAATTTTATTTTGTTGTGCAGCTAGCCAATCACACAGTGTCTCCTTAGTTGTATAAACTGTTTGACTGGCTAATTAGTGAGAGCCGGTCCACAATTTGGCATTCCTTTGTCTCCACAGGTTCCACAACAACACACTTAAATTACCAACCAGGTTTTCATCAGGTAAAAACAACATTTTAAACAACCATTCACGAAAACCTTCTACCTGGTCAGCCATATATTGTACCTGGTTGAGTAATTAAGCTTGGTGCTAACAACTTTGGGCAAATGGACACGTGATAAACACGTGCCACTCATTCTCTATAGCAGTATCACAAAAAACACAAAAAAGAGGTACTGAAATTCCTCTTTGCTGCAAATTGTGACGAGTTGGTAGACAGCTCCTACCTGCACGCCAAAGAAAAGATTTGATCTTTGGTGGAATTTTGATCTTCCATAACTGACTCCAATCTCCAGTAATTTGCCATTCCTCATTCAACCCCAACATATCCACCAACACTCTATACCTAGTCTTGACTGTATACTGCTCGTTCTTGCTAAAATGCCAAATCTTATAATTTTCCTTGTTACAGCTAGCTAAAGGAATATTGAGAATTTCAGTAACATCTCTGTCACAAAATAATTCACCCAACAATTCAACATCCCACTCCAAAGCACCAAGGATCATAAGCTCTCCAACTCGTAGATGCATCAAGTATGAATTTATTGGAGTTAATAACCTGAAATTCGAAGAGTCCCTCAACCATGGATCCTTCCACACATAGATACTATTACCATCCCCAACCTTCCATCGAAAGCGTCTCTGCAATAATGTTTTTGAGCTAAAAATGCTCCTCCAAGTGTAACTTGGATGATGCCCCAATTTGGCATTTAAAAAATCCTCTCTAGGATAATATTTAGCTTTGAGAATGTGACTCACTAGAGCATTTGGGTTAGTAATTAACTGCCATCCCAGCTTTCCCAATATTGCTAGATTGAAACCCCTAATACTTCGAAATCTTAAACCACCAAATTCTTTCCTTACACATAAACTGTCCCATCCAAACCAGTTGATGCTTCTTCCTCCATTATTCTTAGAACCCCGCCAAAATGAGTTCAGGAGCCTTTGTAGCTCCTCTACCAGAGAAATAGGAAGGAGGAATGCACTCATATAGTATGTACGGATGGATTGTGCCACTGACTTGATCAAAATTTCCCTACCAGCTGCTGATAGAGGTTTCCCTCGCCAAGTTTATAGTCTCCTCCACAATTGTTCCTTCAAATGATTAAACACAGAATGCTTACTTCGTCCAATCAATGATGGTATACCTAAGTAACGCCCAGTATTAAGTGGCGTGGATACCCCTAAAATTTCAGAGTGCCTAACCCTTTAAGATTTAAGGATATCAGCACTGTAGAAAATTCCAGATTTAGAAAAGTTCACAGCTTGTCTCGAAGCTGCTTCATAGGTAGCTAATATATCTTTCATCAGATGACATTCTTCCTCAGCGACTTTAAAAAAGAAAAATGAGTCATCCGCAAACAGTAGGTGTGAGATGCTTGGAGCACCACAGCTAATTCTGCACCCATAGAGTATCCCTTCTCGTTCTGCCCTACACAGTAATGCTGAAAGCCCCTCTGCACAAAGAAGGAATAAGTATGGAGATAAAGGATCACCCTGCCTCAACCCTCGTTTTAGCTTAATAAGGCCCACCTCCTTGCCGTTCACCAAAATTGAATACTCAACTAATGTCACACACAACATAATCAAGTTTACCTATTGCATTGCAAAACCCAGCTTAAGCATCATATTACGAAGAAAACCCCAATCAACTTTATCATAAGCCTTACTGATATCAATTTTAATCGGAACATCTCCCTTACCACCTCTTTTCTTCCTCTTCATGAAGTGAATCAACTCAAAAGCAACCAATGTATTGTCGGTGATGGATCTACCTGGGACAAAGGTCGACTGGGCATGTGAGATCAAGTTTGGCAGAATGTGTTTGAGTCGATTTGCAAGTACCTTTGCTACTATTTTGTATATCACATTACACAATGAAATTGGCCATAAATCCTTCGTACTAGATGGAGAGACACATTTTGGGATTAAAACAATAGTTTTAGCACACACTGAATCTGGGAAGGCTAGTGAAGCCAACCAACCCATAGAAGCCTGATAAATTTCCTCACTAATTAACAACCAAAATTTTTTATAAAATGCTGGATTGTAGCCATTAGGTCCCAGAGATGTCTTAGGATGCATTTGTGAAATAGCAATACGAAATTCCTCCCTTGTGAACGGTGCTAGTAAATTTTCATTGTCTAAGTCTGACACTCTTTTGTCCACTCACTCTAATACTGGACCATAGCTCCCTAAACCATCAGAAAAAAGATCAGTGAAGTAGTCAAATGTAATTTGATACATACCGGATTCTTCTTCACACCAGTGTCGTTTAGAGTCAAACAAGCCTTTAATTTTATCAACTTTCTTCCGAATAGAGGTAGCAGCATGGAAAAACCTAGTATTGGAATCACCCTCCTTCAACCAAAAATGTTTCGATCTCTATTTCCAGTATACCTCCTCTTGCGCAAGCAATTGGGAGAGAGTGTTTTTCATTTATGCTAATAAAGCAATTGAATGAGGATCATCACAACTTCTTAATCTCTCGATCTTTGTCTTGCAATAATGAATCCCTTTTTTGAATCTGTTTGCTATACTATTGCCTTATGATAAAAGTGCCTTCAAGCAAGATTTCAACTTCTGCATTACATCGCCATAATTTGCATTGCTCCAACTTTCTTGAACAACCAAACCCAAATCAGGCTCCACAAACCACCCATTTTCAAATCTAAATTTTCTCATATGCGGTATCACCCTCTTCTTACCTTTTGCCTCTAACAGTAAAGGTGAATGATCAAAAATAGATGCTGTCAAGTTTTGCAATTTCCCTTAAGGAAATCGATCAACCCAACTATCAAATACAAGAGCCCTGTCTATTCTTTCCTCAACACCATGGTTTGTGCCCTTCCCACATTCCCAAGTAAATGGGTATCCCTCAAGGGGGAGGTCTAGTAGCCACATTCTATCACCACTTCTCTGAACCCTTGAAGAAGCCATGCTGGATGCTCTACTCTCCCCTTTTTATCAATAACTGATAGCATATCATTAAAGTCTCCAATGCAACACCAAGGTAGAGTTGATGTCATTTTGAGAGTTTGCAATAAGTTCCATGAATCCCTTCTTTTATGTCTCTCCGGCAATCCATAGAAGCCAATAATCCTCCAATTCCCTTTTTTAGCATCCATAACCTTAAGGTCCACATGATTACAAGAGAAAGATAACACTACAATTGTAATTTTGGACTATCATAAAACTACAACCCCCCACTCTGACCCTCTTTATCCACAGCCAACGCACCTTCAAACCCCAACCTTACCCTAATCTCCCCTATTTTTTGACTATTAACCAAAGTTTCAAACAAAAACACTATTTCAATCTTGTGAGTCTTATCCAACTCACATAATGCATGAACTGACCAAGGCTGGCCCAAGCCTCGGCAGTTCCAACTTAAACAGATCATGGTTATAGGCAAGCTTGGTACACAGGTCCTACCAATAAAAAAGGCCCAGATGGGCTCAAATCATTTAATGTCAGATCTTTAGCTTTAATCTCTTTAGCAACATCATCTAGAGCCATATTATTTACTTGGGCTTCATCAGATGGGCCTGCCCTCCTTCTTTTCCTATCCTCTGCTAGTTCCAACCCAATATTTTCCAGCTCAGCAGATAAAATATCTTCTTTTATAGCAACTGAACTACTAATAACCATCTTACCTTCACGTTGGTTACAATGAGGCAGATTCTCGTGCACATCCGTTACCCCCACTAGCACCTAATTCTGTGGCAATGTGATTCTTGAGTCAACTCGGTCTGAGTTACCCATCGGCCCACCACCATTTGTAGCTTCTCCTAGCTTCTCACCCAAACAATTGCAAAACCACCGTTTCCACTCTATGAGGATGATCGCTTCGACGGAGCCCTTAGCCATGGTCCCCATTCCCTTGTGATATATGTTTTAGGTAGTTGAAATAATTTATCGCAGAAACTATCAGAATGTCCAAGATATCCACATATGAAGCAAAACACGCTTAATCTCTCATACTTGAATTTGACAAAAGCCCAATCACTTTGGCCTTTCATAATTTTCTTTCCTCGCTTCAGAGCAGACTCACGTTTAAACACACTCTCAGCCTCATGTAATTCATCCAAAGGCCTAAATTATTGTTGACATCGTATTCCATAAATTTACTAATAAAGTTCCCAATCTATTTACCCACTGCCTCGGACATGTAGCCAATAGGTAGGCCATATATTTGAACCCAAAAATCAGCATGTATAAGGGGAACAGTAGTGGGATCTTCACCAGGTATCAAACGATGAAGAATGAGCAAGTGGTTGTCATAAGTCCATGGGCCGCCTTCTATTACTCGTTTCACATCAATTTCATGAAAAAATTGAAACAAAAATTAGCTCAGTTCTATATCCCGAATATAGATTCCCCTTCTTGGCCTCCACAGATTGGCCATTCGATATTTCATAATCTTAGAATTGACAGTACGATCGGTAAGGAATCTACCCACCAAACAAAATGCATAGCTATCCGTGTGATTGTTATCAATATGCTCATCAATTATGAGCGCCTCATCCTCTTTCCTAGATAGCGACAGATTCTCCAAAGAAACTTCCATGGTACTAGTAATTGCAATCAATGCAAAGCATATTCAAACAAGACTCTCAAATGCAGAGAGGACAACCTAAAACTCTCAAATACAAAGAGGACTCAAATGTTAGATTATTTTAATAATCATTAGATTATTTTAATAATCATTAAAGTATGGCCCATTTTAAAAGTAAGATTAATTTTAATGTAAGGTTGGTCCAAAATAATGGTTATTGGACCTATACGTATTATTGAAATTAATTAAGGGACTATTAAGCAATTGTTCCTTTCCCTCTCCCTTCATTAAATTAAAAGATAATATTTAATTAATAGAAGTTTTATCTGAAAAGGAACGTGGTAGAGAACGTTTTCGTTTTTAACAAAAAACTTGAATAGTTCTATACACCATTGAAGAGAACAATTAAAGAAGAAGAAGAGAGGTGATAAAATCTTCATAAGGGAATTGCTTCAACTAATCAAGGAATATTTAATTAAGGCTATGGATCAAGTAAGTATTCTAAACAACTAATTATGTATATTTTTTTTCATAGAACCCAAATATTAAAGGACAAAATCATCTTGTGTATTAAGATCATTGGGCATGTATGTTACTAATTTATGAATTATTAAATTAGTAGTGATGTAAATTTGCTATCAATAAAGAATAAGTTCATAAAATATAAAGTATAAGTTCATTGCTTTTAAAGAATATATTTTATTTTCTTACTAATATAACTAGCAGATATACAGTTTACAAATGATAAACTTACATCATATATTTGATGAATCTATATGTAATACTTAATGAACATGTTGCTTATATTGCTTTGAATTTTACTAGATCAAAATAACAGCGCTAGTTGTTGATTAATTAAAAAAAAAGATAATTTAATATTGATCTATAATCATGAATCTGACAATAAAAGATAATAAATCTGCATATAATATATAATGAACCTAAATATTATATCTAATGAACCTGATAGTTACATGTGATGAATCTAAATTTTAAATCTAATAAACCTCATAATTATATGTGAAATATTAAAGAATGAAAATTATAAATATGAGGAATGAATAAAATTAAATTATAAAATAATTAAATCATGAATCTAACAGTAAAAGATAATAAATTTGTATGTGATGTATCATGAACATAAACGTTATATTTAATGAATTTGATAGCTATATGTGATGAACATAAATTTTAAATCTAATAAACCAGATAATTTAAAGATTAATATAAATTTACAGTTTACAAATAATGAATGTCCACTATATATTTGATGAATTTATAAGTAATACTTAATCAACATATTGCTTATAAGGGGTGAACATGATTATTATATAAATAATATTTAACGGTTAATTTTGAATGAATTTATTATTATTTAAAAAAAGATTTAATTTTTGAAAATTCATTGTCATAAAATAGATAAATATAATATTTATCTTTTTGTTAAATTATCTTTAAAAACTATGTAAAAAAATTACCCATAAAAATGTTAGAATTTATAAATAAAAATTATATTGAAAAATTAATGATATTAAAATTAATTGTTATTATAAGAATCAAATAAAAAATTCAACAATTAATATAATTTTTTTCAATATTTTTGATATTAAAAAGCAAAAAGAAAAAAACTGAAAAAGAAAAAAAGAATAAATAAAAAAGAGAAAAAAAAGAAAGAATAAATGAAAAAAGGAAAAAAAAAAAAAAGAGTTTTGTAGAGCTTGAACTTAAGAACTCCAAGTTCCAAAGCTAGTATATTAATAATCAATTGTGCCAACTTGTCATTTTAATATTTTACTATGCATATAATATTTAACATATATCTCAATACCATGATACTACATGGTCCTAGATCCATGATATATATATATATATATTTGTCCCAAAAGCCCAATGTTATATATATGCATATTTATTTAAAAAATAAGTTACGTCCAAGCCAATTTAAATTATATTTTTCCCCTAAATATAAACCTTCCATCCATTTTTTCTTTTGTTAATCTCAACCCATTTCAAACTCCTAAATCCACACAATTCCTTTCCAACTCTTGAAACGTCTCATCCCTTAGATTTTTCACAAAATCCACCTCCATCAAATTCAAAATTTGAATTTTTCAGTCTAAATCTGATTTCTAAAACCTAAAACTTTTAATTTTTGCAAAATCCACTACTCTTTTATATTCTCAAATCACGCTCTCTTTGCTCCAAGCTCTCTTTCTTCTTTTCCTTTAGCAAAATTCAGCAGCTCCTGCACCATTCACCATCACCAAAACTCACCCCAACTTCACCGAAATCAATTCAAGTTGAACTGGCCACCGTCGAAGCTTCCTTTGCACGCGAGCTCGTCACTTTTGCACAAGTATAGCTACTTCTCCTTTTGTTCCCTTCTCATCATTTTCATTATTTATTTATTTTATAATAGATAAATGTGCGGGCCCCCTGTTTGACAAAGCAAAGTTCCCGACTCCAAATTTTACTTTTACTTTTATTTTTAAAAAAATTTAAGCTGTAAATCTATAGTTATATTTAAAAGACTAAAATAATACTAAACTGAAATATCTAAAAAATAATTTAGAAAATTAAGATAAATATACCAACTAGCAAAATTATTTCTATATAAATATATACCTACATATAGAATTTAAATTTTAAAATAAGTATATAATATAAATATTTAAAAAAAATGGTACTTATTTAAGACCAAGTATACATATATACACATATTAAACCCAGTGAAAACGAAAAGAAAAAAGATTATTTTTCAAGGTTAAAGATTTTAAAGTGAAACAAAAACTGGGATACAAGGAACAGCACTAACAACAACATCAGCACAAGGAATGGCACCAGTAATTTTCATTTGCTTGGCTTGATGATTGAATTTGCCATTGATTTGTCTTTGAAAATCAATGGGTAAAATTTTTAAGCTTTGGAATTTTAACCTAAAATGTGAAAAAATGGCTACACCTTGGATCAATCAACCAACTGTGAATTAGATATTATTTCAATTTTTATTGGTTTACTTTGAGGATTAAGATTAGAATTTAGAGTAATTGTAATTTATTAAGTACAGTATTTTCAATTCTATTTTAATCTTAATTTCAATTCAATTATTTCATTGTTTTAATTGTTAGGCATGATAATGTTTATGATTAGAATTGTTTATTTAATTGAATTGATGTATGCTAAATCAATTATGAACTAAAATTTTCTTGTCTAGGGTTAGAATGATTCCTTTTTAATGACTACTAATGGGCTAATTATAGATTATATTTATTTGCATATCTTAATTGAATTGCTCTAGTAGAAATCAATTATCTAGCCAACCTTTGATTAATCTTAGGCAGAGAATGAAGTTGAGAAATAAATTCAATACTAGAATTAAATTCAATTAAGGATTATGTATGAATCAAAAATCTATTACCTAATTAAATATTGAGTAATTAATTGATTAATTCTTATTAGGTTATAATCTATGAATACGAGAGTTATCGGACTAGTAACCTATATTAGTTTTACTTAAATAATAATTCAATTTGGCAAAATAATTCATCTTAATAATTAGCCCAACATGGAAATTTAATTGGATGAATATGAACCTAGACTCTTAAATTGATTGTTCAACTTGAATTTATTCGGTTAGCTTAATTAGATAGTTTGCTATTCAATTTTCAATATTTACCATTACAAATTGGAATAGAGTATTTAGGTGTGTTTTTATTATTTTTATTTTATTTATTCATAATCACATAACCCTTACATAGTCTTCCATAAAAGACAACCTTGGGGTGCCTACCTATTATTGCAGCAGTCTCGTATACTTGCGAGTAGTTGCCCAAGCCTAGATTAATTAGGACACTTTTTGGCACAATACTATATTGTGACATTAAGAGTTTATAGGTAGTGGATGTGTTGCTCAACTCATCATCGTTATGTCAAAATTGCATCGAAAAGACATTGACTTTGGGAGCTATATTCTTCCTCTTTGGTGATCCCTATTCACCAAGTCATGTATCAAGAATGAAGCAAGTGAAGAAATAAAGCTAGGGACACCATAACAACCGAGAAAGATGGCCTGAATGAGCTCCAAAAGTTTTCACCAAAAGAAACGCTTCTCTATTGTGAATCATTTTATTTGAAACCAAAGCCGCTTAATAATAATATTTTAAATTTTATTTTTAGGATAAGAATTATGTATAAACACCTTGTACAATTTTCATTTTAATCATCAAGCAGAAAACAATTAAATAAGAATTGTTTTTCTTTTCTTCCACTTGTTTAATAATTATTATTATTTAGCTCTCATAAAAATCTTCAATTGGTATCAGAGCCAATCAATCGTGGATCATATTTTCCGACATTTGTGTACAAATTAGTTGTATGTAAAAAATTTTTATCTCATACACAGTTTGGAACTGTGAAGTTTTATTGGTTTGGAACCACACTTACTTGGTTAATTATAACGTTGTTCAAACTAAGTCACGATGGCAGAATCAAGTAATGTCGGTATTATTAAAAAATTAAATAATAATAATTATAACATGTGGAAGACTTGCATGGAATCACACTTGCAATGTCAAGATCTATGGGAAGTTTTTGCTAGGACAGAGGTCACACCACCTCCAGAAGATGATTGCAGTAATCTTAGAAAATGGACGATTAAAGTTGGAAAAGCCATGTTCGCAATTAAAACTACTATAGAAGAGGACATGATGTAGTATATCAAGGAAGCTATAACACCCAAGCAAGTATGGGATTCTCTTGCATCATGATTCACAAAAAGAAATGACATAAGACTTCAATTGTTAGAAAATGAACTAATGTCTATCTCACAGTGGGATATGACGATTAGTCAATATTCTACTAAGGTGAAGTCTTTATGTAAAGAAATTGCTAAGTTGGATGAGGCATCCAAAATCGTCAGCGAAAAAATGAGGCAAATTATTATACATGGCTTGCATCTCGAGTACAGGAGATTTGTTACTGTAGTTCAAGGTTCACCCACACAACCTTCAATCGAAGAATTAGAGAATTTACCGGCTAGTCAAGAAACTCTAGCAAAACAAATGTCTGGAGTGTCTTTGAATACTGAAGAAGTTGCACTCTTCGCTAACAGAAGGAAGAATCAAACTAGTAATTAGACTAGAGGGAAGATACGAGAGAATCCACAAGCAGGGGGAGCTCAACAGAAGCAATACTAGCAAAGTAGACAATCTAAACAGTTTAGATGTCAAAATGGCAAATGTTTCAATTGTGGCAAGAAGGGACATTACGCAAGGGATTGCTGGTTTGAGAAGAAAATTGAAAGTAATGCAACAACTAAAATCAATCATCAACAAGTTAAGCCTGAGTGGGATGCTGAAGCGTTGTTTGCAACTATAGAAACAATGCAAAAGGAAGATTATAATAATTTAGAAGTTATGGAAGTTCCAAGTCTCATGACTACCACAGTGGAGGAAGAAGAAGAGCAGGTCTCTAGTGTCTCCACTTCTCAGAGAATTAATTATGAGAAGGATTGGATCTTTGATTTTGGGTATTCCAGTCATATGACAGGAGATAATGAGAAGCTCTGCAATATTTTAGAGTATAAAGGCAAGCGAGTTGTAATGACTGCAAATAACTCGTGGTTACCAATTACTCATGTTGGAAACACAGTGATCAATTCAAGTCAAAAGCAAGTAAAATTAGATGATGTTTACAAAGTATCAGGGATGAAGAAGAATCTTGTGTCAGTTTCACAATTTACAGATACCAGCAAGTTTGTTGTGTTTGGCCTAAATGATGTTAAAGTTTGTCAACAAGTGAAAATAGTAGTAGATAGACTCTATGTACGTCTTGTTAGTAGTAGATGCTTATGTAGAGAAGACAAAAGGGGGTGATATAACTGACTTGTGGCATGCACGGCTGGGACATGTCAATTAACATAAGCTAAAGATGATGTTGAGTAAGTCCTCATTAAGAGGGCTACCTAATCTTGATGTTCGTACTGATGTGGTTTGTGCTGGATGTCATTATAGAAAGGCACACCAACTTACATATGAGGAGTCATCATTTAGAGTCAAATAGCCACTAAAGTTAATCCACTCTGATGTGTTTGGTAAAGTGAAGCAATCATCAGTCAATAGTATGCACTACATGGTGACATTTAATGATGATTATTCGAGATATGTCTAGGTTTATTTTATGAAAGAAAAGTCTGAAACTCTAGAAAAATTTAAAGAATTCAAGCTAATGATTGAAAGTGAACTGGGAAAAATAATCCAGTGTCTTTGTATTGATAATGGGGGAGAATACATCTCTGCTGAGTTCTCAAGTTATCTTGTCCAATGCAAGATTAGGCGATAATTGACTTGTCCAAACACACCACAACAAAATGGTGTTGCGGAGAGAAAAAATAAGCATTTAGTAGAAATATTAAGAGTATATTGTATGCTAAGAATGTCCTTGGGAGATTTTGGGTTGAATACATGAGAACAACAACTCATATAATCAATAAACTTCCTCAGCCGAAGATGGAATTTGTGTCTCTATTTGAGAAGTTATGGAATATGAAACCTACAGTGAGCCACTTTAAAGTATTTGGCTATGTGTGTTATGTATTTGTACATGATTATCTACATAGCAAGTTTGAGAAGAAGGCAACCCAAAATATCTTTGTGGGCTATGATGAGCATAGAAAAGGGTGGAGATGTTGTGATCCTAAACCTGGCAAGTGTCATGTCTCACGAAATGTTGTGTTTGATGAGACATCATCATAGTGGACCCCAGAATATGTTGCACTTCCTCAGACAAAAAGATGTGGAACAATTTCAAGAAAAGAAGAAGACAAAAGAGGTCCAACAGAGTTCAGAGACTGTAATACAGTCATAATCTCAAGAGACACCATGGCAGACAGGTGTTTATCAAAAAATAGAGAGTCAACCAGAAGAAGAAATGCTAGAAGAATAACCACCGCAATTGAGAAGATCAACGAGGCCTAAAAAGCCAAATCCTAAGTATGCCAATATTGCACTAGTAGAAGAGGAAAGAGAGCTCGCATCCTATAAAGAGGCTTCGTGGAAGGTTGAATGGAGAAAGGCCATGGAGGAAAAGATCAAAGCCCTTGTTGAAAAACAAACTTGGGACTTGGTGCCAAAACCTAGAGATGTGAAGCCTACTACATGTAAATAGGTGCATAAGATCAAGACTCATCTAGATGGTTCAATTAAGAGATACAAAGCTCATTTGGTAGCACGAGGACTCTCATAGCAGTATGGATTAGACTATGATGAAACGTTTAGTCCAGTAGCCAAGATTTCACCTGTTCGTGTTTTGCTGGCATTCGCTGCAAGTAAATCTTGGAACTTGTGGCAGATAGATGTTAAAAATGCCTTTCTAAATGGAGAGTCAGATCGAGAAATGTTCATGGAGCAACCAAAAGGATTTGAGAACAAACTCTATCCTGATTATGTTTGCAAATTAAAGAAGGCATTGTATGGGTTAAAACAAGCGCCTGGAGCTTGGTATGGCAAGATTGCTAAATTTCTCATTCACAGTGGTTATATAATTGCACCAGCGGATTCGAGCTTATTTGTCAAAACTTGAAAAGGGAAGCTAGGAATAATCTTAGTGTATGTGGATGATCTTATCATAATTGGAGATGATGAGGAAGAAATCCAGCAAATAAAAGAGAACATGTCGATTCGCTTCCAGATGAAAGAACTTGGACAGTTGAATCACTTTCTAGGATTGGAGGTAGAACGCATAGAGGAAGGGATTTTCTTATGTCAACAAAAGTATGTCGGAAATCTTCTCCATAAATATGGCTTGCTTGATTGTAAACCTCTTACTCTTCCTATAGAGGTGAACTCCAAACTGAGTATGGAAGAAGGGAAAGATTTGGAGGACTCGACAATGTATCAGCAGATAGTTGGCAGTTTAATTTATCTAACACTTATAAGGCCAGATATCATATTTGCAGTAAGAATTATTAGTCAATTTATGCAAAATCCTAAAAAGCCTCACCTAGAGACAGTTCAAAGAATTTTGAGATACGTCAAAGGAACGCATGATCTCGGTTTATTATTCTACAAGAGTGGAATACCTTGCAAATTGGAAGGACATTGTGATGCCGACTATGCTGGTGATTATGACACACGTAGGTCAAATATTGGTTATGTGTTCAATTTAGGTTATGGAGCTATTATTTGGTGCAGTAAAAGGCAACCAACAATATCACTTTCAACAACAGAGGCAAAATATTGAGCAGCAACAATGGCAGCATAAGAAAGCACTTAGTTAGCACAATTGATTGAAAATTTACACCAACCAGTAAATTTTTCGATTCCGTTACATTGTGATAATCAGTCTACAATTTGTTTAGTTGAAAATCTAGTCTTTCATATAAGGACAAAGCATATAGAAGTGCAATATCACTTTATACGAGAAAAATCTCTAGCAGGAGAAATCAAAGTGATTCAAGTAAAGACAACGGATCAACTGGCAGATATTTTCACTAAGGGGCTCAATAATGAAAAATTGGAAAATTTTCGGAAGCAACTAAAGATGATTTCAAGAAAAAATTTCAAAGAGAAAATTAGTGATGAAGGGGAGTGTTAAAAATAGCATTACTAATTTTAACGTATGAATATTATTATTCTAATATATATTTAACATGCTTTTTGTTAAAATTAAGTTTTAAACTTGAGAACCACATTAGTTTACTAATATTTTAAATTTTATTTTTAGGATAAGAATTATGTATAAGTACCTTATACAATTCTCATTTTAATCATCAAACAGAAAACAATTAAATAAGAATTGTTTTTCTTTTCTTCCACTTGTTTAATAATTGTTATTATTTAGCTCTCATAAAAATCTTCATTCTATTCTCTCTATTCTTTATAATTATTCTTTATTTTATAACACATTATCAGCACGATTTTTTTCTACCCCTTTCTTTGAAACCATTTGTCGATTTCATTTGTATGTAAGTATACCTGTATACTTTTCTTTTGCATCTACACGTATATACCTATGCACTTTACTTTTGCATCTCAACGTTTCACTTGGTTGGAAACTCTATTTTGCAAAAAAAAGTTCATATAATATATGTAACTTTATCAGTAGCTTATATATATATATATACATATGTTTCATACTTAAGAAAAATGTGTATAGACGATTAATATAATTTCGATTAAAATAATAGTTTTATAAAGTTATGCTCTCTTTTATAATAGTTATATAATAGTTACATATATCTCCACTCATTGTTATGTTGCACATGTAAAATCATTATATATTTTGCTTTGGTGGTTCAAAGGCATCTATCTCTATAATAATTTCGATTTTTTTTCTCATTTATAGAGATATTATTTGATATTATTTAATTTCAATTAATTAAAATATAGTTTCTAAAGAACTTCTATACATATTAAATAAGAATAGTTCCTAAAGAACTTGTATTCTTAATTCCTGTAAAATTAAATAAATTAATACAGTTCCTGAAAAACTATTATTATCTATAGTTTTTAAAGAATTAAATTTATTAACTAATTAATTATAGTTCCTGAAGAACTTGTATTCTAAATTTCTAAAGAATTAATATAAATAATATAGTTCCTGAAAAACTATTATTCTCTATAGTTTCTGAAAAACTAATAATCTCTACAGTTCTTAAAGAATTAATATTCTCTACAGTTCTTGAAAAATAAATATTTTCTACAATTCTTGAAGAAATAATTAAATAATAAATAAATATAAATTCCTAAAGAATTTGTATCTTACATTCTAGAAGAACTAAATATCCTAAATCATTGAGAAACTAGTATTCTAATTTGTTAAAGAATTAATATTCTACATTCCTAAAGAACTAAATATATTTTCTATGAGTCTTTAAAAAATTGATTTAATTATGATACCATTTAAAATATTACTTATTTTCATATAAACAATATCGAATTTAATGAAAATCAGAAATTTATGGCCCTTGACATCATGAGTAAGAATTATTTATTATGAATACTAAATGCTGAAATTTTTTAATCGATATTAATTAATTATTCATCTTCTGGTTTTCTTAATTGCATTTTAATTGAAAATTTTTTTAATCATATATTATATTATTAATTCAAAGGTTCTATTCAATTATTAAATTGCCCAAAAAAAAATTCGCTATTGTGGCTTAGATTTATTGCTTTTCAGTAATTATTTTATTAAAAACGTTTAAAATTTAATTATTTTATGATCTAGTTACTTTATGCTGAAAGAATGTTAATACTTTATCATTGGATAAAATATATTTATTAGAGTTGTATGTCTCTAATTTTGTCAAAAAAAAGTTTAAAATTGATTTTTTTTTTTTAAAGTTTGATATTGCTTATGGTTTGTACCTATTTAGCATAATTATTAATGATTGATTTTGTATTGATATGATTTCATTATATTTATTAAAATAAATTTATGAGATAGAAGTCATTATAGACCTTATCAAAGTTAAAAGACACATATTGTACATAACTTGATTGACTTTAAAAAGTTGATCTGTTTGATTTGTGAATACTGTGATTCAAGTTGAAGAAATATAACATCAAAATGAATTTTTGTGATAAATTTTTATGGTGCCTGATTTTAATTTCTGATTAAAATCAAAATAAGACAAAAGTTATATATTATTATACTTAAACCTCATTTAAGTGAGGATTTTAAGATTGAATATTTCATAATTCAAGATTTTTGTATTATCTAGAAGAACTTTAAAGATAGATATGATCACTTGAAAGTTGTGGTCCTATCATAAGCTTAATATAACTGGTTAAACATGTGCTTAAAAGATTTTAAGTTTGTTTCATAATATAATTCAATCATGTTTAAAATCACTTCATAACTGAAATCGTATGGTAATAAAATTATGGAATATGATATGTTAGAGAAGACATATACTACTCTTCATGCCTTTAACATTCTCCTACAGCAGCAGTATAAAAAGTGAAAATTTACAAATATTGTTTGGCTTCTAGTGGTTGCAAAGAATAATTGCTAATGAGAAATCATCAAACAAGACTCACTAGTACAACTACATTCTCTGAAGTAAATATTATAAATTATTTGGTATATCGTCAGAACTCTAAAAGAGTAACAACTCATATAGAGGACACAACTCAATTTCATATTGGTGATTTTATGTAAACTCCTTGAAAGAGTAATTGGCAAGGATTTTATTTTTAATGTCTTTACATTTTAATTAGATTATATTTTATCAATAAGTTGTGTATTATAATGAGTTATTTCATTATCATTTTATCCTTAGTATATATGAATAACATATTGCATTGAACCTACAATTCAAGCATTAAACTTATAGTTCGATAATTAAACCTTGAAGGTTTGGTATGACATGCCATTGTGCAAGCTGCTTTACTTTTTATTCGAACATTTGCATTAATGGATATTCTCTCTTACAACTTATATGTAGACATGAACCTAATTTTTTTTAATGAGTTTTTGGTCGTATGTACCAATAGCATCATCTCAATGTGTGAAAAAAAAAAAAAAAAGTCCAAAGAAGAGATTTACAATTTGTTTTGATGAGGCACATTTCCCAACATCAAGGGAAGAAAAGTATCTGTAGTACTAAAGAATGTCAAGAAATTTATTAGAAGGAAAACTCTTTAAATAATTTTGATCCACATGCAAGTTAGAGTGAACCGAAAGTTCAGAAAATAATACAATTACAACAAATTGTAACTTAACTGCTAAATGCATTTATAGATGCTAAACAAGTGATAAAGTCTCATATTATTGCTGCTAATACCCTAGCAAGGGTTGTGGTTCCAATTGCAAATAAAAAAAATCAATCAAGTTCAATACACACTAGAAGTATGGATAGTAAATTAGAATTAAGGATAAAAATCCACAAAAAAGAAAAACAGCGTCACTCATAAAATCTCTTGAAGAAAAGCCTTCTAAAGAGGAAGATCTTAGTCAAAGAGCTATAGCTAATTATAAGACACTAATTGAGACAACGAAACAATTAGATCCTCTAGATATGACTTATGGAATTGATGATCATATAAATGGAAACTATGAGATCTCAATTAATTTTGTGATATAAGAGAAAGAGTTGATAGAAATTTGATTATCATTGATAATGAATTTGGCTTAACAGTAGCTCTTACTGTTTCAAGAGAAAATCTAGATCCATAATCTATAAATATAACTGAATATTAGCATAAACATAATTGATTATCATGGAAAGAGGCAACTCCATTATTTGTAAAACTAACTCTCTTATAATGAAAATAATCACATTCTGTTATTTGATTAATATGGCAGTTAAATAAAGGCTTGATATATGTCTTATGAAAACGATATTTATACAAGAGTCCTTAAAGGACTAAAGATATCAGGAATAAATGCATATTAAACATGTGACATATATTTTATCAAATTACAAAAATCCTTGTCTGGATTAAAGCAATGTGGATATGTAATATAATTGTTTGAGTAAATTCTTATTAAAAGAAATATATGTGAATAATACACTATATCCATTTGTATTCATAAAAGATCATAAAATGGTAAATATTATTATTACAGTATGTTTTGATGATTTAAATATCACTATGACTCTTAACGGAACTCAAAAAAAGTATGTACCTATTTGAAAAGTGAGTTTGAGATAAGAAAATTTAAAGAAAATAAAATTTTATTTTGGCCTGCAGATCAATTATTTATCTTAAGGAGTCCTAATACACCAGTCTACTTATATGGAAAAGGTATCTAAGCAATTTTGTATGGATAAATCATTTCTCTTAAGCATACCAATAGGTGATTCGCTCACTGAAAGTGAAGAAAGACCCTTTTAGACCTAAAGAAGATAACAAAGAGCTATTTGGTCTTGAAATACTAATATAAGTGCTACAAAAGCACTCATGTATCTTGCAAATTACATCAAGCCGAATATTGCATTTGTAAAAAAAATTTCTAGCTAGGTATAGTTCTGCACCTACTAAGAAATATTAGAGTAGTGTAAAAAGTTATCTTTGATGTACTATTAATATTATGATCATATTCTGATTCATATTTGAAATTGCTCTATATACAAATATTGGTTATTTTCTTGATCTCCATAATTGTAGATTTTAGACTGGCTATATATTCACTTATGGTGGTACTGCAATTTTATAAAAAATTTTATGGTCTTGAAGTACCTCATTAAAAATATTCCCATTATGTTTTGAAAATAATGCAATATGCATATAAAAATACTCCCATTATGTTTTGAAAATAATGCAATATGCATTACACAAATTAAAGATGGGTATATAAAGAATGACCAAAATAAATATATAAACTTTTACCTAAATTCTTGTATATACATGAGCTCCAAAAGAGATATCTACCAAATTTGCTCGAGTGATAACATAACAGACTTGTGTACTAAGTCTTTACCTAGTGTGGTATTTAAACGGTATTGTTTCATCGATTAGTATACGCCATGTTAAAATCTGTTCTCGTCAGGAGGAGTGAATTAGTATATGATTGTACTCTTTTTTCTCTAGTCAAGTTTTTATCTCACAGGGTTTTCTTAGACAAAAGTTTTAATGAGGCAATCTGTGCAATAATAAAATAGCGTACGAAATGTACTATTTTCCTTGGCTATATTTTTTTTTCTACTGGGTTTTCTAGCAAGATTTTTAACGAGATATATTCATGGCACAAGTAATATCTAAAGTGGGAATGTTATAAATAAATTATTATATGTGGATATTACTTAACTGTATTTGGATATACAATTTGGAAAGTTATGATGTTCATCAAATTCAATCAAAGGATAACTTGGCATATTTATATACAAAGATACTCCCAACAACAACATTTGAGAAGTTGATAACAAAATTGGCATGCGTTGATTACGATATCTTTGTTAGAAATAATGTATTCATGAGAAAGAGATTTTTGTACACTGTACATTTTTTCCTTTAGCCTAAGCTTTGTCTTATTAGATTTTCCAAGCAAGATTTTTAATGAGGCAGTATTATGGTGTAAGTTCTACAAAAATAATATACTCTTGTTCTTTTACTAAGATTTTTTCCTACAGAGTTTTTTCTTAGTAAGATTTTAATGATACATATTCTTTGCAATAAATATCTAACGGGAGTGTTGTGATAATATTTATGTAATATTTAAGTAGTATGATATGTGAAATACCCGAAATTTTTATTTATTTTATAAAATTCTATTTTTGTACGGAAACATATTATTTTATTATTTTCCTTATTAAAGTAAAAAATTGGAATTATATTTTACTAAATTATAAATATTTAGATAATTTGAATATGTATTATTAATGGTGATTTTATTTAAGTATTATATATGTATATTATTATGAAAATATTAATGTGGGTTTTTGGAGAAATTGTATTTTGATATTTGAGTATTAATAAAGGTATTAATTAATATTATAAGTTTAATTATAGTATTTTTATCGGATGTTTGGATTTCCGTTATAATTACTATTATTATAAATAAATTTTATTAATTGAACTATTATTAGCGATAATAGTATTATTGTTATATATATATGAGTTTATATTGTAAATTATTATTATTAGTATTGTTGTTAATATTATCATTTTTATTATTATGATTATTATTAGTATTATTATTATTATTATTATTGGTATTATTATGATTATTAATTTGTATATATATATGTGTAGTGTTATATTTACATATATATATATATATATATATATATATATATATATATATATATATATATATATATATATATATATATATGGGTGTTAAGAAAGGAGAAGAAAGAGGGGTGGCTGGTCACGTGGGGAAGGAGAAGAAACAAAAGAAATAAAGGAAAGGAGAAGTGGCAGAGGAGGAAGAAGGAGAGAGAAGAAAAGAGAGAGGAAAAGGAGCAGCTGGTGGTTTTCAGGCTATAACTTCGTCACCCGACCTCTGATTGATGCACTGCTAGTTGGGTTGGAAAGATAACATCTAGACAAAGCCAACGGGACCAAAATCACTTCGATCAGACATCGGACAGCACTAGACGCGCGTCACAAAGTTTACTGTAATGAATTCCAGTGAACTCTAACGATTGAAAATTCAAACGGCCATATCTCTCTCATCCGAGCTCTGATTCAGGCGATTCAAGATGCGTTGGAATCCTCTCTTCACCAGCTTCAATTTGATACCAAGTTTGCAAATTTTCATTAACCAGAGAAAGAGATCGAAGAATGCAATGCCGAAACTTTGAAACTCGATTTCCGGCGATCGACGGCAAGTGAGGGAGAGTGAAGGGTATATCTGTGCTCCTGATGTCGTGACAAGTGGTTTGATATAAGTTCTGACATCTAAGACCACCATCCACGGTGGCGCGTGGCCGGACGATGGTGGCACCAGCGGGGTTCCAGCGACGCTCCGGCAACCTCAACTCAGCAGCTCTATCTCATCATTTTGGTGTGATCTCGACATTTGTACAATCGAATTTTGCAAGGGTAAACCCGAATCCCTTGAATTTCAATTATTCTTGAGTTATATTTATTAGATTTTAGTTAGTATTTAATAAACTGATAAGTTGGAATTGCTTTTTGAGTTGTGATGATGATTATGAGTCGAGAGGACCAGGAGGGGTCTCTGGAGTGTTTTAGGTTGTGCGGACTGCTGAGGTTATTTTAGAAATGTTATGTTTTTGTTGATTTTGGGTAATATTCTAGTTAAGTGAGATGTTGCTGTAATTTCAGCAAGGATCTCAATAGTCTGTCACCTGCGTCTTGATAAATGGGTCGTTCTTATTCTAATGATATCGTTTGTTATTCAGAGTCAATGTCTTTGGCTTCTGTTGTCAAAGTTCACACTTCCGAGAGAAGTTAGTCGGACGCGTCATCAACTAGGTGAGTGATACTCACTGATATATTATCCTATTTCCATCTCATATGCATTGCTGTGTGTATATATATGTATATTATGCACTATTACTGCATATATAAACATGTAACATTTGACTGTGAATAATGAATTGATATTCTGTATTCTGTGCCATACTATGGTTGTGATTGATGAATGGAGGTCAGAAGGATACAGTACCACCTAGGATTATGGATTTGTTATGGTTATGATTTGGATTATGATGGATGCTGGCCGGGCCTGCTCATCGCCAAGGCTGCTGTCAGTCGGGTCAGGGCTGCGTAGTACAAACCAGTTACGGCCGGGCCCCTTGGACATAAGAGACAAATTATTGGATTCAGAGAGCTAGAGTAGGGGGATCGGCTCCCCATATTGAGTATTGAGTATCAGTGTGGTACTGTGGACCATACCCCATCCTTACTTTATTGGATGATTTGCCTATCTATATGACATGGTGCATAGCATGTGCATTAAACTCTATCTGTTGGATACCAGTTTAATATATTAGCTGGTATCATTCACTGAGTCGAACGCTCATTCCTGTTCATCTTGTTGCTTTCAGGTAAGGAAATGAGCCGGTGAAATAATTGTAATTGAGTTGACTGCCAATCTCTCTTCGGCAGTAGTTTGTATTATTGAGTATTCAGAAATGTATATTATATATGTATATTTGTAATTATGATTCTAGAACTCCGTAATATTACACTTTGTATTTGTGTTTTGTGTATTATTTCAGTTATGTATTTTAAAGAGCTGTAATATTTGGGTTAAGCAGAACCTTTCTGTAATTTATTGCTTTCTAAGATATATGGAATAAATGAGTCATTGGCCCAATAAAAATTTAAATTATGTTGTGTTTTATTTGGTTCTGCTTACCTCATTTGGACCCATAGCCCTTTTCAGTTGGGCTTTTAGTTGTGCTTTTTGGGTTAGGCTTACTATGGGCACTGGTAACCACGTGCAATTTCCATGTCCTAGTGCCAGTCACGTGCCCTCGAATTTGGGGCGTGACAATATGTTTAGATGTTTATCATTATTTTTATAGATAGATGTCTATCACTATCTCTATAGATAGTTTTTTTTTTTTATATAAATAGAACTCTATTTTATCCTATTTGTGTAACTATTTATACTTATAAATAAGTGATACAGTCAATGAAATAAAATATAGAAATTTATTCTCTCTTCTATTTTTCTATTCTCTATAATTATTTTTTATTTTATAATAATCTATTTTATTTATTCTCTATAATTATTCTTTATTTTATAAAAATATTATATTTTTTAATATTTACATTTCATCGATAACATGTCGTTAATATATTTTTAAAGTTTTAATAATTAATTATTTTGTTTGAAATCTGTCAGTATGCTTAATTAATTTTTTTAAAAAATATTTACTCTAATAATTAATAAAGTTAACTAAATAACTAAGATTACTAATTAATAGTAATATATCATTTTGAAGTGAAATTACTAACTAAACTAAAATTACTAATCAAACTAACTTACTCGCTAAATTCTCCAAATTTTAATAACTTAAAATTAATTTAAAATAATATATAATTTACAGTAAATTTAATAATAAAACTAAAATTAATATTTAACTAATTTATTTAGTTAAATTAAAATAATAAAATTAAATTTATCAAACTAAAGTAAAGTAAATTTAAAAAAAAAAAAGAAAAAATATATGCTGTTGCCCAAAAAAAAAAAAAGTACAAGAATTTTCTCACTCAATTTCTTACATGAAAGATTAATTAAGAGTGTAAATGAGCCGAGCCGTTCACGAGCAGCTCAGTGTTTGGCTTGATAAAAACTCGTTCACGTTCAAATTGCTTTATAAATAAGCTAAATTTGAACCTTATTTCAAAATTCGGTGAATAAATAAGCATAATTTGAACAAAATGAAGTTCGGCTCAATTAAACTTGTGAACAACTCGATTATAAACTTGTGAACAAACTTACAAACAGCTCGATTAATATGCTTGTAAATAACTTTATTATTATTATTATTATTATTATTATTATTATTATTATTATTATTATTATTATTGGCACTCTAAAAAATCTATTTTATAAACTTTTTACTAATTTAAATTGACAAAAATATATATATTACTGATTAATATAACCTAATATTTCCATATTATATAAAATATATTTTTTATTAATTAATATCTTTATAATACATGTAATATTCAATTTTATAATTGTATTTTTCACTAATTAGATGTTTTTACTTTTATATTAGTTTTAAATATTTTCATTATAATTATTTTATTAAAAATAAATATTTAGGAAGTTGAGTATTTTAATAAGTTATAAATAAATTTTATAGTGAATCCAATTCGAGTTTAGTACCATTATAATTTATTAATTAGTCGAGCTAAAACTCAAATTTAAATTTTAAACAAATTAAGTTTAAATATAATATTTAAATTTAATCCAAAACACGAGCTCATACTTTAAAAAAAAATAAAAATAGCAGGACGATGTTGCCATGATGACAAAAACTGGTGATGGCGATTGGAAACATGGGTGAAAATGACACAACACGAGTGGGAAGGGACGGTAGTGCACCAACAGTAGAAAGAGGATGATTAAATATAAGAAAATGAGGATGCTGAGCAACCCGAATTTTCATTAATTTTAAAAATTATATTTTTATAAGAAAGCATAATTATTTATTTCCATTTTCATATCTATATTTAAATATTTATGTATGCATTTAAGGCACATAAATATTTTTATGAAAAATATGAAAAAATATATGTATTATTGAAATTTCTCTTGTATTACGAATGAAAATTGAAAATTGACTTGTATATGATTATATTGAGGATAGATGGGTTATATGAGTTTTTGGTGGTCTTATGTATAATCATATTGTAGGACTATTGTGGTTCAAAAATTGGGTTTGTGACACTGAGAGATGCAACCCAATTTTTAAGACCTAAATTTACCGATGAACTATTTTGCTAGTAATTTTTAAGTTTTGTAGCTAATTAGTGAGCCATAAATTTTACATTTCCTATTTTAGCTCTCTAAATTACAGATGGAATAGTCCATCAATAAGTTTTAAATTTCATCGCTAATTAACAAGCTAATAATTTTGAATGCTGTATTTTTTTGGCTCCTCTAAATTATTGAAAGACCAAATTGGTGTTGCTAATTCTGTTGATAAATTATGAGCACTTTTGGGCAATTTATATTATAGATTTGGGACAATGTGGGGTCAAACTCACCATTTTATTTAAAAAAAAAATGTTAATATACTGACGTTGAATTGTTTCAGGAAGTTTGATATTTCAAAAAATAATGTTAATATACCCACTTTAAATTGTTTGAGGAAGTTCAATGTTTCTTTTTCAAAATAACGCCTCGATCTTTTTCTTTTTCTTCTGCTTCTTTTTTCTTTTTCTTCTTCGTCCTTTTCTTTAAAATTGCTTTGATCTTTTTGTTTTTCTTTTTTCTTGAAGCTGTTTCTGTCTTCTTTTTCTTCATATTTTTTTCATAATCTTCTTTTTTTTGTAAGTTTTTATACTGTTTATGTAAAGATTTTGATTTTTTTTAGTTCGATTGCTTGGTATTTTTAGCTTTTTTTTGGTTTAAGAGACACAGATATTGTTTGATAAATTGAAAAAAATTTAGATTTTCAAGTTGAAAAGGGGATATTAGTAGCTGAATCTGCTATTTTTCTTCATATCTATCTCTCACTTGATGAGCAATCCAACATGATATTATTGAGAATTGTCTTTTAAAGAATCCCTTACTTTAAATTCTATTTGATTGAAATAACAAAGTTAGTTGATTAATAAAAAAATAATATAGATAATTTAGTATTGATTTATAATAATGAATCTGATAATAAAAAATAATAAATTTACATGTGATATATGATGAATCTAAACGTCATCTATAATAAATTTGATAGTTATATATAATAAACATAAACTTTAAATCTAATAAATCTCATAATTATATATGAAATAATAAATAATGAAAAAATTTTAAATATGAGAAACAAATAAAATAAAATTATATAATAATTAAATTATAAATCTGACAGCAAAAGATAATGAATTTACATGTGTTATGTGATAAAACTAAACGTTATATATAATGAACATGATAGATATACGTGATAAACCTAAACTTTAAATATAATAAACATGATAATTTAAAGTTTAATATTAAATAATGAAAATTAAAAAAAAATGTGTATTTTTGGTTTAATAAAACTGTGCGTTTTGGACCTAAGTCCATGGTGCAAGATGGATCTAGGTTCATGATATAAGAACTCAGATTTTTGGCACCAAGTTTTAGCTACAAAAAATATTATCGGTAAAACTTAGCATTATAATCTATCAGTATTATGTTGATAAGTTATTCAAAAAACAAGACGCTAATTTTTGGCGCTTTAAATTGCTGACAAAATTTCGTCTTTGCTAAACAGTCCATTGCTATTCTATTGGTAATTTCTCTGTAGGATCAAATAATTAGCTTTACTTCTTTTCCAACAATTGTCTATCGATATTTAGTAACATATACTATTACATTTAGCGCATTTCAACAATATTTTTTATTTTAAAAAATATATTTTATTTAATAGAAAATATTTAAATTGGTATTCTATTTTATTTAAGCACAATTTTTGGCGCTTTAAATTGTAGACAAAATTTCGTTTTTGCTAAACAGTCCATTGGTATTCTATTGGCAATTTCTCTATAGGATCAAATAATTAGTTTTACTTCTTTTCCAACAATTGTCTGTCGATATTTAGTAACATATACTATTACATTTAGCACATTCCAACATTATTCTTTATTTCAAAAAACATATTTTATTTAATAGATAGCATTTAATTGATAAAAATGATAATATTTTATTTAAATCCAATAGACTCTCTATATTTTGCTCTTTATTTTACTTTATTCCATAAGTATTAATTATTTTAATTTTTTATTCTTTATGGTTATCTAATATAATACTAAAATTATCTTAAATAAAATGTAAAAAAACTTGCATTCCATTAATTAGAATTAGCATATATAGTAATATTTGTGTCGCGCCCCAAACCCGAGGGCACGTGACCGGCACTGGGACATGGAAATTGCATGTGGCTACTAGTGCCCGTAGTAAGTTTAACCCAAAACATACAACTGAAAGCCCAACTGAAAAGGGCTATGGGCCCAAATGAGGTAAGTAGAACCCAATAAAACACAACATAAATTAAAATCTTATTGGGCCAATAACTCATTTATTCCATATATCTCATAAAGTAATGTACAAAAAGTTCTGCTTAACAACTCTTTAAAATACATAACTGAGTATTGAACAGAATACAAGTACAAGATGTAACATTGCGGAGTTCTAGAGCTATAATCACAAATATACATATATCATATACAATTCTTAATACTCAATATTACAATCTACTGCCGAAGAAAAATTGGCAGTTTACTCAATTACAATTCCTTCACAAGCTCATTCCCTAACCTGAAACAACAAGAATGAACAGCAATGAGCGTTCGACTCAGTGAATGATACCAACTAATATATTAAACTGGTATCCTACAGATAGAATTCTAATGCACATGCTATACACTATGTCACAGAAACAGACAAATCATCCAATCAAACAAGGATAGAGTATGATTCACAGTACCACACTGATACTCAATACTTAATATGGGGAGCCGATCCCCCTACTCTGGCTCTCTGAATCCAATAATCTATCTCTTATATCCAAGGGGCCCAGTCGTCACTGGTCTGTGCCACACAGCCCTGACCCGACTGACAGCAGCCCTGGCGATGAGCAGGCCCGGCCAGCATCCACCAGTCATAGCTCATCTTCTGAATCTCATCATAATCCAAATCATAACCATAACAAATCCATAATCCTAGCTGGTACTGTATCATCCCGACCTCCATCCATCAATCACAACCATAGTATGGCACAGAATACAGAATATCAATTCATCATTCACAATCAAATGTTACATGCTTATATATGCAGTAGTATGCATAATATACATATATATACACACAGCAATGCATATGAAGTAGAAACAGGATAATACACTAGTGAGTATCACTCATCTAACTATCGACGCTTCTGATTGATTTCCCTTGGAAATACAACCTTGGGGCCAATAAGACGCCGGACGCCGCCACCTCGCAACAACGGATATTATTACGATAAGAAACACACTGAACCTAAAGACAGACTCGATAACCTAACAAATACTCTAAGGACCACCAAACATAAAATAACTTATTTAACAACCGAAATACAAGGGTTTCGGATTAGCCTTCATAAATTTTGATCATACTGACGTCGAGGATTGTGCCAGAATGTTGAAACAGAACCACTAGACCTCCCATGCACCGCCGCTGGCCGGCTATGTGCCACCACTGCTGGTGGTGGATCTGGGAAAACTCCACACTAGCAAGTTCACCTCGACTCCAGGATCACAAAAAGGGTCACCACTCGTCGTCACTCGCCCTTCAGCCGCCGAAAAACTCCTCTAAAGTTACGGTTTTGCATTTTTCGATCTCCTCCTCCAGTGATCCTCAGGGGGCAAGGTAGGTACCAACTTGAAGCCCTCATCCTCAGGAGTAGAACGGCACCAAGATCGCCGAATTCCGCCACTGGAATCGGCCGAAAAGTCAAGTTGAAGTTTCGGCGGCCGGCGGTTCTTCTCTCCTCGCGTACGCCGCCGTGCATCATCCGATCACCGTGCTGCCACCTCCCTCGAGGTCGCCGGGCCTTCCTCTACCCAGCGGTGGTGGCGGTGCTCGCCACAGCCCACCAAAACTCCACTATCCATACTCTCTCTCTCTCGACCTCTCCCTTCTCTCTCCTCCTTCCTCTCTGTCCCGTTTCTGCTTCCTTCCCCAAAACGCCCCCGTTTCTTGTCACACTAGCCAATCACACACATTCCTTTTTCTTCTTCTTTTACTTACTTACAACACAGTTAGTTATATATATATATATATATATATATATATATATATATATATATATATATATATATATATATATATATATATATATATATATATATATATATATATATATATATATATATATATATATATATATATATATATATATATATATATATATATATATATATATATATATATATATATATATATATATATATATATATATATATATATATATATATTCTAAACCTTATAATATAAATATAATACTACACATATATATATACAAATTAACAATAATAATAATAATAATAACAATAATAATAATACTAATAATGATAATGATAATAATAACAATAATAATAATAATAATAATAATAATAATAATAATAATAATAATAATAATGATGATGATGATGATGATGATAATAATTTATAAATTATTATACTTTACAACATAAGCTTATATATATATATAATAATAATAATATTATGAACGGTAATAATAGTTCAATTAATAAATTTTATTCATAATAATAGTAATTATAACGAAAATCCAAACATCCGATAAAAATACTATAATCAAACTTATAATATTAGTTAATACCTTTATTAATACTCAAATATCAAAATACAATCCAAAATACAATTCTCCAAAAATCCACATTAACATTATCATAATAATATACATATATAATATTATAATAAAATTACCATTAATAATACATATTCAAATTCTCGAAATATTTATAATTTAGTAAAATATAATTCCAATTCTTACTTTAATAAGGAAAATAATAAAATAATATTTTTCCGTATAAAAATATAATTTTATAAAATAAATGAAAATTCAGGACGTTTCAATCTTCCCCCCTTAAGAAAATTCGTCCTCGAATTTTCAAACACAGCACCTTACAATGACTTATCCATCACACTTCCACTGCGCACTCTGATACATAACCAAACCCAGGTAAGGTAACATAATAAAACAACTTCAACAAGACATAAAATTATACACTTAAACCTCCAATAAAATCCTTCTAATACCAATATCCAATCTATTAAACCTTACAGCAAATAGCTAATCATTCCTTATTCCTATACCTTGATTTAATCACAGCTAACACTAACACAACTTTTGATTTCACACTCAATCAATTATAACCTTAAACATATCTTATTATATCAACCAGATAAGAATCCAGAAGATAATTCTAAATTACTAACACTCTTAACATTCCATAATTCACTTCCAAATTAATAATTATGACTTAATCTCTAATAACCTTAATAAATATTCTTATGACTAATATCTCACCAACAATATAAATTCGATTATATTTAATGGTGACAATAACTCCAATAGTAACTTCCTTAAGCATTTCATCAAATAAAATACATCAATACTTAATAGATGCTTTCCATTCTTATTTGCTTTAACTAATTCCCTCAATATATCACCTTTGTCAAGGGTTTCCTCCCTCCAGGACAGCCAAAAATGGTACCTATCAGTATATATGCATACTTACTAATAAATATACAAAACCAATAATTTTACCATTCATTTCAACATCCCTTAAATTAACAGAGTCATCAAGAAATTCTATTAACTCTAAACATATTTTACACCATAAATAGTATACCAACCAGTAATTCACAATTTATTCAAGACTTATTCTCTTTCTATAAAATACTTTAACATCCTAGCTTAAACAGTTATTGCATCCCAACCATATACAGTTAACCCATAACATTTTCTTATTTCGAAATTTCCATCAACATCTTATGATCTTTCATATTCCTAATCTTTCTATTTATCTACATAAAGTCAATAAATTCACTACTATTACTGACACTCAATAAAATCTCCACGCAGGGTTTATGTCTTTCTTAATCTATGCCATTCCATTTTGACCTCAACTTAACATATATACCTCATGAATATGCTCAAATAATAACTCTACTATATGATATAATAAAATTCTTTTCCTTAATAAAATCAATACTTAATCCTTTCCACAATATAATATAGAAACTAATATCTCAAAATATTGTCTCATCCCGAGAACTTAAATCCACTTCAGGTATATCCAAAATTAGTTAAATTTGCAAAACTATTTAAAATCATTCATAGTAATTAAAACATTTTTACTTTTATTTTAGAACTCAAGGTACCGTGTCCAGGGATGCTACACAATGTGTAACCTTAATGCAATGATCAATGAAGGACAGGATGTATGTATAATGACTAATAACTTTATGATGCCTGACTCAATGGATGCAGACAGACAGATACACTGGACACGAGTACAGAGTCCTAAAATAATAAACTCTCAAAACTAGTGTTAAAATCATGCTTTAAAATTAATTATCATCTTTAAATTCATTTAAAACATTCAATTTCCAAATCATTTAAAAGTTTGAATAAAGTCATTTTATACCCTTATGGATTAAGTTCTCGTAGATCCTCAAATTCACAATTCATATAGCCTTAATATCCTATTCCTTATAAAGTTCAAATTATTACACTCTAATAATCTTCTACTCACCCAAGAACCTTTACCCCCACAAAATTCTACTAACATCACAAGGTTAAGAGAATCATAAGATTCATCATAACACCACGTTAACACTGAATTGGAAGTAAAGAAAACTCAAGACGACCATTAGGAATTCTATACTCCGCATGTTACAGAAGCAAGGATCCATAACACTGAATACACTAGAGGCCACAAGATCTTTGCTCTGATACCATATTTGTCACGCCCCAAACCCGAGGGCACGTGACCGGCACTAGGACACAGGAATTGCATGTGGCTACCAGTGCCTGTAGTAAGCCTAATCCAAAACACACAACTGAAAGCCCAACTGAAAAGGGCTATGGGCCCAAATGAGGTAAGCAGAACCCAATAAAAACACAACATAAATTAAAATCTTATTGGTCCAATAACTCATTTATTCCATATATCTCATAAAGTAATGTACAAAAAGTTCTGCTTAACAACAGGTTACAACTCTTTAAAATACATAACTGAGTATTGAACAGAATACAAGTACAAGATGTAACATTGCGAAGTTCTAGAGCTATAATCACAAATATATATATATCATATACAATTCTTAATACTCAATATTACAATCTACTACCGAAGGAAAATTGGCAGTTTACTCAATTACAATTCCTTCACAAGCTCATTCCCTAACCTGAAAACAACAAGAATGAACAGGAATGAGCGTTCGACTCAGTGAATGATACCAGCTAATATATTAAACTGGTATCCTACAGATAGAATTCTAATGCACATGCTATGCACTATGCCACAGAAACAGACAAATCATCCAATCAAATAAGGATGGAGTATGGTCCACAGTACCACACTGATACTCAATACTCAATATGGGGAGCTGATTCCCCTACTCTGGCTCTCTGAATCCAATAATCTATCTCTTATATCCAAGGGGCCCAGCCGTCACTAGTTTGTGCCACGCAGCCCTGACCCGACTGACAGCAGCCTTAGCAATGAGCAGGCTCGGCCTGCATCCATCAGTCATAGCTCATCTTCTGAATCTCATCATAATCCAAATCATAACCATAACAAATCCATAATCCTAGGTGGTACTGTATCCTCCCGACCTCCATCCATCAATCACAACTATAGTATGGCACAAAATACAAAATATCAATTCATCATTCATAGTCAAATGTTACATGCTTATATATGCAGTAGTAGTACATAATATACATATATATACACACAACAATGCATATGAAGTGAAAACAGGATAATACACTAGTGAGTATCACTCACTTAACTGTCAACGCTTTCGATTGATTTCCCTCGGAAATACAATTTTGGGGCCAAGAAGACACTGGACTCCGCCACCTCGCAACAATGGATATTATTAGGATAAGAAACACACTAAACCTAAAGACAGACTTGATAACCTAACAAATACTCTAAGGACTACCAAACATAAAATAACTTATTTAACGACCGAAATACAAGGATTTCGGGTTAATCTTCACAAATTCTGATCATACTGACGTCGAGGATTGTGCCAGAATGTTGAAACAGAACCACTGGACCTCCCA
Organism: Reutealis trisperma; assembly: GCA_947687605.1. Taxonomy (NCBI): domain Eukaryota; kingdom Viridiplantae; phylum Streptophyta; class Magnoliopsida; order Malpighiales; family Euphorbiaceae; genus Reutealis; species Reutealis trisperma. The sequence continues at coordinate 87,403 of CANTUT010000930.1, forward strand.
TGTGCCGTCACCATGCGTCGCCACTGCTGGTGGTGGATCTGGGGAAACTCCATACCAGCAGGTTCATCTCGACTCCAGGATCACAAAAAGGGTCACCACTCGCCGTCACTCGCCCTCCAGCTGCTGGAAAACTCCTCCAAAGTTATGATTTTGCATTTTTCGATCTCCTCCTCCGGTGATCCTCAGGGGGCAAGGTAGGTACCAACTTGAAGCTCTCGTTCTCAGGAGTAGAACTGCACTAAGATTGCTGGATTCCGTCGTCGGAATTGGCTGAAAAGTCAAGTTGAAGTTTCGGCGGCCGGCGGTTCTTCTCTCCTCGCGTACACTACCGTGCATCGTCCGATCACCGTGCTGCCACCTCCTTCGAGGTCGCCAGACCTTCCTCTACCCAGCGGTGGTGGCGGTGCTCGCCACAGCCCACCAAAACTCCACCATCCACACTCTCTCTCCCTCGGCCTCTCCCTTCTCTCTCCTCCTTCCTCTTTGTCCTGTTTCTGCTTCCCTCCCCAAAATGCCCCCATTTTTTGTCACACAGGCCAATCACACACATTCCTTTTTCTTCTTCTTTTACTTACTTACAACACAGTTAGTTATATATATATATATATATATATATATATATATTCTAAACATTATAATATAAATATAATACTACACATATATATATACAAGTTAACAATAATAATAATAATAATAACAATAATAATAATACTAATAATAATAATAATGATAATAACAATAATAATAATAATAATAATAATAATAATAATAATAATAATAATAATAATAATAATAATAATAATAATATCACTAATAACACAATAATAATGATAATAATTTATAAATTATTATACTTTACAACATAAGCTTATATATATATAATAATAATAATATTATGAACGGTAATAATAGTTCAATTAATAAATTTTATTCATAATAATAGTAATTATAACGAAAATCCAAACATCCGATAAAAATACTATAATCAAACTTATAATATTAATTAATACCTTTATTAATACTCAAATATCAAAATACAATCCAAAATAAAATTCCTCAAAAATTTACATTTACATTATCATAATAATATACATATGTAATATTGTAATAAAATTACCATTAATAATACATATTCAAATTATCTAAATATTTATAATTTAGTAAAATATAATTCCAATTCTTACTTTAATAAGAAAAATAATAAAATAATATGTTTCCATACAAAAATATAATTTTATAAAATAAATGAAAATTCAAGATGTTTCAATTTGGTTTTCTAGGTGTGGAGAGCCAAATTAACTGTCTTCTTTATTTTTTTAATAAAAAGTACATTAAGGATACTGTTACATCACCAAAGTTCATTGGTATTTTGCACATAATCTGTAGTAATGGTAAAAAACTTTTAGGACTTGTTTAGCTGTGGGGAATAAGAGGTATTTTTTGGAAAATTATTCTAAGAAAATTGAAAAATAGGATTTGTTGTTTACTTGTCAAAATTTTCTAATTGGAAAATTAAAAACCAAATTTCTAATTTTCTTGATTTACTTTATCATTTGGAAAACTATTTGAAGGGCTTGTTTAGTTGTGGAGAATAAGAGGTGTTTTCTAAAAAATTATTCTAAGAAAATTGGAAAATAGGATTTGTTGTTTACTTGTCAAAATTTTCTAATTGGAAAATTAAAAAACAAATTTCCAATTTTCTTGATTTACTTTATCATTTGGAAAACTATTTTAAGGACTGATTTAGTTGCGGAGAATAAAAGTTGTTTTCTGGAAAATTATTCTAAGAAAATTGGAAACTAAGATTTGTTGTTTACTTGTTAAAATTTTCTAATTGGAAAATTAAAAATCAAATTTCCAATTTTCTTAATTTACTTTATCTTTTAGAAAACTATTTTAAATAGTTCTCTATAATTCCCCTTGCTAGCAATAAGCGGAAAATACTGAGTTTTCTATTCGTATTTCTACTTCAACGTCATATGGTGCTATTCGAATCGCTCCGTTAACAGCTCCTTTTTTTTTTTTTATTACTCTCTCTGTTATGAAAAAAATGATCATTTAGAAAAAATCACTATTTTTAAAATAGTAATAATTTTATTATAAGTTGTCAAAAAGACTCCTATTAATTACAGTATAAATTAGAGATACACCTCTCATATTTGAAAAATAGAAGGGTAAATTAGTTATTTTACCGTATTTTTTTAATTGGATTGATAAATGGCTATTTATTTATAAATAAAACTAATTTTTTTAATGATTTTTTTTTCAGGATGGAAGGAGTATAATTTAATTTAATTTTAATACAAAAAGTAATGCTAACAATCATTTAAATTTTTAATTTTTTTTTTGCCAAAGATTTCAATTTTTAATGCTAGTAATGATAAGCTATACAAATATAATTACATGCTATCTATTTTGTGTATTTTTAATTCAAATATATAATTTTTATTACATTTTTGAAAATTTTTTTAACGATTAATTTTTGAAACTATTTATATGATGATATTTAAATAATTATGATTTTGAATATTAATAGTTCATGCTTAATAAAAAAGTTTAATAAAATATTTAAAAGAAATTAGGAAATAAAAAATTATAAAATATAATAAATAAGCATGTTTTTTGCTTTTTGATTTTTCAAAATGGAAAATAGAGATTTAGAAAATTATGAAAAAGAAAAGAAAATTGGAAAATAAAAATAGAAAATGTTTTAATTTTATTGCTAATTAGCGAGTAAAAAATTTTAAATTTCGTATTTTTGCCTCTCGAAATTACATAATTGATGTCATTAAGAGTATTTATAGCGGCGCTAAGTTTTAGGGATAGAAAATTTCATTAACTGAGCGTTAAAATCTATCAATATTCCATCGGTGATTTATTAGAAAATAAGACGGCAATTTCTTACGCTTCATATTATCTGAAACTTCGCTTGATTATAGAATCAAATAATTATTTTCCTTTTATTCCATCAATCGATTGTCGGTACTTAGTGACGGACGCTAATTTGTTGCCAAAGTCCATCACTATTTTGTACATTAATTGTAGTGATGTGATGCCCTGTAACTAATTTCCCATTAATATTCGTTATACTATGAATAAATTATAATGGATGTCTATAACTCATGACCTTTAGAATTATATAACTTATCCTTTTATTATATTAGGTTATATATTTTTTATTATAATTGATTTTTTAAGTTAATTGTATTGTAACTTATGTTAATCTTACCCTATTAATAGAGAGACTTTTAGCATTGTTAGAGACACCAAAAAGCAATACAAAATTATTATTATTCTTCTTCTCCATTCTTGTGTTCTTTTACTTTATATATATGTTTATTTTCATAATACGTTATCAGCACGATACTTTTTTGAGCATTCGAATCTAAGTAAGTTCTACTCTCTTAAAAATTTTATTTTCATACCTTTATTTATTTTTTTGTCACCATCTTAGTTAATTATTTATTTTTATTAAAATATATATATATATATATATATATATATATATATATATATATATATATATATATATATATATATATATATATATATATATATATATATATATATATATATATAGATCATGAGTATAATAAAATGCTATTTGTTTTTGTTGATTCATTGTTATATTACATGATTTTAAGTTTTAATATATTAATGTTTGTATATTACTATTTGTTTTGTTTGTATATTACTGTGTTTTGGTTTTATATTCTTTGCAAAAAAAAAAAAAAACACGACATATATAGGATAATATATATAAGAATAACATGATATATATATATTGCACGAAATGTAAGAACACAATCTCATATGTATTGTGAATAATCAAATTATATATTGCAAATCATACATTTTGGTTGTGTTTGTTCCCCTACAAATATATGAATTATTTTAAATTTATATATATATATATATATATATATATATATATATATATATATATATATATATATATATATATATATATATATATATTGCACCTACAATATGATGTGATAGCACATGAATATAATATTCATATAATACTTGTTTTTTTTTATTAATTAATATGTTTCTTATTATTTGCAATATTTATATAATATTCATATTCTTATTACTCATTACATTTTTTTTCCTAGATTTTATTGTTAAACTTGATATGATTGCATTATTTTCATTCCATTTATTTTTAAATATATTTAATTTGTCCGCATACTTATTAATATACGCTATCATGTTTTATTTTATTCTTTTATATTTTTTCATATTTTTGTATAAATTATTATTTTATCTAATTATTATTTTGTGTGATAGTTTCATCATGTCAAATCTCACAAAACTTGAGTTTGTGGCACTTGATATTATGGGAAAGAATTATCTATCATGGATATTAGATGCTGAAATTCACTTAGATGCTATGGGTCTTAGAGATACCATCAAAAAAGAAAATGATGCTTCAATGCAAAATCGTGTAAAGGCAATGATTTTCCTTCGTCACCATCTTGATGAAGGGCTAAAAGTCGAATATCTTACTGTAAAAGATCCACTTGTTTTATGGAGAAATTTGAAGGAAAGATATGACCACCAAAAAACAGTAATTCTCCCAAAAGCTCGTTATGATTGGATGCACTTACGATTACAAGATTTTAAAATGGTGAGCGAATATAATTTTGCAATATTTAGAATTAGCTCTCAATTAAAATTGTGTGGAGAAAAAGTAACTGATGATGATATGTTAGAGAAAACTTTCTCTACTTTTCATGCCTCGAATGTGCTCCTATAGCAGCAATATCAAGAAAAGGGCTTTAAAAAATATTCTGAATTAATTTCATGCCTTCTTGTGGCTGAACAAAATAATGAGCTATTGATGAAAAATCATGAAGCACGTCCTACTGGTTCTACTCCATTCCCTGAAGTCAATGTTGTAACATGTAATAATAATGAAAATGTAAGAGGACGTGGACGTGGCCGTGGTCTAGGTCATGGTCGTGGCCGCGGTCGTGGTCGTAGTCGTAGTTATAGTTATGGTCAACATAATTATCATGGTGGTTACAATAATAATTTCAATTCTAAAAATACAAATTACCACTAGAAGTGGGATAACAGTGATGCAAAACAAGACAATGTGAAAAGTGGACAAAGTAAATGTTATCGATGTAGAATGATTAAACATTGGTCACGTACTTATCGTACGCCTAAACATCTTGTTGAGCTTTATCAAGCATCATTAAAAGAGAAGGGAAAAAATATAGGGACCAATTGTGTTTTTAAAAGTAATGATCCTGTTGATATAACACATTTGGATATGGCTGATTTCTTTGAACCAGTTGAGAAGGAAAATTGATTAAGAAATATCATGACATCATAAAAGTTTATTTTGTGTGTAATCTCTTATTTATTTTATGTGTGTTTTTTTTTTGTTTTACTTTATTGTATTTTTTTTATTTTCTTAATGTAATGTTTTCCCCTATTAATTAATAATATTTCTAATATATTTCTGAAATATTTTGTTTTGTTTTATTTCAATCAAGAAACAAATGAATAATTCTCCACTTTTGATTGAATTCAAGACAAATGAAGAAGATATATGTATTGTGGATAGTGCAACCACACATACTATTCTTAAAAATGCAAAATACTTTTCTTCTTTGAAAATGGGTGAAGCAATTGTTACTACAATATCTAGTAGCACAAAAATAATTGAAAGCTCCGGAAGAGCCAATATATTGTTACCAAGAGGAACAAAATTTGTTATAAGTAATGCATTATTTTCTCCAAAGTCTCATAGAAATTTATTAAGTTTTAAAGATATTTGCAGCAATGGATATCATATTGAGACTATAAATGAGAGGAATCAAGAATATATCAATGTTACAAATATTATTTTAGGTGAAAAATGTATATTAGAAAAATTTTCTGCACTTTCCTCTGGTTTGTACTACACAAAAATTAGTACAATTGAAGCAAATCTTATAGTAAACCAGAAGTTTACATATCCAAATACTTTTATTATTTGGCATGACCGATTAGGCCATCCTGGTTCAATAATGATGAGAAAAATTATTGAAAATTCACATGGGCATCCATTGAAGAACCAGAAGATTCTTCAAGGAAATGAATTTTTCTGCACTGCATGTTCTCAAGGAAAATTAATTATAAGACCATCACCAGCTAAAATTGGAATTGAATCACCTACATTTCTAGAGCGTATTCAAGGTGATATATGTGGACCTATTCATCCACCATGTGGACCATTTAGATATTTTATGGTTTTAATCGATGCTTCTACTAGATGGTCACATGTATGTTTATTATCATCACGCAATTTAGCATTTGCGAGATTACTTGCTCAAATAATTTGATTACGAGCATAATTTCTAGATCATCCAATTAAGACAATTCATCTTGATAATGCTAGTGAGTTTACATCTCAAACTTTTAATGATTTTTGCATGTCACTTAGGATAAAAGTTGAACATCCTGTAGCACATGTTCACACGCAAAATGGTTTAGCAGAATCACTTATTAAACGCCTTCAATTAATAGCTAGACCATTGCTTATGAGGACCAAACTCCCTACTTTAGTATGGGGATATGCCATTTTACATGCAGCAGTGCTTATACGTATTAGACCAATAAGCTACCATAAGTTCTCCCCGTTACAATTGGCTTTTGGTCAAGAGCCAAATATTTCTCATCTAAGAATTTTTGGATGTGCGGTATATGTTCTTATTGCTCCAATACAACGTACTAAGATGAGTCGCCAAAGAAGATTAGGAATATATGTTGGATATGAATCTCCCTCAATAATTAAATATCTTAAGCCATTAACAGGAGATGTATTTATGGTGCGATTTGCATATTGTCATTTTGATAAAGCCAGATTCCCAGCATTAGGGGGAGAAAATAAATAGGTGGAAAAGACAATAACATGGAATACTTCATCATTGTCTCATTTAGACCTTAAAACAAAATATTGTGAACAATAAGTTCAAAAGATAATCCATATGCAAAAATTAGCAAATCAACTGCTAGATGCACTTGCTGATCCAAAATGAGTAACAAAATTTCATATACCAGCAGTCAATATTCCAATTTGTATTGACGTCCCAAAAGGACAATCTGTTAATGAATCTCAAACATGCCTGAAGCGTGGAAGACCTATTGGTTCTAAGGATAAAAATCCTCGAAAAAGAAAAATTGTAAATAATAATGATGATTTTATTGAGAAGGTTGATACTAACATAAATAAAATTCCTGAAGAAGTACAAATACCCAAAGATGGTAAAAATGAAGAGATCTTGATAAATTATGTTAGTTCTGAAAAAAGATGGAATAGAAATGAAATGGTTATGGACTACAGCTTTGCATATAATATAGCATTAGATATTATGAATGATAATATGGATCTTGAACCACAATCTGTTCAAGAATGTCGAAATAGAGATGATTGGCCTAAATGGAAAGATGCAATACAAGCATAATTGAATTCACTTGAAAAGTGTAAAGTTTTTGGACCAGTAATCCAAACACCTGAAGGTGTGAAACCAGTAGGTTACAAATGGGTATTTGTGAGAAAAAGAAATGAGAAAAATGAAATCACAAGGTACAAAGCAAGACTTGTTGCACAAGGATTTTCGCAAAGATCTGGAATTGATTATGAGGAGACATACTCTCCTGTGGTGGATGCAATAACTTTTAGATATCTTATTAGTCTGGCAGTACACGAAAGACTTGATATGCGCCCAATGGATGTAGTCACCTATATGGCTCACTTGATAATGATATCTATATGAAAATCCCTGAAGGATTTAAAATGCTAGAAAAATGCAATGCAAGTTCTCGAGAAATGTATTCAATTAAGTTACAAAGATCTTTGTATGGATTAAAATAATCTTGTTGTATAATCGCCTTAGTGAATATTTGATAAAAGAAGGTTATAAAAATGATCCAATTTGTCCATGTGTTTTTATAAAGAAATCTAGATATGAGTTTGCCATAATTGCTGTTTATGTTGATGATTTAAATATTATTGGAACTCCTGAAGAACTTTCAAAAGCAGTAGGTAACTTGAAAAAAGAATTTGAGATGAAAGATCTTGGAAAGACAAAGTTCTGTCTCGATTTACAAATTAAACATTTAGAAAAAGGAATTTTTATTCATCAGTTAAATTATACAGAAAAGGTTCTTAAACGATTTCATATGGACAAAGCACATTCATTGAGTAGTCCAAAGGTCATTCGATCACTTGATGTGAATAAAGACCCGTTCAAGCCTCGAGAAGATAATGAAGAAATTCTTGGCCCTGAAGTGCCATATCTTAGTCAATAGGTGCATTGATGTATCTTGCTAATAATACAAGGCCTGACATTGCTTTTCCTGTCAATTTGCTACTAAGGTATAGTTCTTCTCCAACCCGAAGATATTGGAATGGTATTAAACACATATTGCGATATCTTCAAAGAACTATTGATTTGGGTTTATTATAAACAAATGAATCTAGACCTCAATTGGTTGGTTATGTAGATGCAGGGTATTTGTCTGATCCACACAAAGCTCGATCTCAAACGGGTTATTTATTCACATATGGTAATACAACTATATCTTGGCGTTCTACAAAGCAAACAATAGTTGCTACTTCATCAAATCATGCAGAGATAATAGCAATTCATGAAGCAAGCCGAGAATGTGTTTGGCTAAGATCAATAACTCAACATATTCAAGAAATGTGTGGTCAATATTCAGATAAAGAAATCCCAATAACAATTTATGAAGATAACGCAGCTTGTATTGCTTAATTAAAAGAAGGATATATTAAAGGAGACAGAATAAAGCATATTTTGCCAAAATTCTTCTTTACACATGATCTTCAAAAGAATGGCGAGATTAGTATTCAACAAATTCATTCAAGTGATAATCTAGCATATTTGTTCACTAAGGCATTACCTACTGCAACATTTAAGAAATTAGTTCACAATATTGGAATGCGTCATCTCAAAGATCTTCAGTGATATTGCAAATAGGGGGAGTTTAGCACTGTACTCTTTTTCCCTTAATCAAAGGTTTTGTCCCATTGGGTTTTCCTGATAAGGTTTTTAATGAGGCAGTGTACTATTCGCATGCAAGAATATTGTATTCTTTTTCTTTCACTAGTTTTTTTCTTCCCACTGGGTTTTTACTAGTAAGGTTTTAATAAGGCATATTCTTTGCAAGGATAGACATCCAAGGTGGAGTATTATGAATAAATTATAATGAATGTTTATAACTCATGACCTTGAGAATCCTATAACTCATCCCTTTATTACATTAGGTTACATATTCTTTATTGTAATTAATTTTTTAAGTTAATTGTATTGTAACTTATGTTAATTTTACCCTATAAATAGAGGGACTTTTAGTATTGTTGGAGACACCAAAAAGTAATACAAAATTGTTCTTCTTCTTCTTCTCCATTCTTATGTTCTTTTACTTTATATATATATTTATTTTCATAATACGTTAAAATTTTGAAAATTCTTGACTAATTTATTTGACATCAAAAAAATTAAAAATACACAATGAAAATTTATTGTAAAATGTACTTAATTTTGGTATATTTAAATTTTAAAAAAATTACTTTTTAGTTCCATCAAAGTTATTTGAATATAAAATTATTGTTGAAAATTTGTTTAAATAAAACAAGTAATTTTATTTATCAAAGATTATATCTTTTCTAAAATTGTGTCTTGTCAAAAGATCATATTCATTTTAAAGGTTATATCTTTTTAAATACTGGTCTTTTTCAAAAATCATATTTTTTTTAAAGATTGTGTTTTTTCAAAAAAAATTGTATCTTTCCAAAAAATATGTCTTTTATGAAAATATTTATAAATAAGTATTTGAAATTAAACTATAATAAATTTTCAATTTTTACTCTTGCCATTAATTTTTCAAGTGATTGAATTTAACATTCTCTAATTCCTATTACCGATTCTTTATTATTTGCTAAATACGAAATTTTTAAAAACTTGTCATATTTACTAAAACTATTTGCATTAAATTCATAGAAATCTTATTGAGAATATGGTGCAAATATCGTTTTTAGGAAAGCGAATTTGGGCGTTCAAATCTAAATAAATTTCTTATATTCTTGATCTTGTATTTATTATTTATAGTTGGTTTTCATAGTGTAATTAATCCTTTTCATTGTTATATTTTTCTAACAATTATTGCCAATAATGTTTGAAAAATAAATATTAAATTAATGAAATAATAAAATCAACATTTCAATATTAGTTCACTTAAAATATATAATTTCATATAACCATTTGCAATTTAATGTAAAAATTCAAGGTGCTACGTATACAAACATGAATTATTATGTTACATAATTTCCTCTAATGAACTTAAAATGTATGATTGATATCTCTTTATTTACTAGGGAATTACATTATTGATGTTTGGATTTTATCAACTTTTTTATTCATTACCTGAAGTTTTTTTTTTTTCAATAAAACTTCTTCGATCAATTTGATCCAGATAAAAAGGGTTGAATTAGATACTTTTGTTATTTAATGTAGGATAATTTTGTCATTTCAATGCTATAGTAAAAATATATTGTCAATAATACTGAACAAGTTGAAGAATAAGAGTGTGATCATTCATCATCAAAAAGTCTTGAGAAATTGTTAGTTACAACTGCTTTATATGCAGAAAATAAAGCTTCACTAAGAAGCTACTAGAATAACAAACTAATAACGAATGCTAATAACAGCCTATAGACTATGGACGTGTTAACTATAACATATTAAAACTAAAACAGCAAATAAATTAATACTTTCATCTCCCCCTCAAGTTGGAGCATGAGGATCAAACATGCCCAACTTAGAAAGCAACTTTAAAAAATGGGGTCCAGGCAAGGCTTTTGTAAAGAGATCTATAAGTTATTGATGAGTATAAAGATGTTGAGGGTGGACAAAGCCTTGCTTGAATTTGTCTCAAACCAAATGTCAATCTATTTCTAGGTGTTTCGTGCGTTCATGAAATATAGGATTAGCAACAATATGAAGTGCAACTTTGTTGTCACACCAAAGAGGAATAGGAAGCTTCAAAGGAATTTGAAAATCAGCATGGATGTAAGAACACCATTGCAATTTACACACTATAAAGGCTAAGCTTTGATATTCAACTTTGACTGAGGAGCGAGACACGATAGTTTTTTTTTTTTTTTTTATTTCCAAGAGATAAGAGCTAGACCAAGAAACAAGCAATACCCAGTTAAAGACTTGTATGAGTCTGGACATGAAGCCCAATATGCATCATAGTAGCCTTCAAGTGTCAATATATTCTTGGGAGGATAAAATAATCCTTTAGCTAGAGTACCCTTCAGATATTGGAGCAAATGCATGGTAGCAGTCTAATGATATTGCATTGGATGAGCAACAAATTGGCTAAGTTGTTACACACTAGAAGTGATGTCTAGTTGAGTAAAAGTTAAATATAAAAGCCACCTAACAAGTCTTCTATATTTTTCAGGTTCAGCAAATTGAGGATCAGAATCTTGTGAAAATTTTAAACCTTTTGGCAAAGGAGTAGCAGCTGGTTTTTCCCTAAGTAAACCAACATTTGCCAACATATCAAAGGAGTATTTTCATTGATTCAAATACGTTCCTTCTTCATTTCTAGCAATCTCAACACCCAAAAAATATTTGGCATAGCCCAAATCCTTAATAGTAAAGGAAGTATCCAGAAAACTCTTAACAGACAAGAGTTCCTCTTCATGGATTGTAGAGAGAAAGACATCATTAACATACAAAAGAAAAGAGGAGCCAGTGGCTTTGATAAACAAGCAATGATCATGAGCTGACTAGTTGAAACCAAAATCTTTGAGCTTGGAGCAAAATTAAGAATTCCACTGCCTTGAGGCTTGTTTGAGTCTATAAAGTGACCTTTTTAACTTGCAAACCTGTCTTTCTTGAGCTTTAGTATAACCTTCTGGAGGTACCATATACACTTCTTCATCAAGGAACCCATGAAGAAATGCATTGTTTATATCTAATTGATAAAAAGGCCATATATAAGTGTGAGGCCTCACCCGAGCATTGGCCTGATATGCTAGAGAGAATCGGGATGCTCATTTGGGCTTAAACTCACGATGGAACTTGGGTTCGAATTGGTTGATTTTGAAAATGATTTTGGGAGTCGTCACCCTAATTTATTTTTAAATGAAAAAATTAAGGAAAAACCCAATTAACTCCAATTCATTAATTTTTAATTAATTTACCTAAGGATAAAATCACTAGCTTCAAACTAAGTTAAGTTTGAGGACTAGGTTTTTTGTTAAATAATCTAAATTTGGCTCTTAAGTTTAATTTGACTTTGAAAAATTAATTTCATGAATGACATTCATAAGATGGCGAATAATTAAATATATAAACATGGCATAGTATGAATGTATGGTGTGTGAGAAATTAATAAAATGATTAAAGTAAACATCCACAAATTAAGGAGAGTATTCCCTCTAATCCTTATAGATTTAGTGGAACCACATAATTACTCCTTAATTCCAAAAATAAATAAATAATTGATTATAATTGAAAGTAAAGGTAAAACGGAATTAATTTTGGGATTGGATTTGAGGTTTGGATTTAAATTTCAAATGTGCCTACATATCCCATTAATGTGAGATCAAAACTCATGTAGTTTATTTCATGATTAAGTTGAGGGATTTAGGGATTGATTTAATTGATTAATTTGATTTGGGTTTGAGAGGAAAAGGTTGATACCTTTGCTTTTAGAGGGCAAAGAGTTTTACCAGATCGAAGTTCCATTTTATTGGGACTAAGTGATTGGATTGATTGGGGTTAATTAATTAATTAAAATGATTAATTAATTAATTAATGTAATGAAATGGATGGATGGATTAACTAATTAATTTGGATGAAGGAGTGGATTAAGAAAAAGGATTAATTTGATTTTGAAAAAAAAGTGATTAATTAATTAATTAAAAAGATTAATTAATTAATTGAGTAATTAATTTTAATTAAAAAAAGATTTTTAGTTAATTAAAAAGATTAATTAACTGAGTTAGGATGAGGTAATTAATAACTTAGAGAGTGGTTGGAGGGAGAAGAAGAGAGAAATTAGAGGATGGCTATCAACTCTAACCCAAGGGGTATGGTGAAATGAAAAAATAGAAGGACCATTTATAGGAAAATGAGGTGAGGGTGATTTGGGAAGTGAAAATGTGAAAAGAAGTAAAGAGTAGGCTGGAAAAATGCTAAAAAATCATATTGGGAGCATTTTGAAAACTATAGGAAGGGTGGTGGGGACCATGCCATCTTAGGGGCTAGCGGCATCGTCATTGTGTAGGGCGGCATAGTGGCGCCACCCAGAGGGATAGTGCTGCCACCGAAGTGCCAGTTGGATCTTTTGTTATGGCATCCAAGTTAGTTTTTGATACTTTCAGGTCAATTTCTAGGAGTTTTAGAGTTCAAAAATTTTATCAGTCAACATCGATAGGCTTGAAATTTATTTTAGAATAGCTGAATTGTCAGTCTAAGAGAAAATCCAATCAGTTTTAGAAAAATATTGTCTAGTATAAAAGACTCGGTTAGGGTAGAAAAAGTGTTAGTGTCTGAAAATTAAGTATCCTCATACTAATATGACTGAAAGTCCATTTTTTACTCTAGGGGCACTGCCCCCTACTCCCCCACAAGGGGTACTACCCCTTTGACCCCTTACGGGACCACTGTATTGACTCTGCGTAATGTATTAATCTTAACAAGTGTTAAACTGCGGTCGGATGATGAGGATGTAAAATTAAGGATTTACAATAAGTAGTAGCAATGTCTAAAAAAAATTGTGACTGTTACTAGCTTTGCAACTGGAGAAAAGCTATCAAAATAGTCCACCCCTTCAATTTGATGATAGCCCTTGGTAATGAAATGGGCTTTGAATCTTTCAATAGTCCTATCTGGATTGAGTTTGATCTTAAAAACCCATTTAGATCCAATTGTTTGCTTCCCTTAAGGTAAAGAAGTCAATTCCCAGGTATTGTTTTGTTCTAATGCTATTGACTCTGTATTCATAGCTTGCCAATATAGTGCATATATGCATCTAGAAAAATAGTTGGTTTGGAGTAGGGAAAAGTAGTTGGAGTATAATTTGTAGGATTAAGGCAAAAGGTATGGTGAGAAAAGGTAGGAGAGGGAAACTGAGTAAAAGAAAAATTAGTAACGAAATCATTAAGTTAAGAAGGAGGATGTTTGGTCCTAGTTTTGTGTTTTAGTTTTATGTCTCAAAGAGTTTATGATATGTTGAATGGGAACAATTTGTGTGTTAGTATTTTTAGGATTAGTAACCTCAGATAATAAAGGGATGGCACTTGTATCCAAAGGTTCAAGAGTTCAAGATGGCATAGAAGACTGAGTTTGGATATTTAATGGTGTAATGGGCTGAGTTGTGACATTAGATGCAAGAGTTTGCAGGTTAGGTAGCTTGGCATTAAGTGAGTCTACATTAAGTATAGGACAAGCAGGTTGCAAATCTGTAGTAGTTAAATCTGTAGTAGGGTCTAGAGCAAATAACAAATTAATAAAACCAATGGGTAAATGGGTGACATCATGGTTAACAAGCTGAGTTAAAGCAAAAGGAAGAAAATTTTTATAAAACAAGACATATATGGATGTGAATAGCTAATGCGAATCCAAATTATAAAGTTTATAGGCTTTTTTACCAGGTTTAAAACCAAGAAAAATACATTTTAAAGCTCTAAGAGAAAATTCATCTTTATGGGGAGTAGTATCAGTAGCATAAAAAGGACATCCAAAGCATTTTAGGTTTGTATAATCTGATGGTTTATCATATAACATTTCAAAAGGTGACTTCCAATTTAAAACAAAACTTGGCAATCTATTAATGATATATATGGTTGTTAAAAGATAATGTCCCCAAAATTTTTTTTGGAAGGTTTGCTTGAAACATCAAAGACCTAGCAATCTACTAAAGATGTTTGTGCTTTCTCTCTACAACACCATTCTATTATGGAGTATAAACACAACTCCTCTGATGCATTATGCCTTTGGCTTGGAGAAAAGTTTATAGATCTTGGTTAACAAATTCAGTACCATTGTCAGATTTCAAGGTTTTAACAATTTTGTTGAATTAAGTTTCAACCATTTGAAGAAAAGCAATAATAGTAGATGGTGTCTGTGATTTATAGGCCAACAAAAATGTCCACATAGCTCTCTATAGTCATTAACAATAGTGAGCATAAAATGGGCACCTGTAATTGAAGGGTGTTTTTATGGCCCTTATAGATCAATGTGGATTAAATCAAATGAGATAGAAGAGGTACTAATACTTTAAGGGAATGGAAATCTTTGTTGTTATGAAAGTGGAGAAATATCACATGTGGGTAAATATTGGAAATTTAAATATTTAACAATAGGTAAATGTTTTAGACAAGACATAGAAGCATGCCCAAGCTTTTTATGCCAAAGTTTCAGGTACTAAAATGTTATTTATAAAGCAAGGTTCAGTATAATTAGGTGAGTAAATTTGTATAATGGATGATTCAGAAACTACAAAGTCATTAATAGTTTCATATAGGAAATTAGTTTGTCTAAAACATAGAGAGTTCCTAATAACCTACCCACAGCTAAGACCTTCTTACTCTTCAGGTCTTGTAAAACACAGTTTTGTAGGTAGAAAATCATGAGCAAATTCTTTGCTCTGTATAATTGACCAATTGATAAAAGATTAAAGGTAAAACTAGGGATATAGAGAACATTAGAAAGGCTAAGTGTTTCACAAAGTATAATAGTGCCAATGGAATGCACAAATTTGGTTGAGCCGTTAAGTAAATATACTTGTATATCAAGGTAAGATTGTATGTAGTTAACAAAAAGGTTAATAGATTTGCACATACGACTAGAGGCTTCTATGTCAACAGTCCAAAATTCCTTGTCATATAGACCAAAGGCACTTAAAGTAAGAGTTAAAGCATAGTTTATACCTTCAAACCCAACCAATTGACCAAAGTTAATGTGATTCCCTGCTAAGTGTCCTGCAACTTTGTTACTCTTCACGTATTTTGTTATTTCTTACTAGATTACATCTATCATGTTGTGCTTTCCTTTACTTTTCTTAGCTTGCTTCTCAACCTCACTATCAAAGGGTGTATCCACTGTGTTGGCCAAATGAATTTTCTCGACTGCTCTCTTTTCCTTCAACTCTAAGTACCACTTAGGAAAATTATGTAACTTGAAGCAACTTTCTTTGGTGTGGCCAATTTTATTACAATGATCACAATGTAGGTTCTGTTTGTTTTTTTAATTCTATTGATTCTTTTTGTATCCTCCTCTTCCCATTCCTTGTTTTGAGCCTTCTTTTCTATTGTTTTGATTATTGATCTTGATCCATCAGTAAAAGATAAGTGCACTTGTCTTTACTTCTCCACCTTTTGTATCATGGAATAAGCTTTGTTGATTGTTGGTAAAGGATCCATCAGTAAGATTTGATTCCTTATATTATCATATCTTTCATTAAGAACCATGAGAAATTGCATCGGTTTATTAGAATTTGTAATTTCTACAATAGATTTAGAAGCTCTATATGTATAGCCATAAAAACATTGAGGTGTAGGTAGCAAACAGTTTAGTTCATCCCAAATTTTCTTAAATTTGTTATAATATTAAGACACAGTTAAGTTTCCTTGATTAATTGAACATACGTCTCTTTGTAATTGATACAACAATGGGCCATTATTTTCACCAAATTTCTCTTTAATCTCATCCCATAATTCTTTAGCTGATTATAAATAGAGAAAAGCCTCTGCAATTTCCTTAGACATAAGTTTAAAATCCAAGAGGTCACCATAAGGTCTGCCCTCTTCCATTGCTCAAAATTAGGGTTTCCTACATTTGGCTTCTCATAAGTTCCATCTATGAATCCAATTTTAACCTTTGCACCAAAGTGCAATCCTCATTAAACTGCTCGCCAAGGTAAGAAATTATTACATGTCAATGGAGATGTTCTAAACTCATTCCAGGATGATCAGATCCTTTAAGGAAAAGAGGATCTCCATTGTTAATGTTTGTGACATCTTGTGTCGTATCCCTTGCTAGATCTCTGTTCCTGCCATTGTGCCCTTGATTTGTTCTAGTTACTGATTCTCCATTAATTTCTTCCATTATCAAAGCTTATAATCAAGCTCTCTTAGGTCAAAAAAAAAAAATAATCAATTTGATCGAACTTGCTCGATACCATGAACAAGTTAAAGAATCAGAGAGAATGATCATTCATTATAAAAAAGTCTTGAGAAATTGTTAGTTACAATTGCTTTATATACAGAAAATAAAACTTCACTAAGAAGCTACTAGAATAATTAACTAATAACAAATGCTAATAACAACCTATAGACTATGGACACGTCAACTGTAACTGACTAAAACTAAAACAGTAAATAAATTAATACTTTCAAATACCCTTGATGAAAAAATTATGATTTTCAAATTTGAATTTTTAGTATTTTTCTTAATTAATAAGTTTTGAAACTTACAAACACTATTAATAAATAATTGTATTAATTTTTTTAAATTTATAATTTATTTATTAGAAATGAAGACAAGAGATAAATTTTAATTGTTCATCTTTACTAATAAATTTTGCATGCTATTTTATATTTACTATAATTTCTTAATAACATTTTTTTATGTTTTTTTTAACTCTCTTCTTAATTTCTTTACTAATAATACAAATTAACAACAAATTACTAACATATATATATATATATATATATATATATATATATATATATATATATATATATATATATATATATATATATATATATATATATATATATATATATATATATATATATATATATATATATATATATGTTCCTTATTTTCTTCTTTTATGTTAATACATTGATCAATTTAAAATTTTTCATACTTAAATCTAATTAAAAAAATCCAAAAAGTTAGAAGGCTTACATCATGGCTTTGCAAATGTATTCACTATAAATTTTTTTTTTTATAACATGCTATTTATATTTGTTGGCCCTCTTTTTAATTTCCATACAATAATATGAATTAACAACAAGTTACCTAATTAAAGAGGGACATTTGATCTTCATATTTAAATGAAGTTTAAAAAACGTGAAAAGATAGTATGATATAGTTAGGGGTGACAAATAGATGGGTTAGGGTGGGTATGAGGTGGTATGTCACCCATTTAACTAATTCTAAAAGATCATTATATTAAATTTAGATATAATCTTTATTATAATTATAAATAATAACAATAAAGAATGGATTGAATTTATATAGAATATTATATAGTACTATTATCATAGTTTAATTGAGTTAAAGTCTAATAAATGAAAATCGAGACTTGATTTACATATAATATAATATAACACTATATATTATTTTTAGTTTAATTGAATTAAATTAGTCTAGTTAATGAAAAATTATGACTTGATTGACATAGTATATGATGTGGCACTATTACTATTAGCTTAATTGAATCAAAGTCCAGTTGATAAAAATTGAGTTTTGATTAACATAGAATTGAATATTAAGTGTTATTATTGGTAATAGTTCAATATTAATTAAAATCCAATTAAATAATACTTAGATTTTAATGTATAATTATCATATTATAATTTAATCATATGATAATGACACTATAGTCAATAGTTCAATATTAATCAAAGTTCAATTTAATAATACTTAAATTTTATCGTACAATTATTGCATATTATAATTTAATCATGCGATAATTTGTACTATATTTAGCAGTTCAATGTTAATTAAATTCAATTGAATGATACTTAGTTTTTAATGTATAATTATCATATTATAATTTAATCATATGATATAACACTCCAGTCAATAGTTCAATATCAATCAAAATTCAATTTAATAATACTTAAATTTTATTATATAATTATTGCATATTATAATTTAATCATACAATAATTTACACTACAGTTAATAGTTCAATATCAATTAAAATTCAGTTGAATAATACTTAGATTTTAATGTATAATTATCATATTATAATTTACTTATATGATAATGACACTATAGACAATAGATCAATATTAAATTAAATTCAATTTAATAATATTTATATTTTATAATATAATTATTGCATATTATAATTTAATTATATGATAATTTGTAATATAGTTAATAGTTCAATATTAATTAAAATTCAATTGAATCTTAGATTTTCATGTGTAATTATCATACTATAATTTAATCATATGATACTGACGCTTGAAGGAAAATTAGGTAGGAAACTCTTTAAGGAAATTCGACTCCAATTTTCCTTTTTCTTTTTTCTAATTATATATGAAGCCTTTTTTGAGGGAGGTTATTTTTTTTAATTAGGGTATTTATTGCTATTGATCAAATTAATCTAAATAATACTTTTTTTTTAGCAATAAAGTGGATTAATGAATTTTTACTAATCACAAGTATTGGCTCAAAACTTTTAATTGAAAATTTTAATGGATACTGCTGCATTTATTTATCTCAATTCCAATAACATTTTCTCTTTTCATCAAACTCTTTCGTTATCTTAGAAAATAAATGATTGTATTTTTCTTATCTTATTATATAATTTGGTGTATAGAGTAAGTTGAGAAATTTTCTGACATATTTTTAGATTTTTATGTAATTTTAAGTATTTAAAATGATTAAGAATTAATGTGAGATAATTAATAAAGTATTTAATATGCATTTTGAGAATTTATTTATTTATTTTCATATAATAATTTTATTTAAATAAATTATGTAAAAAAAGAAAACAATGTGAGTAGTAGAAGAACATGGGAAGAATCCATTTTCATTGATCTGAATAAAGCAATAAATATAGATGAGTTACAACAGCACTTCCTATCTTTATGATATTTGGTTACAACAGAATATATTTTATAAAGTTTAACTAAGTTTGAATAGGTAATAATTGGTCCCTAAGATAATGGAGTGATATGCTATGTTATGCCCCCTCAAGATGGACGGCAGGGAATAAGTCCAATCTTGGATTTGAGCTGCAGAAATTTCGTCTTGGGTAATGCCTTTGTAAGAATATCAACTAGTTGATCATTGGCTAAGACATGAGTAACACAGACAGAACCATTTTGAACTTGTTCTCTGATGAAATGAAA
Organism: Reutealis trisperma; assembly: GCA_947687605.1. Taxonomy (NCBI): domain Eukaryota; kingdom Viridiplantae; phylum Streptophyta; class Magnoliopsida; order Malpighiales; family Euphorbiaceae; genus Reutealis; species Reutealis trisperma. The sequence goes on from CANTUT010000930.1 coordinate 107,552, forward strand.
ATCTATGGCAATATGCTTCATATGAGAATGAAATATTATATTGGAGCATTTGCTCCAATATTGTCACAATAAATAATAGGACATGAAGGCACCTTGATGTGTAATTCAGACAATAAGGAACATATCCAACTAACTTCTACAGCTGTGTTTGCAACGGAACGGTATTCAGCTTCTGTGGAGGATCTGGCAATAGTTAGTTGCTTCTTCGAGCTCCATGATATTAGGTTTGTGCCAAGGTCGACAAAGTAACCACCAGTTGAAGAAAAATCATCTTTATTACCTCCCCAGTCGGCATCAGCGAAGGCATGGAGACTAAGTGGAGAATTGCGATGAAGTTGCAGGCCTTCGTTAATGCTCCCTAAAACATAGCAAAGCAGTCTTTTGACATAAGCCCAGTGCTCAGTTGTAGGCTGATGCATGAACTGAGATAAGCGATTCACAACAAAAGCAATATCAGGTCTAGTAATCAAAAGATATTGCAAGCTACCAATGGTGGCTTGATATTCTGTAGGATCTGTGAGTGCAGTACTAGAGTGCAAAGTCAACTATGTATTTGATGAAAGAGGTCTTTGCACTAGTTTGGCTTTTAACATCTTTGTTTTTGAAAGCAACTCTAATATGTAACATCTTTGTGAAAGAATTAAGCCATTTGCATTCGAAATTACTTTGATGCCTAAGAAGTATGACAATTGGACAAGATCTTTGAGAGAAAACTGCTTGGCAAGAACCTGTATAAAATCATTGATCTTTCCCTGCTTGTCTCTGGTTATAATTAAATCATCAACATAAACAAGAAGATAAAGAATATGATGACCATCATTATAAATGAACAATGAAGTATTAGCCACAGAATTTTTTAATCCAAACCTAAGTAGAAAACTTTTGAGTTCTTGATACCAAGCAAGTTGTGCTTGTTTCAATCCGTATATGGCCTTCCTAAGCTTACACACATGCGTTGGTTTGTCTACATCAATGAAACCAGCAAGTTGCTTCATATAGACATTCTCATATAGACGGCTTTGAAGAAAGGCATTGTTTACATTAAGTTGTCTCAATGACCATCCTTGACTCACTGCAATACTAAGAACTGTTCGAACAGTTATGGGCTTAATAATCGGACTGAAAGTGTCATAGAAATTAATGCCAGGATGCTGATGAAACCCCTTGATCACCAACCTAGCTTTGTACCTGTCAATAGAACCATCAGATTTTCATTTAATGCAAAAAATCCATTTACAACCAATCAAATTATAATCTGAATTTGGTGGTACAAGCTCCCATGTCCCATTTTTAATTAAGGCATCAAACTCTGTTAACATGGCTTATCGCCATTTGTGATCTTTTAAAGCTTGAGTGATAGTGGTTGGCTCTACTTCAGTCAAGTTTGATAGTTGAGCATGAAGATTAAGTTTCTGAACAGGTTTATGGATATTGTTTCGGGCTCTGGTGACCATGGTATATGTGGAGGATTATGGTAGGGCGGAGGTTGTGTTAATGGTATTTTGGTTTATGATATGGTCTTGTTGAGGGTCTTCAACTGTAGTTGGTGTGATGAGTGGTGCTGTAGACTAGGGAAGTTCTAATGGCGGGGGAATCAGGTTGTTACAGTGTGTGGTAAAGGTTGAGACTATGTGACTTGACAATGATCGAAAGGAAAAACTGATTCAATAAATTTGACGTGGCAAGATACATAAACTTTGGATGTGTTTGGCTCTAGACATAGATATGCACTTTGCGTTAATGAATATCCAATAAAAACAAATGGTTTGGAATTTGACTCTAACTTGTGTGAGTTGTACGATTTTAACCATGGGTAACAGAGGCATCCAGATATTTTCAGTTTTGAATAGTTGGGGTTGGTGTTGAAGATTTTTTTCATATGGTGAGCTATTTTGGAGAGTAGGAGTGGGCATCCTATTTATCAAGTAAACTGCCATTGAAAAAGCATATGACCAATATTGTAATGGTATGGATGCATGTGTTAAAAGAGCTAATCCAGTTTCCACGATATGCAAATGTCTACATTCAGATAACCTATTATGTTGGGGTGCATGGGGTGGGGTAGTGAAGTGAGTAATGCCTTAGTCTAAAAAAAAAAAATTGTTAAAGCCATGAATTCTCCACCATTATCAGAGTAAAGAGTTTTGATGGAGTGATCAAAAAATTTTTCCACAATTACCTTGAAGCGAATGAAGACTTCTTTTACATCTGAATTTTGTTTTAACAAATAAAGCCAAATGTATTTTGTGTAATGATCAACAAAAACCATGTAGTATTTGTAGCTATCAATGGAAATAATAGGTGAAGTCCAAACATCAGAGTAAATAACCTGTAAAGGATGAGATGAGGTTATTGTAGATTTGGAAAACGGTAATCAGTGACTTTTATTAGCAAGGCAAGCACTATAATGAACAGTAGTCATTAATGAAAAATCTAAACACAAATTGTTGGCAGTCACAATTTTATTCAGAATAGGAACTGTTGGATGACCAAGTCAGTTATGCCAATCAACAATAGTTGTCTTGACAGTAGAGAAGGCTAGGATGGGACTGGTTTTTGGCCACTCATATATATACACTGCCTTTAGTTTGGCCCCTCAATAGTATTATTCCTGTGCTGAGATCCTTCACAAAGAAACCACTGGGTAAGAATTCAATGGATGCATTGTTAGAATTGTAAAATTGATAAATGGATATTAAATTTCATTTCATGCTTGGAACACATAGAACATTTTCTAGGAGAAAAGATTTTTAAGGAGAGTGAAGAGTTGTAGAAATAGTGTGAGTTATAGGTAGCTTTAAGCTGTCTCCGATCATCATATCATCACTTCCATTATATGGATAATGTAGTGAGAGATTTTCCAAGTCAGTAGTAATGTGATGTGAGGCACCACTATTTAAGAGCCAATTTTGACCATTCGAGCTGGTTGTGACATAATTTGCCTTCGGTTGCTATGGTGATGAATTGGTGTTGTTTGCTTGAATAGATTGAATTTTATATGAAGTACACTTTTTGGCTGTATGACCTTATATGCGACATAGTTGGCAATACCCAAGATAAGGTCGTGGCTGCCTTTGGTTGGTATTAGTGTTTTAAGGTATGCCAGAGTTGTGATTTGGGGTGAAAGAATTCTGATTTCTGCTGCTGGTGTTGCACCAATTGGTGTTGGTGCATGTTGCAACATGAGCTATGATGGGAAACACTGTTTCAGGCTTTGTAGTGTTGAGAGATATTTCATAGTTGAGCAGTTTCTCATGAAGTTCCTCGAAGGTAATGGGAGTGTCTCTGGATTGCACAGCACGAGCTAATTCCTTGTAATCATCTCTAAATGCATCTAATGTTTTATCTATGAGATCATCAGCATCATATAGAGACCCAAGGAGAGCAAGTTCATCCACTTTAGCTTTAATGTTGTGAAGGAAATCTGTTATTGATGCAGACCCTTTCGCCATTTGTTTAATTTGACTCTTACTTGCTTAATATGTCCTCTTGAAGGCTTGGCATAGGTAATAGCAAGTATTTCCCAGGCTTCTCTTGAGGTTTTGGCTTTTGCTACGAAGGGAATGATGGTGGGGGAGATGGAGCCAACAATGGCATTAAGAATCAAGTGATCTTGGCGAGTCCAGAGGGTGTAGGCTAATTTGGAGTTGTGTTATTATTTTCTGTGATTGTTTGAGCAAGACATGGTTTGGAACCATCAACATAGCTAAGAAGATCATGGCCTACAAAGAGGGTTTGAAATTGTAGTCTCCATGAAAGATAATTTATGGAGGTAAGTTTGAGAGGTGTTTGGGCTGCTACGTTGATGGTTATAAGTGTGTTGCTAGTTTCATTGGTATTTCAGATGGTTGCATTGACATGATTGTTTTCCATTGGTAGCTATTGGGAAAAAAAAAAGGGAAAAAAAAAAGAGCTTTCTAATGCTCTAATACCATGTGAGCAGTAGAAGAAGATGGGAGAATCCATTTTCATTGATCTGAATAAAGCAATATATACAGATGAGTTACAATAACACTACCTATCTTTATGATATTTGGTTACAATATAATATATTTTATAAAGTTCAACTAAGTTTGAATAGGTAACAATTGGTCCCTAAGATCATGGAGTGATATCCTCTGTTAAATAATATTATAAGAAAAATAAATAAATAAGTAGGATAAAATAATATTTTTAATACATTTTATTTATTTTTATTAATTAAATATTAGATAAAATATTGTCTAGAAGACTATGTATATCATTTTTATAATAATATTTATATATCTTTTTTATGGTAATATTTATATATCCTATTTTTTACTGCATACAAAAATTAATTAATTTTTCTATTAACACATTGTATGAAAGGAGTTTCTTAAGTTACTTTATTTTAAAACAAAGTAAGCTACTTTATTGCGAAAAAAATTATTTTTTTATGAAAAATTATAATTTTATTTATATTTTTTCATAAATTAAACTATTTTTTCACAATTTTACTATATTGCAAAAAGAGTTTTAATTTTATGAAAATATAATTTGTTTTGTAATATGATTTATTTTATATAAAATAATTTTATGAGAAAAAGTAATTTTTTAATTACGAAAAAATATTATTCTTTTTAAAAAAAATCATAATCTTTTTGTAAAAGGCATCGTATAGGTAAATTTTTTTATATTACTTTGTTTTAAAAAAAAGTATAAAATTTTATTTTTTATGGCTAATAGGATAGTTATAAATAATAAATATAATTCAAATATTTAAAGTATTATAATTAAATTAATTTGCTATTATATTTCACTAATTAAAAATGAGAAATACTAGAATGATTAAGGTAGTATTTTAAATTTATATATCTATAAACTTTATAAAAAAAAAGTCTAATTTACAAATAAATATAAGAAGATTATATTATTTATTAGAGAGCCATTTTTTTTGTAATTAAGAAATTATGTTTCTTTTTCGTAAAATTGTTGTTTTACAAAAAATAAGTCATATTTTTTTGTAAAATTAAAATTTTTTTCATAACTAAAAAAATTATGAAAAAATAGTTTAATTTATGAAAAAATATGAATAAATTATTATTTTTCGTAAAAAATAATTTCTTTTTCACAAATAAAGTAGGTTACTTTGTTTAAAAACAAAGTAACCATAGAAAACACCATTGCATGAAATACAAGTTTACATAATCGAAAGAAGAAAAGGGAGTGAGTGACATTAATAATACAAAGATTTAAATATCATTGTGATTCCTAACGAATTCAAAAAAACATATTTCTATTTAAAGAGTGAGTTTGAGATGAAAAATTTAAAGAAAATAAAAATTTGTATCAGCCTATAGATCGATTTCAAGAAGTTCTAATACACCAGTCTACTTATGTAGAAAAGGTATTTAAACAATTTTGTCTGGATAAATTTTTTCCATTAAACATACCAGTGGTGGTCCTATCAGTGAAAGGAAAGAGATACCTTTTTACACCTAAAGAAGATAACAAAGAATTATTAATTTGGTCTTGAAATACCATATATAAGTGCTATAAGGGCACTCATGTATCTTGCAAATTCCATCAAGTCTGAAATTGCATTTGTAAGAAAAATTTCTGACTAGATATAGTTGTACACTTGCTAAGAGATATTAGAGTGGTGTAAAATATTATCTTCAATGTACTATTAATATTATGATTATATTTTGATTAATTCATATTTGAAATTAGTCCATATGAGGATGTTGATTATTTGCTTGATCTCTGTAATGGTAAGTCTTAGATTGGTTATATATTCACTTATGGTGGTATGTAATTTTATAAAGGTTTTTTTATGGCCCTAAAGTACCTCACTAAAAATACTCCCATTATGTTTTCAGAATTATGCAATTTGTATGCACAAATTAAAGATGGGTATATCAAAGGTGATGAAGTAAACATATAAATTTCACTCAAATTCTTATATATACATGAACTCCTGAAGAGATATTCACCAAATTTGCTCAAGTGAAAATCTAACAGATTTATGTACTAAGTTTTTACCTAATGTGGTATTTAAACGGTATCATTTTATCAATTAGTATATGCCATGTTAAAATTTGTCCTCATCAGGGGGAGCGAATTAGTATATGATTGTACTCTTTTTCCTTAGTCAAGTTTTTGTCCTACAGGATTTTCTTAGATAAAAGTTTTAATGAGACAATCTATGCAATGACAAAATAGTGCATGAAATGTACCTTTTTCTTTAGTTATATTTTTTCCAACTGAGTTTTCTGACAAGGTTTTTAACGAGGTATATTCATGGTGCAAGTAATATCTTAAGAGAATAGTATAAATAAATTATTATATGTGGATATTACTTAAACATCATTAAGTATACAGCTTGATAGCTTGGCAAATTTATTTACAAAGGTTTTTAATGAGGCAGTATTATGGTGTAAGTTCTACAAGAATAATGTACTTCTTTTCCTTTACTAAGATTTTTTCCCACATGGTTTTTTTTAGTAAGATTTTAACTGGCATATTCTTTATAATAGATATCCAAGGGAGAGTATTGTAATAATATTTAATTGATGTGATAAGATTGGATATCTATCATATTTCTATGGATGGATATTCTTATATAAATAAAACTTTTTTTCTATTCCTATCTCTATAATTTTTATACTTATAAATAGGTGTTATAATCAATAAAGTGTGACACACAGAAATTTATTCTCTCTTTTTTATATTCTTTATAATTCTTCTTTATTTTATAACATGATATTATTTATTAGTAATTTTCTTTTGTCCAATAAAATAAAATTCATTAATGGAGCATTAAGCCTAGCATAATATAAAGTATAATAAAAGTATATGGCCAGCTTAGATTTAAGTACAACAAACTACCCAACTCAGATGTTACTGCAAAGGGCTTAAAGCCCAACCAACTGTCTTAATGGCCTTTTGAACAATTAAAATTATAGATTAGCCCTGGATCTACCCTTTCTTTTATAGAGATGATTGGTGCCTTTGAAGATAACCTTACCATCATTGACACTGAAACTAGAAGGAAAGAAAATAAGTAGATCACACCTGAAGGTTGACTAGGAAAGATGACCTTGCACGTACTAAGCCTAAAAAATCCCTATTGCTCAACAAACACATCGAAATCGGGTCAAAATAGGCCTTCGCCTTTGATTTGAGACTGAATCTCAGTATTCAGTTACTTAACCTACAAGGACTCCCTAAACAACCAAACCAACATGTAGCTCTACCCCTAACAACAAAAACAGCTTCAAATTCCTCCCTATCGATATCTAGAGACATACCTAGAACATCGCAGGGTTGAGAGTGACTGGAATATTGTACCAATGAAAACGGCCACCAAAACCACCATTAGATCTTCTTCTCAAAGACTATTCAAACTTAGAATACTGGTAGATACACATGAACCATAGATGATCATGACTAAAGTTTTATTTTCACCAAAGGAAAAGGAAAAAAAATGCTAAAAACTGAAATAAACAGAGGTACTTCTATTGGTAGCAAGTGCCATCAGTGGTTTCCCTAGCTAGAAACCCAAAGGAAAGAGGTGTAGATCTCAGAGAGGGAGGGAAACAAAAGCTCTTAGCTAGTTTTCATCAGCTAATCTTTATTTATTAGTAAATTGGATTAATTTAGTATTGAGTAAAGAATGTTGACCAAAAGATATGAAATTTAAACATTGATAGCATAATTATTTTTATTAAATTTATAATTAATCGCTCTAAAAAATTTTAAAATTAATTTTTAATAAAATAAAAATAACTCATCTTAACTAAAAAAAAAATGACACAACATTGCACATATCTAATATAATATATAGGATATGCTTAAACACCAATGTGAACCCTCATTTCAACACCTCCAAAATTAATTCTGAATTCACCAATATTGACCGAGATATGTTTGACGTAATTAGACGCCTTTTTTTGTCTTGACCGGACCTTTTGTATCAGACAATATTTTTTCAAAACTGACTGGATTTCTCTCTAACTGACTGCTCAAATATTTTAAAATTAATTTCAAACTTATCGACACTAACCGAGTAATTTTTTGAATTTTAGAACTCCGGAAAACTAATTCGAAAATCCAAAAATCTGATCGAAAAAAAAAAAAAGAATTTCGGCCGGCATGCCTACTAAGGGGCCGACGGCGCAGGAACTGGCTTGGGAGGCGCCGCCGCCGCCGCCCAAAGGGCTGACGGTGCCGCCCATATAAGAGCCAGCGCTGTAGGCTCCCTGACGACGTGAATCCCGTAGCCCACGCCTGCACTTCCCAAAATACCCCCTCCAGCCTTTTTCTAGCCCTTTTTAGCCCTACCCCTCATGGTCTTTTCACATTTTCATTACCGAAACTACCCTCAACCCCATTTGCCTATAAATAGGCTCCCTCACTTCCTCATTTTCACACACCAAGGTTGATATTGATAGCTATCTATCAACCTTCATTCTTCTTTCCCCTCCATCCACTCTCCAATTAATTAATTAATCATTTTAATTAATTAATTTTTTCACCCAAGCCTAGTTAATTAATCCTTTTAATTAACTAAAAAAAATCTTTTTACTTACAAGCTAATTAATTAATTAATCTTTTTAATTAATTAATTACTTTTTTTTTAAATCAAAAATCTCTTTTTTAAGCTCATCCGCTATTTTAATTAATTAATTAATCATTTCAATTAATTAATTACTCTTTTTAAAAATTAAATCAAAAATCTCTTTTTCAACTCAACTACTATTTTAATTAATTAATTAATCATTTTAATTAATTAATTCACTCATCCATCATTTTCTTTGATCATTAATCAACTTATTTTGTCCGGTCCGATAAAATGGAACTTCGTCCTGGCAAAACACTTTTTCCACTTCATCCATCCAAATCCAAGGTATTTTAATCAAACTCATTCTCTAAAAAATCATTTTTTTTAAATCCCTCCACTTAATCGTGGAGCGAACTACGTGGGTTTTGATCCCTATTCAAATGGGGTACGTAGGCATATTTGAAATTTAATTCCAAATCTCAAATCCAATTTTCTTTTAAATTAAGCTTATTTTTCTAAAGTAAATTATCTTTTTTACAATATTTTGTAAGAAAATTTGTGGTCTTCCTATAATCCCATAAGGGCTAGAGAAGACATCTCATTTTTTTCTATTAATGTGATCAAGGAGTAAGTATGTGGTTCCCCCAAATCTCTAAAGATTGGAGGGAGCACTCTCCTTCATTTGTAAATGTTTATTGTTTCATTAATTTTCATGCATCCATCTTATGCCATGTTTATGCATTTTATTTGCAATTATTAATGTCATTCATGAAATTAATTTTCAAGTCAAATTAAACTTAAAAAGCTAAATTTAGATTATTTAAAACCAAAAACCTAGTCCGCGAACTCAACCCGGTTCGAAGGCTAGTATTTTTTATTTTTGGGTAAATTAATTTAAAAATTAATGAATTTGGAGTCAAAATTGGGTTTTTTTCTTAATATTTTCCCAATTAAATAAAATTAAGGTGGTGACTCCTAAAAATCATTTTTTAAAAAATCAACTAATCTAAACCTGAGAGTTTCATCGTGAGTCTAAACCTGAATAAGTATCCCGGTTCCCTCTAACGGACCAATCCGGTGCTCGAGCGAGGCCTCACAACCAAATATAAAGATTTGTTATTGTGTTAGTTAGCTGAAAGAAATATATATATATATATATATATATATATATATATATATATATATATATATATATATATATATATATATATATATATATATATAGGAGTTTTCAATAGTTATAGCTTCATAGTAACCATCATAAAAATTAGTGCAAATATTAAATAACTATAAATATTGAGATTATTAAATTATAAGTGACTTTCTATAATAAATTAATGAGTTGTCAAATAATATTAATTACAAAGATTCAATTTACATCTTCTAAGGGGAAATAAATGTTTCATATAAATAATAATTGATGTAATAAGATTAATAAGTTAATTTTTCTTAATAATTTTTTAGTAGTTCTTAATAATTGTGTTGATGGTGATTATTAATAAAATTCTTATATTTACTTCAAAAAAAGTTCTCTTTTTATTTAAAGAGAAATTATTACCTATGACAGGAGTGCTACATCAGCATAATGAGCTGGCACTCCCATCCAATTATGAAAGAATACCTAGCTTCAATCATGAGAAAAAAAAAGCATTTTTTTTTTATTTTTTTCTTTGAGAACTATTATTTTTTTTCTCCAGAAAGTAACATCTCTCTGTAACTTTTTATAAAATCTTATTTTGTACGAAAATTAATTATTTTATTATTTTCTTTATTAAAGCATAATTGAAATTTTTGTTTTTATTTAATTTGATATATTCTTATGATTTGAATATTAATTATTAAGAATTTTTAGAAATTAATATTATGTTCAATTAATTTAAATTATATTGTTAACTATAAAATCTTATTCGGATAATTATGATATATGAATTTAAAGAAAATATTTTTACTTACTCAATTATTTGTGAGGATAATTTATTAAATTCTAATTAGATATTTTGAAATTCTTTTAATATGAAAATTATTATAATTTAATTTGTTTAACCAAAATTTATATAAATTCTATTTAAGAAATTGATTTAGAAATTTTGAGATTTTGTTTAAATTTATTAAGTAATTATTTATTATAACAAATATTGGTATTATTATTATTATTATTAACTTTAGTTGATATATAAATATATATATATGTGTGTGTGTTTAAAAAAAAAAAAAGGAAAGAAGAAGAAGTTTAGCCCATCTGATTGGCTAAAGGATAGCCAATCAAATGGCTAGTAATTGGAATGGAAAGAAGCAGAAGAAGAACTAATGGAGAGCAAAAAGAGAGAGAGACTACGTGAAAGGGGAGGCTGACTGATCGACATCCAGCCGACGATGGGCTGCACCACCACCACCACTAGCTAACCCATTGTCCAGCGAACTTTGAGTGGAGCAGCAGCATTGTGATTAGGCAACGGACGATGATGCATGCGAGGAGAGAAGGCTCGTGGTGCTGAATCTTTAACTCCATATTTCGGCCGATTCTGGTAGTGGTATCCGATGATTCTGGTCTCGTTTGATTCCTAGTGACAAGCTTCCGATCGATACTTGCCATGCCTCTTGGATGTCACCAAAAATGAAGATCGGAAGTTTGAAGGCCGAAACTTTGAAGGCATTTTTCAGCGAAAACAGTGAGTGGTGGGGAGTAGCAGCTGTTTCTGAGCTCCTGGCATCGAGGCAAGCCTGATGAGATGAAGATTGCTCTGATTCACCATTGACAGGGGCAGCACATAGGGCAGATTCAATAGCTTCATTTTGCCTTTTCAGTGCGATTTTCAATGTACTTTCGATCGGATTTTGCAAAGGTAAACCCAAAACTCTTAAATTTTGATTATTTTGAGTTACAATTTGATTTTAAGTTATATTTATTAGATTCAAATTGATAATTATATGAATGGAATTGACTGTTGAGTTGTTTGTAATATTAGGAGGACCTAGAAGTGGTCATTGATATTATGTTGAGTTGGGCAGATTGTCGAGATTATTTAGAAGTGTTTGTTTTCTATTTTGCTTATTGATAATAACCTAGTTATAAGGGAATCTCTATCAAAATTTTGACAGAGTCTTGGTAGTCGTTTAGATATGGCTTTATAGTGAATCGTTCGTGTTCTAGTAATATCATCTGTAATTCATAATTGATGTTCAGCATCCATCCAGTCTTCAGATGTCGCACTCCATGAGGAGAGCTAATTGAAATTTGTTAATTCTGTGAGTTATATAGCTTAATATAATATTTGATGCTTTTATTTAATTAAAGATACACTTGCATACATGAATTGATTGTGTGTATAATATATATATATATATATATATATATGCATTATGAATAGTATTTCATATCTTGGCATATGTATGTGAATGTTCATAAATGTTGTTATTGCATATTAGTTGTGGATGTTGGATGAAAGTGGGATAATACAATGCCACTTAGGAAAGTGGATATGTGTATGGTGATGTTATGATGATAAATGAGCTATGACTAGTATATGATGGCTGCTGGCTTACTTATCACCTATGCGTTGCTGCCATTCAAGTTAACGCTGCTGGGACGGCTGCAACCATTATAAAGGATTAAGAGAATGTATTGGACTAAGAAAGCTAGGATAGGGGATCGGCTCCTTATATTAAGGATTAGTGTGGTACTGTGGACTGTGTTCCATCATTGTATGATTTTGTGATTTATCAGTTTGTTTGGCATAGTGCATTAGCATTATAATCGTTGAGTGGTATATTATATTAGGATCTATATAACTCATTGAGTCGAACGCTCATTCATGTTCAAATTATTTTTCAAGTGGTGGAATGAGCTTATGATGGAATTTGAATTGAGTTGAACTGCCTTTTTCCTTTTGGCAGTGTTCTGTATTTACGTATTGAGTTATGTAAATAATATTCATATATTTGTATCATTATTTTAGAACTTTACAATGTTACGTCCAATATTTGTATTTTATTTTATTGTCAGTTATTATATATATTCTTAGTTAAGAAATTATTTTGTTTAGCAGAAACCAATAATATGTTAATTGATATTTTGAGATGATTGAAATGTTAGCTTAGTGTGGCATTGATTTAAAATGTTGTTTACTTGGATCTGCTTAACATGTGGGCCTATAGCTTATTATGTGATAGTTTTGTCGTTTAGTGTGATTTCATACTTACTACGAGTACTGGTAGCCACATGCATTATCCGTATCCTAGTGTCAGTCATGTGCGCTCGGGTTTGGATTGCGACAACAAATTTCACTCTTTTTTGGCTCATTTGAACTCTTTAGAAAAACGTAATGCTCTAGACTTAATTTTATTTTGAAATTCATTATAAATTCAAATTGAGTTTGAAAAAGCACATGCTCAACTCAGTATATTCGTGAATTTTTAAGCTCGTTATTGATAAATATATTATATTATTTATATAAAATAAAAAGTAGAACATATGTGTTTCTAAAACTAATCTTATCTATTTATAGTAGATATAAAGTTAAATAAATGTTTTATAAATAAAAAAAAGGAAGAATTTAACATTTGATATGAAACATCTACTACAAGTATACAACCCATATAAATTTAGCAATTCTGCTTTTATAAACTACAAGTTAAAAAACTCTTAAAAAAATCTAAAGGCTGTAAACATGCCGGACTATAATCCACAAGGTGATTTATTTTTTATTTATTCTCATTTATATAACCAACCAATGAGGTTTGACTTTATTAAATAATTAAATACTAATTTAATTCATAAATACTCTAGTAAATTGTGTAACTTAAGTAGTAGTAGGATAAAATCAAGAAAGAATGTTAAATAAAATTTTTTTAAAAAATTAAATTATTATGCCATGTCATCATATTACAATAAGTTACTTTTAGAAAACAAATTTAATGAGATTTGTAACTTTAAAGCTAATAAATACATTTGATAAAATACAAAATTAATTACAACCATTAGATTTTACTCTCTCCATTCTGAAAAAAATGGCCAACAACTAAAAATCACTATTTTTAAGATAATAATAATTTTGTCATAAATTACCAAAAAGACCCCTATTAATTATAGTATAAATTTGTTAACATCTCTCATACTTAGAAAATAGAAGGATCAATTAGTCATTTTACCATATATTTTTTTATTAGGTTGCTAAATGGCCACTTATTTATGAATAAAACTTACTTCCTTAATTGCCACTTTTTTCAGAATGGATTGAGTAATTCAATAGTTAAAATACTACTCTCTCCGTCCCATAAAGATAGTCCACTATTCTTTTTTTGACTATTCCACAAAAATAGTTCACTTTCTCTTTTAAAAATGTGTTAAATTATTTAGTTCTTATTATGCTCTTATTTATTTTTTTGTCATCAACTACTTAAAAACGTACAACAATTTAATTATTCTTAAAATACTAAATAAACATCAATGTTTGTTTAGTGGAATACTAAAATATTGAATATTCAAAGAGTCTAAAAATTATCCATTATTATCATCTTTTCACACCATAAAAAAGAAAGCAAAAAACTGTTTACCTTCTTTTTCTTTTTCTAAAGATGCTCCATTAATTGTTTTTAAATTTATTAAAAAGTGATTAATTCTAAGAAAATACTTTACTAATATTTATGATCATCTATTAAATGATAATATGGGGTATATTGGTAAAATACATATAAAATCAACTAATTTAACTATATAAACTATATTTTCTTAATCAGTGTGTAAAAAAAAAGTAGACTATCTTTGTAGGACGGAGGGAGTAGTAACCATCAATGGATAAACCACGCCCATATATAAGAATTTTCAATAGTTACAACTTCATAGTAACCATTATAAAAATTGTATTATATATAAATGTATAGCAGGGAGAGGAAAAACACATTTATTTATGTGCTCTTTATTATACTCTTATTAATTGTATATATAATTTGAGGATAATATAGTCTTTGACTATTATTTATTAAAAGTATTTTATTTTTAAGATTAAAATAAATATAATATATAATAGAACTTTATATAATAAATTATAAATATAATTTCATTTCATCCAGATAAATAAATTATACTATTATAAATCTGATTTTATTTTTGAAGACTAATTATTTATTTATATTGTTCGAATACTCAAATTTTAATTTTATTTTATATTCATTATGTCAAATTTTAATTTTAATTCATATTTCGTTAGGTCACTAATTAGCTTTAGATATTAAAATTATTAATTTTAATAGAATTAATTTTGAACATTGAAATTATTAATCCTAATAAAACTTTGGTAAATTATATTTCCTTCTCCTACTAATAACTTTTTACCTTTAATGATATTTTATTTTTTTTTAAAAAATTAGTAATATATTTTGATTATTAAGTTATTGCCTTTAAAGATATTTTATTTTTTTTAAAAAAAATTATTTTTCATTGAAAATTGAAAATATTCATTATATTATAAATGATTTTCAATTGACTTTTAATTTTGATATATCTTAAATTTCTTCTATAATGAAAATTTTAAATAAATTTAAATGTTTATAAAATTGCAAACAAATTTTTTTTAGAAGAATATACCATTATAAATAGAAATTTTAACATTTAATAATAAAATAATAGAATTTTGCTTATTTTTATCAAATGAACTCTCAATTAGTGTATATAATTATTTATATTTAACATCTAACTATATTTAATTTAAATAAGAAAATAATGAATTCAATTAGAATAATAAAATAATAAAATAATTATTATTTAATATATAATTAATTATATTACAAATTTATAATTATATAATTATTATAATTTAATAATTCAATTATCTAATTTAATTTAATTTAAATAAAAAAAAAGAATTCAATTAGAATAAAAAAGAATAAAATAATTATTATCTATTATATAGTTAATTATATTTAATTTAAATAAAAAAGAATTCAATTAGGTTTTTCAAATATTAAAAAGCTAAAAAATTCTTTTGACTTTGATAATTCAAATATTAATAAGTTAGAAAATTTATTATTTGACTTTTATTATATAAATTATTAATTTGTCCTATTATAAATTTAAAAATTAGTTGTTTTAACCATTAGTAATAATTTGTATGTTTTTAAAAAATAAATAATAATAATTTGTATAAATGAATTCAATTAGAATAATTTATTTTTTTATATTATTTCGAATATTAAGAAGTTAGAAAAATTCTAATGTAACTTTGATTGTTTGAATATTAACAAATTAAAAAAATCTATTATAAATTTAATAGTTAGTTGTTTTAATTTTTAGTAATAATTTATATATTTTCAAAAAAGAAATAATAATAGTTTGTATATATAAATTCAATTAGAATAATTTATATTTTTTTAATATTATTTTGAATATTAAAAGTTAGAAAAATTTCAATGATACTTTGATTGTTCGAATATTAACAAATTAGAGAAATTTTAATTTGATTTTGAGAAAATTATATTGTAAATCAGAAAAATCACTTCTGGTTCTATAAAAAGATGCTATAGAAAAAGAAAAAGTATTAATTGAGAATTTATTTAATAACAATGAGCAAAATCATATTATTTTATTATCAAATATTAAAATTTCTATTTATAATGGTATGTTATTCTAAAAAAATTAATTTGTTTACGATTTTATAAACACTTAAATTTACTTAAAATTTTGAACGCGGAATATATTTAAAATGTATTAAAATTGAAAATCAATTGAAAATTATTTATAATATAATAAATATTTTCAGTTTTTAGTTTAGTTAATCATATATATTATGTTTTCAAGTTTTAATTAGAAAGTTATATATCTATTGCTTTACTTTTTTTTTTTTCTCTAACATATTCTTAAATATAAGAATATCATCTAAAATTGTAAAAAATAATTTTTTTAGATATGATTAACTTATCATCTTTCAATATTGTGTATATATTACTTTTTAAAGTATATTTATATATTTTTATAGAATTTATAATTATTTTATATTATTATTATAATTGTATTAAAATATACGATTATATAGCTTAGATAACATCTATTTTATATAATTATATTTTCATTGAATTTTTAGATTAAATAATAATTGTTTTATTCTTTTTTTATTTGAATTGAATTCATTATTTTCTTATTTAAATTAAATATAGTTAGATATTAAATATAATTAATTATATATTAAATAATAATTACTTAATTAACTTAATTTGCATAATCATGCACGTTATTAGTTGTCATGCCCCGATCCCGAGGACACGTGACCGGCACTAGGACACGGGACATGCATGTGGCTACCAGTGCCTGTAGTAAGCCTAACCCAAACCACAAGACAAAAAAACTCACATCACACAACTGAAAAACCCAACTGGGAAGGGCTATGGGCCCCAAACAAAGTAAGCAGAACCAAATGAAATCACAACATAACACACTATCAACTTAGCCCAACATCATTTATTCCATAATTGCCAG
Organism: Reutealis trisperma; assembly: GCA_947687605.1. NCBI lineage: Eukaryota > Viridiplantae > Streptophyta > Magnoliopsida > Malpighiales > Euphorbiaceae > Reutealis > Reutealis trisperma. The sequence goes on from CANTUT010000930.1 coordinate 124,546, forward strand.
AAAATCACAAATTACAGAAAGGTTCTGCTTAACCCCAAAGATTATATAACTGAAAATAATACAATAAGCTCAATTACCAATATGTAACATTACGGAGTTCTAGAGTTACAATTACAAATGTACTTCTATTATATACATTTCTGAATATCTCATTAATACAAATCACTGCCGAAGGGAAATTGGCAGTCTACTCAATTACAATTCCTTCCCAGCTCATTCCCTGACCTGAAAGCAACAAGATGAACAGGAATGAGCGTTCGACTCAGTGAATGATACCAGCTAATATATTAAACTGGTATCCAACAGATAGAATCTAATGCACATGATATGCACCGTGTCACAGAGACAGACAAATCATCCAATCAAGCAAGGATGGGGTATGGTCCACAGTACCACACTGATACTCAGTACTCAATATGGGGAGTCGATCCCCCTACTCTGGCTCTCTGAATCCAAATAATCTGTCTCTTATATTCAAGGGGTCCGGCCGTCACTAGTCTGTACCACGCAGCTCTGACCCGACTGACAGCAGCCCTGGCGATGAGTAGGCTCGGCCGGCATCCATCAGTCATAGCTCATCTTCTGAATCTCATCATAATCCATAACCATCCCATAATCCTAAGTGGTATTGTATCCTCCCGACCTCCATCCATCAATCACAACCATAACATGGCACAGAATACAAAATATAAATTCATCACTCACAGTCAAATGTCACATGCTTATAAATGCAATAGTAATGCATAACATACGTATATATATACACACAGCGATGCATATGAAATGGAAATAGAATAATATATCAGTGAGTATCACTCACCTAACTGTCGACGCTTCCGACCGGCTTTCCTTAGAAGAGTAGCCTTGGAATCAAGAAGACGCCAGACACCGACACCTCGCAACAGAGAACATGAACATGATAAGTTTTATACTTAACTTTTATACTCAACCCCAGAACGGACCCGATAACCTAACAAATACTCTAAAAATCACTAAACATAGATTAACTCATATACCAACAGAAAAACAAGGGTTCCGGGTTCACCTTCACAAATTTCGAACATACAGACGTCGAGGATCGTGCTAGAACGTCGAAACAGAAATACTGCACCTCCCCACGCGCCGGCACCACGCGCCGCCGCCGGCCGGCCACACGCCACCGCCGGTGGTGGCGGATCAGGGGAAACTCCACACCAGCAGATTCACCTCAACCCCAGGAGCCCAAAAACAGTCACCACTCGCCCTCCAGCCACCGGAAAACGCCTCCAAAGCCACGGTTTGGTATTTTCCGATCTCCTCCTCCGGTGGTCCTCAGGGGGCAAGGCAGGTACCAAAGTGAAGCTCTCATCTCCAGGAGTAAAACAACACCAAGATCGCCGGATTCCGCTGCCGGAATCGGCTAGAAAATGGATTTGAGGTTGCGGTGGCCGGCGGTCCTTCTCTCCTCGCGTACGCCGCCGTGCTGCCGCTGATCGTCGAGCTACCACCTCCCTCGAGGTCGCCGGTCCTCCTACTACCCAGCGGTGGTGGCGGTGCTCACCACCGCCCGCCGGAAAGCCACCAACTCCTCTCTCCCTCTCTCGGCCTCTCCCTTTCTCTCTCCTCTCCCTCTGCTTCCCGTTCTGCCCGTTTTCTCTTCCTTAAAACGCACCGTTTTTCCTCTTTCCACCAATCACAAGCTTTCCTTTTTTCTTCTTTTTCTTTCTAATTTTGTCCAACCCCGTTATGTTATATATATATATATACTAAACCATATTATACTATATATATACATATATTTATATAAACATAATACCACATATTTATATATACAAAATAATAATACTAATAATAATAATTAACAATAATTCATAATTCACATATTAATAATAATAATTTACAACATATACTCATGAATATATATCAATATCATTATTTACGATAATTATAGTAATTATATCGGAAATTCAAACTTTCGATAAAATACTATAATCACACTTATAATATAATTAATACCTTTATCAATACCCAAATATCAAAATATAATCCAAAATACAATTCTCTAAAAATCTACATTAACATTATCATAATAATATAATATTGTAATATTATATCAAAATTGCTATTAATAATACATATTTAAATAATATGAATATTTATAATTTAATAAAATATAATTCAAATTCTTACTTTAACAAGGAAAATAATAAAATAATATGTTTCCGTACGAAAATAGAGTTTTATAAAATAATTGAAAATTCGGGTTGTTTCATTAGTATTTTTCTTTTCTTTTTCTTCTTTTTTATTTTTTTTACTTTTTATTTTTTAATAAAGCAAAATTGATAAAATTATGAATAAGTAATACTAAGCTTTATTATAATCTTAGTATTTTAAAATAAAAATTCATAGGAAATTCTGAAGGAAATTATTAGTCTAAAAGTTAATAATTTGATGTATGAATTTGTCTATGTAAGAGTTTAAAAGTATTTAATTAAATAAATAATATAGGTTATTAATAATTATTTTACTTAATGAAAGTGCCTATTAAGTGGCTTGAAATAAAAAAATAAAATTTATTTTTTGAACTAATTATTTTTCTGAAAAATTTATATGAAAGAAAACTAAAAAATAAAACTAATTTTGAAATAATATTTTATGCAAAATTTTTTTATGTATGCATGCAAATTTTTTAAAATATTTTATGTATGAAATTATGCAATGCATTATATTTGAATAAAATAAAATAAATTAAAAAATTATAATAAAAGGCATCTATTAATTCATTTACTTTCTTTTTCTAACATATTTTTGAATATAAGAATATCATTTAAAATTATAAAAAATGCTTATCTTCTTTTTCAATATTGTATATATATATATTGCATTCTAAAATACATTTATATATTTATATAGAATCTAAAATTATTTTGTATCATCAGACTAATTATATTGTACATGCACAAATATACAGTTTATATAATATTTATTATATATAATTATATTTTTATTAAATTTTAAATTTTTATATGAAAATTTAATTTAAGTTGAAATTAATAATTAAAGTGAATTTAATTATCAAATTATATAAATATTATTTCATGATAATATTAAAAATCGACTAATAAAATTTTAATTTTATAATATTTATTTGAGAAGTTTTATACTATTTTAATTGAAAACTTCATTTAATGTAAAAAATATATAATTTTATACTTAATAACAAAAAAATTAGTCATTAAATTTTTATAAAAATAAAAATTAAAAATAATTATTTATATTTTAAATGAGTCGCAGTTCTCACGTTGGGAAAAATATGGTATAATGTAAAAGAAACAAATAATGGGGTATTATCGCATTTACAGTAGGAAGTCACCTCTTTCACCAAAGTCGATTCCCTGTTTTCCATGAACAGAGAGAGAAAGAGAAAGTAACTTTCAAAGTGAAGTGTGCCCACACGTTGCAGCTGTCTCCAGCCCATTTCCCTCCCATTTTTTCCATTTTCGCCTGCCCTTTCCTTTCTTTATATACCTCCCTTTCACTCACTACTTGCTCCACCACCACTGCCACTGCCACTGCCACTGCCACCATAGTTCAAAATGTCACAACCCCATTTTTTCCTTTCATTTATTGGCTTCTTTATTTTGGTTATCTCGAATTATAACTATGTTTATGCATCAACTTCTTCAAATCCCCAGGTACAGACCTTAAATACTAAACCAGAGTACATCAATCCAAAGCTTCCCCCGAGAACCCTTTCCTCATCTAAGAAATTCGAGGGTTCTTCTGACTTGGTCCAGCTTCGTTACCACATGGGTCCAGTCCTCTCCTCCTCCCCCATCAACATCTACCTCATCTGGTACGGTCGTTGGGCCAATTCCCAAAAGCTACTAATCAAAGATTTCATCAATTCCATCTCTCCCACAGCTGCTGCCGCCAAACCCTCCGTCTCCGAATGGTGGCGCACTGTCTCTCTTTACACAGATCAGACCGGTGCCAATGTCTCTCGTTCTGTTCTCATAGCTGGTGAGTATGCCGATAAGGCTTATTCCCATGGAAACCACTTGACTCGTCTTTCCATCCAGCAAGTAATTGCAACTGCCGTGAAAGCTGCTCCTTTTCCGGTGGATCACAAGAACGGGATCTACCTGATCTTGACTGCCCAAGACGTGACGGTACAGGACTTTTGTCGAGCAGTTTGTGGGTTCCATTATTTTACATTCCCGTCAATGGTAGGCTACACATTACCATACGCATGGGTGGGAAATTCAGGGAAACAATGCCCAGAAGTTTGCGCGTATCCATTTGCAGTCCCAGGATACATGGGGGGAGGTGGGCCAGGAGTATTGAAAGCACCAAATGGAGATGTAGGTGTTGATGGGATGATAAGTGTAATAGGGCATGAACTTGCAGAGTTATCTTCAAACCCATTAGTAAATGCTTGGTATGCAGGGGAAGATCCAACAGCACCAACTGAGATTGGAGATTTATGTGAAGGATTGTATGGAACAGGTGGAGGTGGTGGATACATAGGCCAAGTTATGAAAGATAAGCAAGGAAAAACTTTTAACATGAATGGAAAGAGAGGAAGGAAGTTTTTGGTGCAGTGGATTTGGAGCCCTGTTTTGAAGGCATGTGCAGGCCCTAATGCTATGGATTAGGGAGTTTAGGTTTTTTTTTTTCTTTTTTTTTTTTTAATTTTTATTTTTAGTCCGCAAATTGGGGCAAAGCAAAATCAAAAATATTTTAATTTGTGGGTTTTTTTATTATTTTTTTTAAAAAAAATCAGGTTCAATGCTCTTGAATCTTGATTATTTTTTTGAGTTTGTGGTGGGTTAGTACGGTGGTAATGGGAGACTTCGTGGTATGACGCTTGGAGAGAGAAGAGAGAAGAGATCTATCATTTATTTATTTTTCTTAATTTTTTTTAATTTTATGATTAGTTATAGTTTAATACATTAGATGTATAAAGAAAAGAAGATAATGGTGTTGATGTTAGATTTTCAATTAATATATAGCAGTATATTCATTTTATGCTTTTTTTTTTTTTTTTTTTTTATTTTGCTGGCATTGAATTCAATTTTTTTTTGGTTAGATTTAACTCCATTGAGCATTTGAACTTAAACTAATAAAATTACAAGGATGCCCTTCAACCTTGTCTCTGCTCACCATTGTTGCCGCCATCATTGCCATGGTTTGGTCAAATCCATGATGTATATAAAGGCTTGAGACGTTGCTGTGATTGTGCATAGTCACCGCCAGGGCTGTGCTTCTAAGAGGATATGCCTTTAAGTTATGTAAATATTCCGTAAATATAAAATATTATCTCTAAATTTAATAAAATATATGTTTATAAATGAAATTATTATATTATATTAAATATATATTTATAGTTTATAAGTATTTTAAAAAAGAATCTATTATTAAGCGTTCAAAATATGATGGAGATTGCTTTTAAATAAATATTTTAAAATATTTATTATCATAAAATTAATGACTGGACATCATTAATTTAAGAAGATTGTCACCCTTGTTTATAATCTATAATCAAATGTGATACTTATGATCATAAAGACAGTGAGCATTATATTATTTGATAAATATTGTCCATATAAACATATAAATATTCATATGATGAATAGTTGAACTGTGACGTTTGATGATAATAGCATAGAGTTTTATTGCTAGTTAATAAATCATCATTTAGGTCATAATTATACATACAATCCTTTGACTTGAGAGACACTTTTTCATTCATAGGTAGTTGAATTTTATTACTACTTACATACTAATGTTATTCAAGTATAGGCATGTGGTATGTGATAGTTCTAATTAGTTACATATGAAGGAAAGTGATTACCAAGAGAGAATTTAGTAACTTAAATAAACAAGAAAGAAATCGTACACTATCTTATTATTCTTGATAATCAAATCCTTGGCCAAGGTACTAAAAGTTCACTACAAATAGTTTCTAGTAGGAATCAATTTTATTTAGAATTAGAAACGAGATATAGACATATGATCAAAACATATTAAGGTTTAACAAATCCATGACCCTAGCTAAGATTGGAGTTTCATAATGAAGGGATTTTAGTATACGCGAATTATGATCAATGGTTCATGAAATGAATAGGTAATTAAACACTTACATCCATTCTAATTAGGTAGTCATGATATATTGTGCTAGGCATTATTTATTGCTTATGGGACTGAGGGTGAAATAAAGATTTCGCATTAGTAGAGAAATGTATTTTTTCAATTTCATTGCTAATTAGACATGAATCTAGAAAGTCACACACCCAAGTATTCACCTTCCAAGAATAAAAGGTTTACCATAATAATTAATTAAATTGTTTAATTAATTGATTAGTGGTAAGAGGATTATATTTTTAATTAAATTTACAAAGACTCTAGTATGTCTTGAAGTTTAAATCCAAAATTATTTCTTATTAATTAAATCAAAATTTATATATGATATAAATGAGAATGATTAAATTAATTAAAATTATAGATGAGTTAAAAGAATTAATTTTGAGTTTTGGATGAAACCCTAAATAGCCCAAGCCCATTTGAGAAATGGAAAAAGGAAATTTAGAGGTTAGAAAATTTCTATAACCCTAAAGTCCATATGATGAGTTTAGAGGTTAAAAAAAGTCTACCAAGGTCAAAATGGTCTTTTAACTATTTAAGGCTTAATGAAAATTATCATAAATCATAAAGGGTAAGTTGGTCTTTTCTATTTAAGCTTAAAGCTAAAAGCAAATTAAATATCTAAAATGTTTCCTTATGTTTAACAAAGAGTTGTTAGCTATATATAGAACATTATGGTGTTTATTTGTTTTAAGGGGTTTTGAACAACATCTTTTCTATTAAGGAAAACTTAGCAACTAAGTCTTGATATAAAAAGTAAAAGAAGAAGTGTTCTTCAAATTTCTTGTTCTTCATTTCTTATTTTTTGTTCTTTGTAAAAGAAAAAAAGTTCATTGAGTTGAAAAGGTATATCTATAGCGATTAGAAGAAATCAAATCACCAAAGATTTGTGTTAGAAGATCTTAAATTCAATTGGGCTATCAAGAGTAGGAATCAAAAGCATCTAAGCAAATCAAAGTGAGCATTGGAAGTGGAATTTGGTGTGGACAATCTAGAGGCTCAACAATTGGAGAGCTTTTGAAATTAAAAGAAGAATCAAATTTGCTAGATTTCAAGAGGTAATTTGATTACAACTTGTTCTTCTTTCCTTCTTATGTGTTTTATACATTAATTAGGTGATTGCTTGAATGATTATTGGATCCATTTGGGTGAAAGTGAAATTTTAAAATGTTTGAAACTTCTCCAACCATGTTGCAACATAATGGGGTGTATGACTTGTGGCCACTACGGGCTAACCTGTTGTTGCTTGTAACATTGACTGCTTAGTACATTACAACTGAAGAGGCTCACAACTTTTGCTGAGTCATTTTCTTGGGCTGATGGTATATGATAAAAGCAACAATTCATGCTGCTATTGCAAGAACTAGCTTGAAACTGCTAGCGCTGTCCACTGATAATAAGATTCGATCTGCACTGCACCATCATAGCACCTTGTCGCCTGCACCTTGCAAGTCAGCACTGATATGCACCAATCAAGCCACAAATGGCAATCCATTGCACACTAGCTGTTGTTGAGCAATAACGTCATTGTGTGATCACCCTCTTCTCTGACCGTCGCAATTGTTAGCCTCAACCTTTTGGAAGTCCGATTTTGCTTTGCTTTTCTTTTCTTGTTTTTTTTTTTAATATATATATATATATATATATATATATATATATATATATAATTTTTTCTTTGAAAATTTAATGAAAAATAAACTTGTATTTTTTCAGAAAAATCATTTTAATTTTTTTTATTAAATGACTAAATTGCCATGCTAGAGGGGTAAATAAATTTGATTGGTCAGAGCACGTCTAATTTGGCAACAAAGTAATGCCATTAGTGGTCAGATCTCTGTTTGCTAATGGATTTAACGACAGACCTGGTTTTTAAAAAAAAATTCATAAATCTCTATTTATATATGTGCAAAATCTTAAAGTACTTATCCCTTTTATTTTTCATGACTTTGGTAGGATTTCTAACTCTAATTTATTTTTCTGTTATAGCTTTAGCCCAACTTTAAGGATATGAATTTCACTGAATAAATTAACCGTGGAGTCACTAGGCATTAATAATTATTAATATAATTTTAATAGCTACGAGTGTTGGATAATTTACATTGAAGAAAGTGTGGTCCGTTTAATACTTGTCCCTTATGTCACCATGAATATGAAACAATTATGCATGACATATTTTATTGTTCCCAAACCAAGGTAACCTGGTTATTATCTCCTATTGGTTTTAGATTCACTAATGATAATTCTTCTTCTAGTACAAGATGGCATGATTGTGAACTCTTAATTTTGCACCCTTATAATCTAGCTGCACCTTGGTACTTGCTAAGTTTAATGTGCTACGCAGAACCGTTATGATGGTCTTATTAGTCAGTTAATGGGTAGGAGTTCAGGGTAAACTTTTTTTAGCCTTCGATTACATTGCTATCTAGACACCTAAATTTCTTTAACTCTAAACCAACATCAATCTCTAGAAAAAAAAAAAAAAACCACTAAACCACTTGACACCAGAGTGGTGTGGATCCACGTAGCACCCTTTCTGTTCCAACATGTCCATTTTGCCCATTTCAATCCAATTTTTAATTTATTTTCAACCCTATCATTTTGGTCTTTTTACTTTTTCAATTCCTAAACTATTTTCATCCACTTCTCTTATAAATACCCCCATCCATTTCTCATTTCTCTTTACCCCTTGAATTTGAGTAGATTTCTATCCTCAAATTCCTCTCTTCTTCTCCATCCAACCACTCTCTAATAAATTCATTAATCTTTTTAATTAATTAATTATCTCACCCTTTAATTAATCTTTTTAATTAACCAAAACTCTTTTTTAAATTAAAATTAATTACTCAATGAATTAATTAATTAATCTTTTTAATTAATTAAATAATCTTTTTTAGAATTAAGTTAATCATTTTTTAATCCACCCTTCATCCAAATTAATTAATTAATCCTTTTAATTATTTAATTTATCCATTCATTTCATCACATTAATTAGTCAATTAATCATTTTAATTAATTAATTAACCCCTTAATCAATCCAATCATTCGGTCCTGATAAAATAAAATTTTGATCCGGTAAAACTCTTTGCTAGCCAAAAGGAAAGATATCAGCCTTTTCCTCTCACCTACAAATTCAAATCAAATCAATCAATCAATTAATCACATCAACCCATAAACTCCCTCAACTTAATCATGGAACAAACTACGTAGGTTTTGATTCCCATTCAATGGAATATTGTGAGGCTTCGCTTGAGCATCAGCCTAATTCGCTAGAGGGATTTGGGTTGCTCATTCGAGTTTAGATTCACGATGGAATCTTCGGGTTGGGATTGATTATTTTTTAAAATGATTTTGAGAGTCACCACCCTAATTTATTTTTAAATGGAAAACTTAAGGAAAAATCCCAATTGACTCAAATTCATCAATTTTCAATTAATTTACCTAAGGATAAAATCACTAGTCTCAAATGAGGTTGAGTTTGAGGACTAGGGTTTTGATTTTAAATAATCTAAACTTAGCTCTTAAGTTTAATTTGGCTTTGAAAAATTGAATTCATGAATAACATTTATAAGATGACAATTATAATATTATGATTAATGTACGAGCATGGAGAAAGATAAAACATTCACAAATTAAACTAATTATATAAATTAATTAAAAAAAGGAAAAGATGATTGATTGGGATTTGGATTTAGATTTCAAATATGCCTACATATCCCATTGAATAGGGATCTAAACCCATGTAGTTTATTCCACAATTAAGTGAAGGGATTTAAGAATTGATCATATTAATTTGATTTAGGTTTGTGGGTGCAAGGAAATGGCTAATACTTTTATTTTTGATGGGTAGAGAGTTTTACCATACTGAAGTTCCATTTTATCGAGACCGGGTGATTAGATTGATTAGAAGACTAATTAATTAAAATGATTAATTAACTAATTAACATAATGAAACGAATGGATGGATTAATTAATTTAAATGATTAATTAATTAATTAATTGAGTGATTAATTTTAATTTAAAAAAAAGAGTTTTAATTAATTAAAAGGAATAATTAACTTGGTTAGGATGAGGTAATTAATTAATTAATTAAAAAGTGGTTGGAGGGAGAAGAAGAGAGGAATTAGAAGATAACTATCAACTCTAACTCAAGGAGTGAAGAGAAATGAGAAGTGAAGGGGGGGTATTTATAGGAAAAGTGTGTGAGGGTAGTTTAGGAATTGAAAAAGTGAAAAGACCAAAAGGATAAGGCTAAAAAGGGATTAAAAATTAGGTTGAAAAGGGCAAAAGGGTCATTTTAGTGCAGAAAGGAGGACCATGAGTGCGGATCTGTGTCTAACGCAGATCCGCACAGCATCCGCACTAAGATTATCCTCTAAGGCTTTCTTGTAAAATATGCTAAGGGGCATGCCCAACTCACAGAAAGTCCTCTTTGTTTCTAACTTCATCTGCTAGTGACAGGACACGACATTTACCTCCCTTCTCTTTGGGTGGTATTGGTGGTGTAGTTAGTATTCTTGTGAAACTTAAAACTAGAGGATTGGTCCTTGATTTGTCCTAATTGGATTAAATCCTTGATCTTAGTGGCAGTGGCAATGAGAGCTTTAAAGCTAAGGAGGTACTATTTTTGTAGATGTGTTTGGTGCTAGGAGAGGAGGTTCTTGACAATGATGTCAATTTGCTCTACTTTGAGTGGACGATTCACCATTGATGCTGCTTTTGACCTTTATCTTGTAAGGAACATGGTGAAGGATTCTCTTTGGCCTTGTTTAGTGGTCTCCAAATCCTGACAGGTGACATCCACTTTTATGTTGTAGTGGTATTATTTGACAAAAGCATTGCATATGTCATCTTATGTCTTTTTATAATTTTGGTTGAGATCCAAAAGCCACTTGGCAACAGCCCCGGTTAAAGACTATTGGAATAATTGAGCAAGGAGCTCATCATCTACACCAAATGGTCTCATGGTGCCTACATACATCTTAAGGTGAGTTTTGGGGCATGTGGTGTGCCATTAAACTTGTCCATCACGGGCATCCTAAACTTGAGTGGAACTATGGCGTTCAGGAAGAGAGCAAGAGAATTGATATCTATAATGTCTTCATACTTTTTGATATTTTTAATGGATCATTTTATGGCTTTAAACTTTTCCACCAATATCTTAGCTTCATGAAGGCTAAAGAAATCTCCACTTTGAAAAGGACTTGAAGTAGGAGCAGTGACATTCATATCTAAAGGAGGAGAGATAGGTGTTTTAGGAGCTTTCCCTTTATCGGTGAGACAAATAATATGAGGAGTAAAAGTGGGGGCAAGCTTAGTTTCAGCTTGAGTGGAAGCAAGCTGAGTAGGAGATGAGTGATGGTGGCATTGGTCATTTCCTTAACCTCATTGATAGTGGATTGGCATTGGGAATTGAGAGCACTAGTAAAAGTGGCAGACTAGTCATTGAGAGCATAGGTGAAAGTGTTGGCTTGGGTCTTAAGAGCGATGGTGAGTATGGCTTGAAAAATCTCCTTTTGTTTCTTAAAGAGGTTAGCAAAAAAGGTGCTCATCACCTCTTGGTCGAAAGAGTTAGGGGTGTTGGCCATTGGCACCTTCAAAATAGAAAACAGTAAAATGGATAAGAATACAGAATTGTAAAGAAAAAAAAAAGGACGGTGTGTCGAGAAAATGATTCCTTCCACGTGGTTAGTCGCCGGGTTTAACAAGTTGTGTAGGGCTATTTTATTTTGAGTGATGGACCACTGGTTTGGGTCTTTGCAGTGTTTGAAGATTTATCTTATCAAGCTTCTCATGTTATATATGCATAGAAATATCATGATGCATGCTAAAAAAGGTTTTATGGACATATGCACAAATGTCTACATTATTATGGTACATAAAACCTAGGGTCAATGCTAAGGTGACTACATGCACAATGGTGAAGGGTGGTTTGATTAAGGGTCTCTGTCCTACTAGAGCATTGATATATCTAACCATATGTGAGGAAAGGAGCCTCACATGGGTCCAATGGTACTGATTGCTTGTTATACCACCTAAATGATTGGGGATTCATCACGGGGTGGAATGCTTTCACTATCTCCCAACATACTCAAAGAGTGTTGTCGAGCCAATGCTACTCACCATCTAAAAATTTTCCTAAAGCTAAGGTTAGACAAGGAGTTTTTATTATACAAAGTGATGCATAAAAGTCAAATTATACTTAATGAGCCATATGGAGATTATTTTGGAAAAATTTTTCCTTAACCAATAGTAATCCTCTAATTTTTTTTTTTTAAAAAGGTGGCAACTAGTCCCTAGTGAAGTTGATAGCTATGAGGCCTGACCCAAGCACCGCCTAGATCAGCTAGAGGGAATCGGATGCTCATTTGAGTTTAGACTCACAATGGAATCCTCGGGTTTGGATTGGTTATTTTTGAAAATGATTTTAAGAGTCACCGCCCTAATTTATTTTGAAATGGAAAAATTAAGGAAAATCCAATTGGCTCCAATTCATTAATTTTCAATTAATTTATCCAAGGATAAAATCACTAGCCTTGAATAAGGTTAAGTTCAGGGACTAGATTTTTTGTTTTAAATAATTTAAACTTGGCTTTTAAGTTTAATTTGACTTTGAAAATTTGATTTTATGAATAATATTTATAAGATGACAATTAAAATATCATGATTAATGCATGAGCATGGAGAAAGGTAAAACATTCATAAATTAAACTAATAACATAAATTAATTAAAAAGGAGAAAGAAGATTGATTCGGATTTGGATTTAAGGTTTGGATTTAAATTCCAAACGTGCCTATGTACCTTATTAAATGAGGATCAAAATCCACATAGTTCATTCAATGATTAACTGGAGGGGTTTAAGAGTTGATAAGATTGATTTGATTTATGTTTGTGGGTGAGAGGAAAAGGCTGATACTTTTGTTCTTAGTGGCAGAGAGTTTTATTAGACTGAATTTTCATTTTATCGGGACCAGGTGATTGGATTGATTAGGAGATTATTTAATTAATTAAAATAATTAATTAACTAATTAATGTGATGAAATGGATGGATGGATTAACCAATTAAAATGATTAATTAATTAATTTGGATAAAGAGCGGATTTGAAAAAAAGAAGAATTGATTTGATTTTGAAAAAAATGATTAATTAATTAATTAAAAAGATTAATTAATTAATTAATTGAGTGATTAGTTTTAATTTTTAAAAAAGAGTTTTAGTTAATTAAAAAGATTAATTGACTTAGTTAGGATGAGGTGATTTATTAATTAAAATGATTAATTAATTAATTAGAGAGTGGTTGGAGGGAGAAGAAGAGAGGAATTAGAGGATAGTTATCAACTCTAATCAAGAGGTTAAGAGAAATGAGAAGTGCAAGGGGGTATTTATAGGAAAAGTGGGTGAGGGTAGTTTAAGAATTGAAAAAGTGAAATGACTAAAAGGATAGGGCTGAAAAGGGTTTAAAAATTAGGTTGAAGGGGCAAAAGGGTCATTTTGGTGTAGAAAAGGGGGACCACGGGCTTAGATCCCCGTTAGAGGGAGCGAATTTGTGTTAGTTTTGCGCGGATTAGTGTCAGACTAAGGTAGCCATCGTGCCAGTGAGGCGCGGATCTGTGCAAACCTAGTGAGGATTCACTCCAGGCTTGCACGACTCGCCCTTTTTTTCTCTTTTCTTAAAGATTGGTTGGTTTGGGGTTTAGGAAATTTGAATGTCTGGTAGCAATGTAATTGAAAGCTAAAAAATTTTCATTCTAAAAGTGATGCCCCTGAAACCCCGCCTGCTAACTAGCTAGCAGGACTATCATAACGGCTCTCCGTAATGCGTTAAACTTAGCTGGTGATAAGGTCCGGCTAGATGATGAGGGTGTAAAATTAAGGTTCACAGATACGTAGGCATGTTTGAAATTTAAAATTCAAACTGCAAATCCAAATCCAATCAATCCTTATTCCCCCTTTTAATTAATTTATGTAATTAGTTTAATTTGGAATTAAGAAGCGACTATGTGGTTTCCCTAGAATTCATTAGGATTAGAGGAAACACTCTTCTTAATTTGTGGATGTTTTATTTTACTTTTCTCTATGCACTCATGCCATGCTCATCTATTAATCATGATATTATAATTGTCATATAATATTTGTCATTTATGAAATTAATTTTCTAAGTCAAATTAAACTTAAGAGCAAAATTTAGATTATTTAACCAAAAATCTAGTTCCTGAGCTTAACTTGGTTCGAGACTAATAATTTTATCATTGGGTAAATTAATTAAAAATTTATGAATTAGAGTCAATTGGGTTATTTCCTTAATTTTTCCATTTTAGAAAATAAATTAAGGTGGCGACTCTTGAAATAATTTTTCAAATCACAAATCAAATTTTCAAATGATAGCCGTTCCAATCGTGAACATCAAAACTCATTCAATGACCTCCTTAAAAATTGCTCAGTCTTTCCTTAAGGCAAATTTTCCTCAAGCAGGGGAGGAGCGTTCAGGCAAGGTCTTACAATTGGTGACTCCACTGGAGGCTAGTTGCCGCCTTTTTTAAAATGAAAAGAAAAAAAAAGAGGATTACTATTTGGTTAAGGAAAAATTTTCTCAAAATAATCTCTATTTGACTCATTAAGTATAATTTGACTTTCATGCATCACTTTGCATAATAAAGGCTCCTCGTCTAACCTTAGCTTTAGGAAAACTTTTGGATGGTGGGTAGAATTGGTTTGATAACTCTTTTTGAGTATGTTGGGAGATAATGAAAACATTCCACCCACGACGAATCCCCGATCATTTCGATGGTGTAACAAGCAGTCGGTACCGTTGGATCGATTCAAAGCTCTTTGCCTCACATGTGATTAGGTATTTTAATGGTCCAGTGGGACGTCGACCCTTAATCAAACCACCCTTCAACCTTGTGCATGTAGTCACCCTAGCGTTGACCCTAGGTTCCATGTACTGTAATAATGGAGACATTTGTGCATATGCCAATGAAACCTTTTTTGGCATGCATCATGACATTATGCATACATAACATGAAATGCTTAATAAGGTAAACCCTTAAAGACCTAAACAGTGGTTTGTCACCCAAATCATAGTAACCTCACACACTTACCTTGTCAACCTTTAAATTCGGTGACTAACCATATAGAAAGGAATCCTTTTCCTGACACACCTTCACATTCATTCTCTTTTTTCCTTCAACAATTTTGAATTCTTACTTTTTTTTTTTCTGTTTTCTATTTTCAAGGTACCAATAGTTAACACCTCACCTCCTTTGACTAAGATGCGATGAGCACTTTTTTCACTAGCCTTTTTAAGAAACAAGAGGAAACCTTCCAAGCCATACTCACTACCGCCCTTAAGATCCAAGCTGACACTTTTACCAATGCTCTTAATGCCTAGTCTGCCACCTTTACCAATGCCCTCAACACCCAATGCCAGTCGATCATCAATGAAGTCAAAGAAATGACCAATGCCACTATTACTCCCCCTCCTGCTCGTGTTGAGCATGCATCTACCCAAGCCTGGACTAGCCATGCCGCTACTTTTACTCCTTCTATTATTAATCTCACTAATAATGGGAAAGCACCTGAAACTCTAACCTCTCCTATTATGGACTTAAACACAACCACTCCCTCTCTCACTATGAATCCTTTTCAAAGTAGAGATTTCTCTAGCTTTCCCAAAGCTAAGAAATTGATGGAGAAAATTAAAGTCATATAGAGAACAATCAAGAACATGAAAAAGCATGAGGACATGATGGATGTCAATTCTTTAGCTCTCTTTCCAAATACATGTGCTCCACCAAAATTTAAAATGCTTGTCATGGACAAGTTTAATAGCACCACCTGCCCTAAAACTCACCTTAAGATGTTTGTGGATACTATGAGATCCTTTAGTATTGATGATGAGCTTCTTGCTCAGTTATTCCAACAATCCTTGACTAGAGCTGCTGTTAAGTGGTTACTAAATCTCAACCAGAATCACAAGAAGACTTGAGATGACATATGTAATGCATTTGACAAGTAATACCACTACAACATCCAGGTGGATGTCACTTGTTGAGATTTGGAAACCACTAAACAAGGGCAAAGGGAATCATTCACCACTTTCCTTACAAGGTGGAGGTCAAAAGTTGTACAAATGGTGAATCATCCATCCAAAGTAGAGTAGACGTCATCATCAAGAAACTCCTCCGCCAGTATCAAATGCATATACAAATGCAGTATCTCCCAAACTTTAAGGCTCTCATTACTATAGCAACCAAGATCAAGGATTTGATCTAATCAGAGCAAGTTAAAGATCAGTCCTCTGGTTCGAGGTATCATTAGAACACTAACTACACAATAACACCAATTCTACCATCCAAAGAGAGGGAGAGGTAAATGTTGTCTCCTGTCACCAACCGATGAAGTTAGAAACATGGAGAACTTTCTCTGAGTTAGGTATGCCCCTTAAAATTATTTACAAGAAAGCCTTAGAGGCTAATATAGTTAAGCCGTTACAACCATGACCTTCTCCAAATCCCTTGCCTGAAGGATAGAATGCTAATGAGATTTGTGATTATCATCAAGGGGCAAGGCACAAAAGCATAAAATTCAAGATCTCGTTGATAGCAAAGACATCATTGCTCTTAAACCGAAAGTCTAATACCACCATCAATCCTTTTCTGAACCACCAAGTTCACTCGACCATCTCAAGTTTCACCCAATAATTAGCACTTTGAGAAGAATACTATTCTGCTATGCTTGAGTCTTCCAAGTTAGTGTTTGGGTCATCTGAGTTTGAGTCTATCTAGGTCTAAGTCTTGTCCTCTTGATTATGTATTTTGCCTTCTAGGCTTATCCTTTAATGTAACCTATGTTGTTAGGATTTTAGTCAGTAATAAAAATTTTTGAATTTTCTACTTTGCTTTT
The DNA here is from genome assembly GCA_947687605.1 of Reutealis trisperma. NCBI lineage: Eukaryota > Viridiplantae > Streptophyta > Magnoliopsida > Malpighiales > Euphorbiaceae > Reutealis > Reutealis trisperma. Next base: position 141,574 of record CANTUT010000930.1, read on the forward strand.
AATTTTTTTTGATTCATCTTTAAATGGGACATATAAAAAAAAGAAGCAAGAAAAAGAAAAGAAAAAGAAAAAGAACAAAAAAATGAAAAATAAAAATAAAAACAAAAAAATATAAAAAAGGAAAAAGGATCAATTAATTATTGCATAGAAAAAAATCCAAAATCTCATACATTGCATTTCTATGGCAGTTGTGGAAAAGCTCATGAATTGTTCTGTATAAGACAATGATGTGATAGGGATGATCCAAGCATTGCAATTCATGAGATCTTGATCTACACATGCAAGAAACCTGTCAAGGAGAAGCTACAAAGAATGAAGATAGAATAGATCGAAAGGTATCATGACTAGTTGAATGCCATTAATGAAAAGAGAATCGATACTTTATACAAAATTCATGATTATCAATAGAGACTAGCCGAGCACTTAAACTAAAAGATGAGAGACAAGGGTTTGTAAGAAGGAAATCTAATTCTAAGAGAAATCCAAGCCCCTATTCATAATCCAAAAGGAAGTTTAAACTGAACTAGACTAGATAGTATATGCTCAAGAAGATCCTATCCAATAAAGGCCCATCCTTATGGATATGGACGAAAATGAATTTTTCCATCCTTGCAACTTGAATCATCCAAAGTGATACTTTGTTTGAAGATGACATTTGCATTTTATTTCTATTTTCATTCATAAATAATCAGAACTATGAGGACTTGACTCTTCCTAAAAGAAATGACTTACAAAAAAGTGATGTAAGGGATACGTAGGCAGCCCGACTCAGGTGCAGTCCAAATCATAGTACAAAATATTTTGTTTGTATTGCATTCTCATTTTCTTTATTCCTAATACATCATTTACTTAATTCTTTTGCCTAAAAAAAGACAAAAAAAAAAAAAAAAAAAGAAGAAGAAGAAAAAGAATGCTCGTTAAGCTGAAAACTTGAAAGGGCTGCTTAGGCAGAAATTAAAGCAAAAATAAAAGATATATCATTTAATGGTTATCAAATTTTGCAAAATACAAACTCATTATTATGAGAAAAAGGATAGCCCTTTCAATGTCATCTATAACTTATCCTGTATCGTGTAGTATTGTTAACTTACAAGTTTCCTAAACAGAAAGAAAAAAAGTTATGGTCTAGCTAGTTCTTCTCTACCTCCTAAGATGCACATCCCTTGTGCCCTCATCAGAATTAGAGTTTGCCACAATCTCCTCAAATGGGCGCACCTCTCCTTCAAATCTCTATAGTTTCCTCTGTCACAGTAATAGAAGCACCAATAGAATCAAAACTACTTCTATAGCAGTATTAGAAACCTTCTCTTGAGTACTAGTAGTTTTAAAATTGCTCCCCATTGTAGTGGCTAAAATTTTCCTTTGCATTCTAGAAGATACAGTCCTCCTCTCTACCTTAACTGCAGTAGTCCTTCTCTAAACCTTTAATATAGTATCATCTTGTCTTCACTACAATCATGGTCTCCTTTGTCACTTCCATCGCAATCTAAGTCACTGCTCTAGCCTATGGTATTACACCTCCCATAGATCCTTGAGTTTTCTTCAAAGATTGGGTCACCCCTTTATTTATATTGCAATCCTCTTGTCACTAATTGCTTCTCTTGTAGCCCATCCTTTCTTAGCTACGTCACCTTCTATTACCCTCAGTAGGGTAGCCTGGCACTCTTTCTCGACTGGCCAAACCACTTGTCATACCTCCCTATGGTCCTAAGTGAAATCCAAGAATAAACAATATGATAACTCTTTCAGCCAACCTCCCTAGTAGCTCCGATAATGGAAGCTGTGACCCGTGCAAACTCCAAGAAAGGAACAACTAGGGGCATGTCCTAAGTTTGCCTTAAAACCCTCATCCTCTGGTGTGGAAGGTCATTTAAGCTAAACCCAATAAGCAAACCACTTGACAATCATATCTTTAGGTCATGAAAGGTCCAATCCCTTACCATTGGCAATGTCAGAATGTGTCCTCTAGGGCAAGATGCAAGCAACCATCTTATTTGGTCTTTAACTAAGTCTCAATAAAGCATATGCAAACTGAAAAGCAAGAGCCACCACCCAAAAATGATCAATTAGCCACACATGCAAAATAACCCAAAACCTACAATCAAACACCTATAAAGCACCCCTCATAACAAGGGTAAGAATAAGAAAAATTTTTCTCACCTAGAGAATAACTGGGAAGACAGTCCATCTCTCTAAATCCTAAACAAAGTAATTGCGACTCATCAATGTCTGTGCTAGCATAGCTCTAATCACGAAATGCCTCTATTTCATCTGCCACTCTAGCATCACTCCGATCAACAGACTTATATCCCACTCTCAATGTATCCCACTCTCAAATAGAAAACTAAGGCCCTTATCTTGAGTCTGTGCCATCTCTTATCTCCTTAGTCACTAGGATCACAAAACTTCTCAAATCATAGTGATCAAATTCACCTAACTATCACCAACCACTGTTTGGCCTGCGACATCTTGAGGCAAGTCTAAAAACTCCTAAAAAAATATAGAAAATGTGAAACTTTGAACTTTGGAACCACCAGAGTTTTCATCATGTCGCTGCTAAGCCATAGCATCGATATTCTCAAAGGTGGGACATAACTCCCCCCTACCAGCACCAAAATAGAGAATACGGGCCATCAGATCACAAAACCTAAAGTAAGCCCTCAAAAAGAAAAAGACAAATCTCAGTCCACCCAAAATCCTTACGATGCCACTGTGGCAACTATTTCATATTAACTTAAGTTGAGTTTCTCAGTCCATAAATGCGTGTATTATTTGAAATATGGCCTTCACAGTGCAAAAGTCATATGAAAAATTGCATTCACAAAGCAAATGCATGAATCCATCCTTTTGCATCTATGTAATCATCCATTACAAACATTGGCATAAATAATTCATGGCATAGAAATTAAATAAAAGGTCTATAAATTCTTAAACATACACATATAAACGTGCATTAACACCTATGCACCCATATGCAATCATGCTCCATCATGCATAAACCGAGCCAGTAGCCTCACCTACATCTTCTAAAGCTAACAAATACCTCTTCGAAACTGACCAACTCCTCTTAAAGTTGGCCAATGCCTCTTTAAATCTAAATGATACCTTTCCAGATCTAGTTGATGAAGTGAGACTTTTAGAGTCCTTCCCAACAAAATTTCTTCAAACCTTCTAAAAGGCCCAACCCCTCATATTCAGAAGCCCAAATTTTCTCAGTGCAACCAAAATCTTTTCAAAATCTATCGAGCCAACTCTCTGTAGGCTAAGGCTATCTTTTTTACAAAATCTTGTCAGAATCTGTTAAGTCGACTTACCATAGGCTAAGGCTCTCCTCTTACTAAAATCTTATCAGAATCTCTCGAGTTGACTCGCCTTAGGCCAAGGCTATCCTACTAAAATCTTTTTAGAATCTCTTGAGCTGACTATCCATAGGCCAAGGCTTTCCCTTTAATAAAATCTTATTAGAATCTCTCTAGCAGACTTGCCATAGGCTGAGGCTCTCTTATCCAAATCTTTTCATAATCTCTTGAGCCGACTCGCTATAAATCGAGGCTCGCCTGTTACCAAAATCTCGCCAGAATCTCTCGAGCTGACTTGCCATAGGTCGAGACTCTCTTCTCACTAAATTATCTTGTCCAAAATTCTCTTCCACCCATAAGTGTCTAGAAAAGGTCAATTAGACATCCACGTGGTTCTTTTTTCCATCTCTTTTATCCAAATCCATCAATTCCACCCATAAACGTCTAGAAATGATCACTTAGACATCTATATAGTTCCACTTTGCACATCTTTTACCCAAATCTATCAATTCACCCAAAAATATCTAGCCACTAGCCTAGATATCCCTTTGGAGCATTTTCTCGCTTTCATTTATCAGCCGCATTTTCTACCCATAAATGTCTATAAACGATTACCTAGACATCTATGGTTCCACTTTCTACATCTTTTATCCAAATCCATCGATTCACCCAAAAACATCTAGCCATTAGCTTAGATATCTCTTTGATCCATTTTCTTACTTCTAATTATCAACTGCATTTTCCATCCATAAATATCTAGAAACAATCACCTAGACATCTATATAGTTCCACTTTCCACATCTTTTACCCAAATTTATCGATTCACCCAAAAATATCTAGCCACTAGCCTAGATATCCCTTTAGTCCATTTACTCGCTTTCATTTATCAGCCATATTTTTCACTCATAAATGTTTAGGAACAATTGCTTTAAAATCTCTGTGGTTCTTTTTACCATCTTCCTTTTTCAATCGTGTCTCTTATTGACCTAGATATATCCAAGCATCGACGTAGACATCACTTTGGTTTCTTACATCATCCCAACTCTTTGGTTCACTATTATCAAAATTGCTTGACAGACAAGTAATTCTGATGAAGGGGCAACTCTTAACCCTTAATTTTGCACTCTTATAATCCAGTAGCACCTTAGCACCCGCTAAATTTAATGGGCTACGTAATAGCCGGTTAATAGGCAGAGGTTCAGGGGCAGTACCCTTGAAAGAATTTTTTTTGGCCTTTAATTACATTGCTATTCGGACACCCAAATTTTCTTATCCCTAAACCAATATCAATCTCTAAAATAAAATTAAAAAAAAAAAACTATTGAGTTGTGCCACCTTTAGCACGGATCCATGTAGCCTAACTTGGGTGACAACGCACTAGAGTGACGTGGATCTACATAGACATTGGCGCGGATCTACGCTCGTGGTCCCTCTTTCTATGCTAAAATGTCCATTTTGCCCATTTTAACCTAATTTTTAACTCCTTTTCAGCCCTATCCTTTTGGTCTTTTCAGTTTTTCAATTCCTAAACTATCCTCACCCACTTTTCCTATAAATAGCCCCCTTCGTTTCTCATTTCTCTTCAGTCCTTGAATTTGAGTAGATTGCTATCCTCAAATTCCTGTCTTTTTCTCCCTCCAACCACTCTTAATTAATTAATTAATCTTTTTAATTAATTAATTTTCTAACCCTAATTAAGTTAATTAATCTTTTTAATTAACCAATACTCTTTTTTAAATTAAAATTAATCACTCAATTAATTAATTAATTAATCTTTTTAATTAATTAATGAATTCCTTTTTTTTTTAAATCAAATTAATCATTTTTTAATCCATCCTTCATCCAAATAATTAATTAATCCTTTTAATTAATTAATCTATCTATCCATTTCATCACATTAATTAATCTCCCAATCAATCTAATCACTGGGTCCTGATAAAACGAAATTTCGGTCTAGTAAAACATTCTACCCACCAAAAGCAAAGGTATCAGCCTTTATTTCTCACCTGCAAATTCAAATCAAATTAATCAATCAATCCAATTAACCCCTAAACTCCCTCCATTTAATCATGGAGCAAATTATGTGTGTTTTGATCCCTCATTCAATGGGGTATGTACGCACGTTTGGAATTTAAATCCAAATCCAAATTGCAAATCACAAATCTGATCAATCCTTATTCCCCCTTTTAATTAATTTATGTAATTAGTTTAATTTGGAATTAAGGGTTGACTATGTAATTCTCTTAGAATCCATAAGGACCAGAGGGAACACTCTCCTTAATTTGTGGATATTTTATTTTACTTTTCTCCATGCACTCATGCCATGCTTATGCATTAATCATGATATTATAATTGTCATATAATATTTGTCATTCATGAAATTAATCTTCTAAGTTAATTTAAACTTAAGAGCTAAATTTAGATTATTTAACCAAAAATATAGTTCCTGAGCTCAACTTAGTTTGTGGCTAGTGATTTTATCCTTGGGTTAATTAATTGAAAATTAATGAATCAGAGTCGATTGGATTTTTTTCTTAATTTTTCCATTTTAGAAAATAAATTAAGGTGGCAACTCCCAAAATTATTTTTCAAATTACAAATCATTTTTTGAAATGATAGTCATTTCAATCATGAGCACTAGAACTCATTCCATGACCTCCTTAAAAATCGCTCGGCCTTTCCTTAAAGCAAATTTCCCTCGAGCGAGGGAAGAGCGTTCGAGCAAAGTCGCATAATGATATGCATTAATCATTGAAGGCAAAGGAGAAGAACAAATGAAGGCATTGGTTGCTTATATATACGGGGCACTATGGAAATCTAGGAAGGCTATGATGTTTGAATTTAATGATATGCATCCTCAAGAGGTCTTGACTAATACGTTGAAATATTGGGATGATTATCGAGTATCTAGAATGGGAGCTAAAGAAGGAAAACAGGTAATCACTAATGATTCTTATAATGAGCTTAATTCGTTAAGATGGTCACCTTCTAATCCTGGTTTTGTTAAGATTGATGCATCTTGCAACCATTAAATAAGAGATGTTGATGCGACCCACTAACTATAAAGTGCTAAGATCCAATTATATTAAATCAAAACATTAGGATCAAAACAAAAATAAGAACAAGAAAAAGAAAGCTTGACCCAATTCACACTCGCTGAGAACCAAAGCTATAAGGGGTTGAGTACCACAAGTCACTTTTATAAGCTCGGATTTAAGTTCTCAATAAGAAAATTTAGAGATAAGTATCGTTCAAAAACTAACTTGAAATTACATTGAGAGTTTAATTTATAAGAAGGCTCAAACCTTAAAACCCTAATCCTAGAATCAAGTAAGATTTAGGAAATCTAAAAATCTTATCTCTATAAAGAAATAAAAATCCTATTGAAAATCAACTCCTAAAATTATTCAAAATAAAATTAATTTGGTGTGGACCAATTAATATATCAAGTTCAGGCCCTAAAAATATTAGAAACATGTTTAAAACATAAAAACTTAAGAAAACAATAAACTCCAATAGACAAGCACATGTTACGCCTGTGACGGAGAAAAATCATCCTTGCTATTGCACCCGTGATGGGTGTCATACCCACGACGCCTTCAGCCTTTAGCTTGTTCTTCCATCTTGCATCTATAGGTAAGTTTTCATTCTTGGTACACCTTTAGAAACCTCTTGAAAAACTAGAAAGTCTTCTAAAATAGGTTGTTTAGCTTGTATCTCCATGAATATGCCTTGCAAAGCTTTCTTGAAGTCCTTTGCATTCTTGCTTTTATGATCTAATTAGAAGCTCCTGTGTAGGCTAGCTAGGATCATATCATTCCTTACCTTCTTAAAAGGGTTCATCCTCAAATCTCATTCTCTTTTCATCCATGACAACCCTTCCTTATAATACTAAAAAATAGAACCAAATCCAAAAAAGGAAAATTCTAGATTGTTAGTGTTAGTAGACAAAAATCTCTTTTCTTCCTTAACAATTCCTACTTGTTTTCTCTATTCACTCTCAATTTTTTCGTTTGAACTCTTTAATATTTCAAGGTTCACATTTGAATTCTCATTCATCTTTTTGATTTTTCTCTCGAACTCTTCCTCTTTATGAAACTCATTCAAATTTGCCACTCCTTGCTTTTCACTCTCTTTCTCTTTTATTTAATTATTCTTAACTTTTATTAAAAACTCAGCTTCACTTCCTAACTCTTTTACAATAACCTCTTGAAGAGTGTCATAAACTAGAATTTCTTTATAAATAATAACTTTTTCTTCTCCCAAGATTTCTTGATGAGCTTTTATTCTTGGAGTTTCTTTGTGATTAATAACCCTTTTAACTTCCAAAGTTGGCTTAGAATCTTTTTTAGCAACCTCTAAAGGTAATAAAAAATCAATATCTTGATTAATCTCTGCAGCCTCAATGAATTCTCTTTCATTATCATTCTTATCCTCCAAAATTGATTTAAATGATGAAGTAAAGGAGGGAAACTGATTTGAACATCCTTTCTTCTTCAATTTCTTCTCAACCTTCAAAGCAAGATGAAGCAAATCTTTAAGCTCCATATATGGTTGCCATTCAACCATATTAGCTATCTCCTTGTTCAAACCATTGAGGAATCTTGCTATGGTAGCTTCACTATCCTCCTCAATATTGGCTCTAATCATGGCAATTTTTATCTCCTTGTAATAGCCCTCTACACTCATGGACCCTTAAGTTAGCCCTTGTAATTTCCTTTACACATCCCTGTAGTAGTGACTAGGGATAAACCTCTTTCGCATTACCACCTTCACCTTCATGTCCTCCTAAGTTTGAATACCTCTGTCACTATTCCTCTTCCTATTTAATACCATATGATCCCACCAAATTCTTGTATAATTTATGAACTTTGTGGTTGCCAACTTTACTTTCTTCTCCTCGGAGTAGTTATGACAATCATATATACGCTCCACCTTTCTCTCCCACTCCAAGTACAACTAATAGTCATTCTTCCCTTAGAATGAGGGGATCTTCATTTTGATACTTCATAAATTATTGTCCTTTCTTTCTACACTCCTCTTTCCTCTACTAAAATTAGAATATCCCTCATTTGACTCATCCTCATCATCTTCCTCATACAGCTTACTTGTTAAAGGTTTTGATTTGCTTGGAGTTTGCAAATCATCAATCCTTATACTCAATAGCTTTATTTGATCCATCATTGCCTTCATCTAAAGCTTTATATCAAGATCTTAATGCTTACTACCACTATTGCTCATTATGAATGTCTTGTAAAAAAAAAAAAGTTAGTGCCAAACAGAATTGGAAATCTCACCACTAATCTCACATGTTTCACTCTAAATAAGGTCAGCGCCACTCACATTTCACTTTATTTTAATGCCTTTTCTCTAAATTAAACTCACCACTCAAGCCTCTTTCCACTCTTTAAATTCTTCTCACAAGCTCTTATAAAGAACTCTACCAATGCGCTTACCAAACTAACCAACAGAAAAAAAATTGGAAGGTTTGATTTTAGTGAAGAAAAGAATAGGGTTTTAAACAAAAAAAAAAAAAAAGGTTTAGGTATGAAAGAAAAAGGATAGGATGAATTTTAATTAGGGTTTGGTGCTAATCCTAATTGAATTGGGATTGGAATTTAGAGTAGGATTTGAATTTCCTATCAAGATTAAAAAAGGATTTGATAATTCAAATTCATTTTAGGAATAATTTTGGACCATCCAAATTGGAAAAGGATATGAAAATTTGAATTCCTATTCAAGTAAGGATCAAGCAATTATATATAATGGTTAGTCTAAAAGAACAATTCAAACCTTGGAGGACATGCTTAGGATGTGCATAGTTGATTTTGGATGTCATTGAGATTGGCATTTTCCATTGATTGAGTTTACTTATAACAACAATTATCATGCCGTTATTGAAATGGCACTTTATGAGGTTTTGTTCCTAGTTTGTTGGGAAGAAGTTAGAGAAAAATAGTTGGTAGGACCTGACTTGGTCAAAATCACTTTAGAGAAAATTTTTATAATTTGAGAGTGGTTGAAGATTACCTTTAGCAGGCAGAAGAGCTACGCGGGTTCTAGGCGTAATATTTTTTTTTTTTTTTGATGTAGATGATTTTGTTTTCTTTAATATTTCTTTTATGAGGGGAGCAATGAGATTTGGTAAGAAAAGGAAGTTAGCACCAAGGTACATTTGTCCACAAATAATCATTAAGAAGGTTGGAGCGATCGCATATCATTTGGATTTGCCATCATCTTTCTCACGTCTACCTAGTGTCCCATATTTCTATATTAAGGAAATCTATCCTCAACCCTTCTCATGTTTTGCAACCGCAAGATATTCATATTTGTAAACATCTATCTCATGAGAAAGTTCTTATAGCTATAATGGATTTTCATATTCGTATGCTACATTCTAAGAAAATTCCTATGGTAAAAATTTTATGGCATAATCACACCAACATGGAAGAGTGTACTTGGGAAGTTGAAGCTGAGATGAGAAAGAAGTAAGAAGAGTGTACTTGGGAGGTTGAAGCTGAGATGAGAAAGAAGTACCTTTATCTATTTAGGGCTAGTTAATTTATTTTATAATATGATGTTTTATGCATTGATGTATAATGATTGGTGCCAGTATTATCTTTAATAAAATGGGTATTATGTTTTGTGATTTAAGACCATTTTTCGGCAACTTTTCTGTGAGTGTTGCTTGACAGTTCAAAATTAGTTTTTGATGTTTAATTTGAAATTTGAATTGGATAATTTTATATGATTAAATTATTAATGAGTTTAGATGATTGTTTAAAGTATAATTGAGGTTGTTAAGGAAAAGATATTATTTTTAGTAATTAATTATGGATTGTGAATTTTGAATATGAGAATGATGAATTGCTATTGTGAGTTGATTGTGGGAACCCACAGGGGGCATCTAAGATTTATTAAGTTGAATATGTTGTCTGCATTTCAAAGGGATTAGAGATATCATAGCGGAAATTCTGCCGGATTTTGGTATATTTCTTCATAGTCTTAGGATGTGTCAATCATTTAGTTCTTACAATTTTTGTTTTGATAGTTTTTAGATACTTTATTTTTTAGATCATCCAGGACCATCTTCTGCAGCTTTAGGTCCCAACCAGTGATCGAGTTTGGGTTTTCGCATTAGAGTTATGAGTAATACTTCTTAATATATTTTCCTATTTTCCATGCATTTATATTTTACTGTATATGTATATATATATGCATATAATTATGCACTATGAATATAAATTAAGTCTATCATATGTATGTGAATATTTCATTATATTATTATTCCAATGTGAATGTTTTATTATATTTATATTAATGTTGCATATTATTTGTGGATGCTAGATGAAATTGGGATGAAATAAGACCACTTAGGAATGTGATTATGATTATGAAGATAATTGTGTTTTGTTAAGCTATGATTGGTGTATGATGACTGTTGGCTTACTCATCGCTCAATGCTGCTGCCAGTCAGTTCAGCACTACATGGCTTAAGCCAGGGATGACTCCAACCTTATGTATTGGATCTTAAGAGATAATATGTGAATTTAGAGAGGCAAATAGGGTTTAGCTCCCCAGATTGAGATTTATGCATATAGGTGGCTAGCTCCCCATAGCAAGATTTAGTATGATTCTTGTGGATTGATTCCCATCCTTATATGATTATGTGATTATTTGTCTGTATAGCACAATGCATGAGCATTATTTATATACTGATTATAGAATATCAGGTTTGTATATTGGTTAGTATCATTCACTAAGTTGAGGCGCTTATTCCTGTCTCCTTATTTTTTAAGTTATAGGTTGAGCCCTAGAAATGGCTAGTTTTTATTGAGTTTTCCTGCCTTCTTCTTTAGGAGTGGATCTTATCTTATATGGTCATACATGCATTCTATTATTATTGTACTGTGGATTGTATTATAGAATTATGTAATTATAGTAGAGTATGAATTTATATTAGTAAGTATTTATTCTTGTGTCAATTTTATATGTATTGTGGTATGATTAGATTCTCTATTAAACAAAAGCCTAAGGTTGATGGTGATATATTTGAGGTATTAGCCCTGAGTGGCTTTGTTGTGATGGGATATAAATGTTCTGTTTAATAGGTAGACTCATAGCCCTTGAGATGAGATAATTACAATCAGATTCTTACAGTCTTTCTGTTGATTAAAAGGTCAGGTTTACTCTGGTGGCCATAAGTTTTTCTATGTCCTAGTACAAGTCACATGCCTCCTAGAGTTGGGTCATGATTTTTCTGATAAAATATATCTAGTTTTTAGAAAATTTAACATTTTCTAAATTCAGACTCAATTTTTGAACAAGTCACTTAAGATATGGTAAACTATTATTCACTTAAGATGTGGTAAAGTATTACCTGAATATTCAATTCTTATAATTATGTAATAAAATAAAGGGTAAAGTATTATTTAGTTCATGAGATTTGCCTAAAATAATAACTTCATCGTTGCAGTTTGAAAAGTCACTATTTAGTCCCTATAGTTTTATTTCGTTAAATGAAATAGTCATTATGTTTTTTTTTTTTGTAAAAATTTATGTAAAGTCCAAAACGCCTCTCATTTTCAATTAAATTTTCTATTTGAATCAACAATACAAAATTGAATATCCCAAATTAAAAAATTCAATAAATTTCTTGAATTTTCTTATATATCAAACAAAAATATAATATCACAAACACTCACTAAGTTCACTAAATTTTCTGAACTTAAAAAGGCACACTATCTTATCTTTAACTTGGCCACATAAATAAGTCATTCCATTCCATTCTTATCCTTGCAAACACAAAAGATAAAAATTAAAGAGAAAAGAGAAAAATGGAAATGGAAGCCATAACTAAGCAGGAACTATACATGAAAACATTAAAGCATTGAACTTTTCATTTTATTGCTACAAAACAACATCTGGGCAACAAAATCTATATGAAATATCTTTTAAAAAAAATAATAAAAAAAAATTATTGACCAATAGAAGCATACAATAATTGGTAGCAATTCCAGCCACAATAACACCAATAGATCTAGCAAGCTAACTATCACTCAAAAAGCAAAAAGGAGGCCTAAAATACTAGTATCCACTACGGAGACAATAATTTCCAAAAATTTGGATTACAGAAGTTGTTCCTCTAGATGGTGAAGATTTAGGTTGTTCCTTTGAATGGTGAAGATTCACGATCGGAGCTAAGCTTCTCTTCGTGCGTGGCTGAAGCGACGATGGCGCAAGTCATAGCAGTGGATTTCTTTGCTGCTGCTACTGATTCAGTTGGCCTTTTGAGTTGCTAAGCTTCAAATCTACCTCCATCAATGACATTAGTGATTCGAGTCAAGGCTCAACACCGGAGCCTAATGTCACGACCTGCAAGGACGTGACCAAGTGGCTTGTGCGATATGCCTGCTGGTATGCTTAATGTGGGGTTGTGGGACAGCTCGAAGGGCTGAGTACGTGTCGTAGATGCCCACTTATCTTGAGTTAGGCATGCCGACCCAATTTAGTTTGGGGAGCTTGTCGCCAGTCAAGGACTTGACTATGACGGATGGGCGTGCCATCTAGGCACCAAACTGGTCGAGAGCTGTTCCCGCTTCCCTGATGAGCCCAAGGGAGGGCGAAACCAGTTGGCATTGGAAATTTCATAAGTCTTAACCTCGGATTTGCGGGAGACCGGGGTGCCGCACGGGTAGTGCCGCTGCGCGTCAACTTTGACCCCGTGACAAATGGTATCAGAGCCGGTCGTGTGCAACATTGCATTGCTTGCCAAGCGCTCTTTACCACGCTGGCAGTCCAATGTAAATGGATGAGCGCAGGTTAATGCTCGCACCCTATGGCTTGGGGGTGTCGCAAGTGGATCCTCCTGGATAATGAGGATGAGTAGGCAGGAAGCAGCAGTGATGTTCGCCAAGTGCTACTTATAAATAAATTGGTAGTAGGCAGGGAGCACGCACACGGATCCAGCCCAAAATTAAGGAAGGGGTTTCAACTAAGACGCGGTTCTCCACATGCACGAGGACGTGCATGAATTCGGTGGGGGAGAATGTCACGACCCGCAAGGATGTGACCAAGTGGCTTGTGCGATATGTCTGCTGGTATGCTTAATGTGGGGTTGTGGGACAGCTCGAAGGGCTGAGTACGTGTCGTAGATGCCCGCTTATCTTGAGTTAGGCATGCCGACCCAATTTAGTTTGGGGAGCTTGTCGCCAGTCAAGGACTTGACTGACGGATGGGCGTGCCATCTAGGCACCAAACTGGTCGGGAGCTGTTCCCGCTTCCCTGATGAGCCCAAGGGAGGGCGAAACCAGTTGGCATTGGAAATTTCATAAGGCTTAACCTCGGATTTGCGGGAGACTGGGGTGCCGCACGGGTAGTGCCGCTGCGCATCAACTCTGACCCCGTGACACTAAGCTCCATTTCCCCATTCTCTGGCCTTTACGCTATTCTCTCTCACCTTTGCTTCTTTTCTTTTCTTTTTTTTGCTTTTAGATTTCAATTGCTTTCCTTTGCAAATTCATTGCATTTTTCCTTACTTTTGGATTCACATATTCAATATGATAATGTTTTTTATTTTAATTTTTCTTTGCTTTTTGGTTTATCTATTGATTGATTGATTTTAATTCATTAGATGAAATAATTAAAATTAATTAACAGATGTTGACGGTGATGGTAATGGGTGATTGTGGAGCATTTTAGGTATTAGTTATTATTTTATTTTTTAATTTTTGACCGAACTTTAAAAAAATTTAGATGAAAAGAAAAATTTATTTGACGGAATAAAATTTCAGAAATTAAATAGTGATTTTTTAAGTTACAGGGATAAAATTATTATTATAGATAAATTTTAGCGATTAAATAATATTTTATCTTAAAATAAATTGAATTTTAGAAAATTTAATATTTTGCAAACTTAGATTGAGTTGACAATTGCAAAACAGTAAACTATTGCTAAAGTATCCAAATCCTATAATTCTTGCATATAATCTACAGGAGAGAAAAGTCTATATAAAATAACAACATATCAGTATACATAAATCCAAAAGTGATGTATGAAGTAGTTGTAGTTAACGCTTTATTTCTTTAATTAGCAGACTTGAGGTGAAGTATAATCTTATATTATGCTCCTCGATAATCATAAAAAGCCAAAGTCAAATAAAGCAAAAAGGGTTCGCCTTAAATAGCAAACCACTCCTTAGTCCTTATTATTCACATGAAAGAAATGATGCTGGTTTTTGTCATTCCATAGTTTTTTCTTTATCTTTGTCCTACTTTTTTGGGAAGGATACTTTGGCCTTTGCTATTTCAAAAATGTTAAACAAAAACAAAAGGTCAACAAATTCTCGTCCATTAGTTCAAGTGGGTGGGTGATAGAGTCTTGTGAGGCCACATAAAAAAAATATTAAAAAAAAAATTAATTAAAAACATTGGTGATCCACAGCTAATACTGGGACCTACAGAAGTACACCTAAAAGGTTAATTATTGTGACTTAAGAACCTGTCCCCTGATTTTTCAGGCTATGCCATATTGCTAGTGCTGGCCCCATATGCCCATAGGTGGGGTAAAATTGAAATGTTTTGATGCTTTTTGATTGGTGTGTGTAACTGAGCTGCAAATTGCAATTTGATAAGGACACAAAAATCCAACTGTCCAAGGATCAATGCTTAACTTACTGCAACCCTTGAAAACAAATTTTGCATTATTTTTCTATTGCTGATTTTCATTACATTGAAAATGATTCTCATTAGGTAGGACAAACAACCAACTTTTGTTTTCCTCTTGAATTCAAGGGTTTGGCAATAAGTTTTGGCAAAACTATATATATATATATATATATATATATATATATATATATATATATATTTCATGTGAACTTATAAATTTATCTTAATTTTTTATATCAAAATTTAAATAAGCTATGTAATAGGAGTGTCTTTATTTATTTATTTATTTATTTTTTATGAACTCCTCCTACCCTATCTACAACTCAAACCAAAAACCTTCTAATAAAAATTTCAAATTTTAGCCATTAGAGTATCCCGTTAAAAATATTAAACCCTAACATTTTAAAGATATATAAAATTGTATGTTGAACCAAATAAATTACAAAATATATATTAGTTAACATTATAGTAATTAAATAATGAATTTAATTAGTAGTAATTTATTAAAATTATAAAGTTAAAAATTTAATTAATTTCAAATTAAATTTAAAATACTAAAATTAACAATTTGATGTAAATTTAACTCTTAATTTCAGTAAAACTTAAAGAATCAAATTGATAATATGATAAATATTCATGCGTCAATTTGAACATTTTTCTTTAATTTTGATCTAGAGTAAAATTACAATTATTTTAAAATATTCAAATTTAATTGACACAAAAAATTGAGAATAAATGAAAATTAAGATTCTTTTAATCATTAGAGATTCATTTTACTTATTAAGATTTATATATTGTTACCACTGCTTTAATCTAGTAATAAAAATATAACTATATATATAATCATATAAGTAGTAATAATTTTTTAAAAAAAAATTATTTAAGAAAAAATAGATTAGTCATACAATATTACATATTACACAATAGGAAATAACTCTTCTTTCATAATAATTCTTATTAAATTGGTAAAAACTTTCATTAATAATAAATTGGGATTAGAATATGAAAACTTATCTGCTTAAATTTTTAAATGAAATGAGAAAATTAATTATATTATATTCAACCCATAATAATTTCTTTGTTTAATAAGTATTAACCATCAAGACAAGTATGAATAAAATTTTAGAATACTTTTGAATAGTCTATCATTTATATATATATATATATATATATATAAAAGATTATGTCAGTTATGCGTATTAACACATGAATCTTGCATGATGATGTTGCTTCTTCTTTTGCTTCAATAACTGAAAAAGAAGACAAAGTTGGTTGATGAAAGATAAAAAGGAAAAGGAAAAATATCCAAAACATGTTTCTTCATGTAGTTTTCTCATCCATCTCATGACAGGGTCCCTTTTCTTCATTCACCAACAAAGACTGTCCAAATCAATGAGTTGGAGAGCCACATGCCATAGTGATTATTAAGATTTAAGAGCTCACCCTTACAAAAGAAAGAGACATACATATATATATATATATATATATATATATATATATATATATATATATATATATATATATATATATATATATATATATATGGAGGACGAGATTTGGGGCACTAAATTTCACGAAATAGAACTCAATAGTGTTTAATGAAATACTAATTTGATATTTTATTGTGTTAATTTATACACTTGAAGGAAATTGATTGTGGTCATGAAATGTGATTCCTGTACGTGAATTGCAAGTGATGAACCAAACTCAGAATAAATAAAATGTGATAGAAAAATGTAAAATTTGAGGCCGTTAATTTGTCATGTATTTTTAGAGAATGTTATAGAGATCATGCCTAAGATATCATAGAATAGGAGCAACTTCATTCCATACACCTGTATAGGTGATCCCACCAGTAAACACTATAGAATAAGATCACTTACACAGGTTTTATAAAGTATGGTTTTGAAAATTAAGGTTTTACATGATTTTAAAAACTTTACAATTTTTTGTTGTTTGTAATAATGTATGGTAAAGTAAGATTTAATATCCTCACATATTTGGGAGGAAAGTAAGGTTTTTATGTCATTTTAACATAAATAATAAATGATAAACTATTTCACAAATATTCAAAATAAATGAGAAAATAAGAGTTAGCTCAGAGCTCATATTTAATCAATTAATTATTTTGAACTATCTTCTCCATCTCATAATAATATGTTCATTTTTTTTTTCACTTATCTTAAATTATAGTCAATTTTTCTTTTTAATAGAGTAATCAATTATTAGTTTCATAATATATCTTTATTTAATGTGCATCTTTATCAACATGAGTAATTTAGTTTTAGTAAAATAGTATAAGTCATTTAATATTAATGAATGTGTATATTAGGAAAATATTAGTAAAATTTATTGATTTAACTATATTAAATATATATTTTTTAATCTGTGTGAAAGTTAAAGTAGGCCTATTTTTATGAGATGGGTATTAGTTTAAAATTTAGATTAAATCAATTACTTTTCTTGAATTGAGTGATTACTATGTAAAACAAAGCAAAAATAGTGGGAGATGAGAGTATAACATATTGTTTGGAATAAATGAATCTATGTTGTGGAATTAATTTATAGATGAATTCCAAATAAAATTCATTTGTAAATAAATTCTTATGTTTGGAATTACATAACTTAAAATGTGGAATTCAATTGAATTCCATTTAATTATATTTGGAATAAATCTAAAATTGAATATTCATTTGTACTAATACGAAACACATATATCAAACATTTATATTAAGCAAGCATATTAAACTTAAATAGATTAGTCATTAAGATCAACAAAGTTTTCACAATTATTGAATCCAAAAAAACCTTCCTTGTTGGAATTATGTAAAGATTTGATAAATTGATCAAGCAATCACATAGACGTAATTTAGGGTTTGAGTTAATTAAAAAAAAAAAAAAAAACCTTGTTAGCTTTAAATTTCCTAATCTAGAGAAAACTATGTTGGATTTCTTTGTTTGAAATACCTTTTGGAGTTGGCTGCTCTTGAAAGTGAAGAAGAAAGAATGTGAAAAATGAATAATTAGGTTATTATGATATAAGGGTAGTTTAAGCAATAAAATTTATTTGTGTTAAATTGATGAATTAATTTACAAATTTCACTTATTTTATTATAATTTGGTTTTAGTTATAAACAATTCTATGGATTTGAATTCCTAGAATTATAATAAGTGATTCATTTGTTTCAAAAAAAAAAAAAAAATGGAATTGTAAATGAATTCCACAAAATGCTTAATTTTTAGACCTAGTTGCCCGGCGATGATATTATTCTAGGACTTATTTTATAATTTTTCATTTCAAACTGGATTTAAAAAAAATTAGAGGTTAAAACTCGGCAAATTATAATATGAATACAGGACCATATAGCATCATGGTACCAGAGTACATGTTAAGTATTATATATATATGGTAAAAAAATCAAAATCATAGGTTGATTTAGATGATTAATGTGTTTGCCCCATAACTATCGTGTTGCAGGTTTGAATCCCGAGCTTAATGTTTTTTTTTTATTTATTCTTTTTTTCTTTCGTAGTTATTCTATGTTTTTTTTTATTTTTTGTAATATTTGCGATTAAAATTATATTTAGTTTATTTCTCTAAAAAAAAATTATATTAATGGTTGAGTTTTTTTATTTGTTTAATTGTTCTAATTAGAATTATATTAATTTCTATAAGAAAAAAAATTACATTAATGGTTGAAAATTTTCATTTAATTCTTATAATAATAATTAATTTTAATATCATTAATTTTTCAATGTAATTTTTATTTATAAATTTTAACACTTTTATGAATATTTTTTAAAATGATTTTTAAGGATAATTTTATATTTTTGTTAAATATCATATTTATATTTTTTATGACAGTGAATTTTTATTGTCGCGCAAGTTCATATATGATAATTTGTAAATTCATTAAATAGAAAATGTAAATTCATTTGTAGTATGGTGTAGACTCATTGAAATTAAATTCATTATAAAATATAGTTATAAGCAACAAGATCATTAAGTATTGCTTATACGTTCATCAAAGATAAGATGTAAGTTTATTATTTGTGAATTATAAATTTATCAGTTAACATCTGAATATGTTTTTTAGTTCATTAATTTATAAACTATAATATATGAATATCAGGTATATTTGTAATGAACTTTTAGATTATAATTTATAAACCTTTTGTTTTTAAAATTATAAACTTGTATTTTTTTTTTTTATGAATTTCTGGACTATAATATATGAACTTTAGGTAAAGGTGTAATGAACTGAAAGTTTATAACAATCAGATTCAATGAAAATTCACCAATCGTAGAGTGTATGTTCATTAAAAATTTATTGTCAAATATAATTGTGAGGTCTCGCCAGAGCACTGGCCTAGTCCGCTAGAGGGAACTGGATTGCTAATTCGGGTTTAGTCTCACGATGGAACCCTCGAGTTTGGATTGGTTGATTTTGAAAATAATTTTAGAAGTTACTACCTTAATTTTATTTAATTGGGAAAACATTAAGGAAAAAACCCAAGTTGACTTCAATTTATTAGTTTTTACTTTAATTTGCCCATGGATAAAATTACTTGCCTCGAATCAGGTTGAGCTCGGGGACTAAGTTTTTAGTTTTAAATAATTTAAATTTGGATCTTAAGTATAATTTGACTTTTAGAAAAAATTGATTTCATGAATATTATTTATAAGATGATATTAAAGAAAATACATGAATAAAGCATAACATGAATGCACAGTGTATGGGAGATTAGTAAAATAATTAAAGTAAATATTCACAAATTACATTAATTAAAAAAGGGAAAAGAAGATTGATTGGGATTTGGATTTGAGTTTTAGATTTAGATTCCAAACGTGCCTATGTCCCCCATTGAATGGGGATCAAAACTCACGTAGTTCGTTACACGATTAAGAGAAGGGGTTTAGGAGTTGATCAGATTAATTTTGGTTTAGGTGTGTTGAGAATGAGAAAAAAAGACTGATACCTTTGCTTTTAGTGGGTAGAGAGTTTTATCGGACCGAAATACCATTTTATTAGAACTAGGTGATTGGACTGATTGGGAGATTAATTAATTAATTAAAAAAGATTAACTAACTAATTAATATGATGAAAAGGATAGATGGATTAATTAATTAAAAGGATTAATTAATTAATTTGGATGAAGGGTGGATTAAGAAAAAGGATTAATTTGATTTTTGAAAAAACGAATGATTTTTGAAAAAAGAGAGATTAATTAATTAATTAAAAAGATTAATTAATTAATTGAATGATTAATTAAAAAAAGAATTTTAGTTAATTACAAAAATTAATTAACTTGATTAGGGTGAGATAATTAATTAATTAAAAAGAGTAATTAATTAATTAGAGAGTGATTGAAGGGAGAAGAAAAGAGGAATTTGAGAATAGTAATATATTCAAATTCAAGGGGTGGTTGGAATGAAGGATGAAGGGCCTATTTATAAGCAAAGGGAGATGAGAGTAATTTAGGTAGTGAAAATGTGAAAAGACAACAAGGGGTAGAGCTAGAATGGGTTGAAAATTGAACTGGAAGGGGTAAAAGGGTTATTTCCTATGCAGGAGAGGGCCCACTAGCGTAAGAAGGTTGCAGCGCCCTGTGCGGCACTGCTTCAGGCACCTGCAGCATGTCGCATAGCTTTAGCGCTACGTCGCACGCTTGCCGTGCGGCGTGCCATGTGGTGTTGGCACATTTTTCAAGATCTTTTTTTTTAGAGATTGGTTGTTGGTTTGGGATATTTGGATGTCTGGTAGCAATGTAAACGAGACCACCGTAACGACTTTGTGTAGTACGTTAAACTCAGCAAGTACTAAGGTTGCGTTTGGATGATGAGGGTGTAAAATTGAGAGTTCACAATAGTTTGTATAATAATCATGTTTATCACTTATAAGCAACATATTCATTAAGTATTATTTATAGGTTCATCAAATTTATGGTGTAGGTTCATCAGTTGTAAATCGTAGGTTCATTAGTTATATAAGTATTGTGATTTACTATCATGCAAATTCATATATGATAAGCTGTAAGTTTATTAAATAAAAAATATGGGTTAATTAGTAATAAAGTGTAGATTCATTGAAAATTCACTATCAAATATAATTTGTATAATAATCATATTCACCACTTATAAGCATTAGGTTCATTAGGTACTACTTATAAGTTCATCAAATATACAGTATAGATTCATTATTTGTAAATTATAGGTTTATCAGTTATGCTAGTAAGAAAATAAAAGACTTTTTTATAAGTAATGAATTTATGCCTTATATTTTATAAACATATGCTTTATAACTAATGAAGATAAATTTTAATATATATAAATATTATAATAAAATTTCCATATCATAAAAATTTAAAATATTATTTTATAATTAATTTAAATAAATAATTATATATATTATTAAATTTATAGAGAGTGAATTTTATTCAATTTATTAGATAATTTACCTAAATAAATATAAAATAATATTTAATAATTCTATTAGTTTTGTCAAATTGTTAAATTTAACATAAACAAAAAAATCAATTAATAATTTCATAGAAATAAATAAATAAATAAATTACTTAAATTAAATCATGTTTATCTTATTGTTTGTGCCCCAATTTAGTAGCCCAGTAAAAAACCCATCCCATTAATCATAAAACACAGAATTTAAATTAAATTGGTGAAAATTGAAGGTGGGGAGTTGAGAATTGAAAGTGGATATATGGAGTTATGGCAGTTATTCAGTGAGTGTGGAGAGTGGGTGGTTATTAAAAGAAATAAAAGAGGAAAAGAGGACCAGACAGAAGGGGGTGCCAAAGAAAAAAAACTACAACAAAATCATAATTTCTCAAGCAATTTTCTTTATTGTCATAGCTTATTTCTAGCATTTGCTTCTTAATCTACTATTAAAATTTCAATTTCTATGTTTTTATCAATATTTCCCTTTAATGCAATTTTCTTATTTCAATCTACTGTTATAAATCCTCTAATTTCCAATTCTTATAAATTTCCAATTTTATTTACTGGCATTTGTTGAATCTAAGTGGATTGTGACTAAGGAAACTTGGGGATCCACAATTCAATATAATTTTAGAAGTCAATAGGTGCAAAAAAAATTTGGTTCGCGTACCTTACATGCTTGGCACGTTTGAATTCTCAAAAAATCACCAACATAATTTTGGCACGCCAAATGGGATGAGTTCAAAATGCCAAGGAAGAATACTGGAAAAGAAACCCAGGTGTCTCAGGATGCCAATGTCGCTGTTAATGAAGCAGGACAGGAAGGATATGTTCCTCTGTGAGGCCTCGCCCGAGCACCGATCCGATCCGCCAAGGAATCAAAATGCTCTTTGGGAGCAACTCCACGATTGGAACTCATTGTGAGTTCAGAAAATTGATTTTTGTATTTTGAAAGTTGAAAAGTGAGTCGCCACTTTAATTTACTTATTTTAATTGGGAAAATTAAAGAAAACCCAAAATGATTGACTCCAAAAAATATTTGATTTATCCCCAATGGAAAATGCACTAATCTGCGAGTGACCAAAGAGGGCTCGGGGATCAGGTTTTGGTAATTACACAATTGAGAAAATATGATTTTCTTTATTTTGGCTAAAAATGCAAAATAACTCTTGAAAGGGAATTTTCATGTATATATGAACAGAAATATAATGATGCATTAAACAGATATATATGATAAGATGAATGACAATTATAGATAAATAAGAAAGATAAATTCTACTTAATTATTACAAAGCAAAAACGATTAAAATAAAGAGGATCTTTCCTCTAGCCCTTATGGGTACTAGGGAAAGCACACATTCCTCAACTAAGTTAATACAGAAATAAAAAATAAAGTATTAATATAAATAAATCAAAGTAAAAGGGAAAAAATGTTAATAAAAAGATTTTGGAGTTGATGCCTTTCAAAATGGCAGCCTGTGTATCCTATTGACTAGGAATCAAACCCCACGCAATTCTTTCTTCTTGCGAAGGAGGGGTTATAAAAATGTGTTGGTTTGTTTATTAATTTAATTCTAATTCTTAAATTAATAAATTTTAAATCTTTTCTATTTTAGACCTAAAGAGAATTCTAGATCTGAGTTTAGAATTTTGAAAATGGACAAAAGGAATTATACCTTTGCTTTTCTCGATTTTCAGATGAATAGGACGAGCTTAATTTCGGATCTAAGCTCCACTTTGGATTTAGGACCTTGAAGTTGAACCTTAATAGCAAAAGGTTAGCAAAATAGCGTGATGAAATGTATCAGAGAGAATTTCTATCCTTGGAATCCCCCCAAATGAGCTGGAAGGAGGCTCTATTTATAGAGTTAGTGAGGAGGGTGCCGGCGGAATGGACGGTGGCACCAGCGACGTGCCGGGCATATGGGCGGCATGAATTTCATGCTGCTTGGCTGCCAGTGTGCTGCCTTGACGGTGATATGGCAGACGTGACACCCAGACAGCAGCACATCAGGCGTGCCGCCCAGGGTAGCGACGCGCCTCTCGTGCGTTAGCCGGCTGGTTCGACCTGTTTCCTGCTTTTTCATCCGTTTTGGGTCCATTTCAATTTCGATTCGAGCTCGGTTTGATCCTATGGGTTTGTAATTGAAAGATGGTCGACTAGAAAAGGAAAGATTCAGGAAATTTATTTTTCGATGGGGCGCTACGCCCTTGACCCCTGCCCGTTAATCGGCTTGCGGGACTGCCATATGCGTAGCACTCTATTCTTAGTAGGTGTCAAGTTGCAGCCAGATTAGGAGGTGCAAATTTAAGGGTTCATAGCTGCCCCCTCATTAGAATTGGCTTTAAGCAAAAGGGGATTCTAATGACAGTGAACCTTGGGAAGAGATGCCATATCAGACTCTGGGCTTGTGATATCTGCTTGTGCTTATCATGCATGAGGACATTCATACTTTATGCAAATTGAACCTTATGAAGGACAAACATGGTCTAAAGATATGAACTTGTTGGGAGAGGGCCCGTAGGATAAATGAGGTTTTGTCAATGGCTATTAGCTTAACCTTGGCATTGGATGTGAGAATGGTCATGGTGATCTTCAATTAAGGCTATATGTTCGGCCTAATTGTTGGAGGTAAAGATGATTTGGTGAATTTTAAGCAAGGCTATTTGTTTTGCCTAGACTTTGAAAGATTTGGAGATTTGGTCCACCTAGGGAATTCAAATTGGTTTAGCAAGGCCATCTATTCGGCCCTACTATTGGGGAGATTATGATCAAAGTTATCTGTTTAACTTTGATGTTTGGGAAGATTGGGATCAAAGCTATCTGTTTGGCTTTGGTGGTTAGGAGGATTGAGGTCAAAACTATCTGTTCGGCCTTAATGTTAGAAAAGCTAGGATCAAAACTATCTGTTTGGCTTTGGTGTTAGAAGGATTGGGATCAAAGCTATCTATTCAGCCTTGTTGGTTGGAAAAGTTGGGATCAAAGCTATCTGTTTGGCTTTGGTATTAGAAGGATTAGGATCAAAGCTATCTGTTTAGCTTTGGTGGTAGAGAAGTTAGGATCAAAGCTATCTATTCGGCTTTGGTGTTAGAAGGATTAGGATCAAAGCTATCTATTTGGCTTTGGTGGTAGAAGGATTGGGATCAAAGCTATCTGTTTGGCTTTAGTGTTAGATTTAGAGAAGGTTATGTCTCTAAAAGACAAGGGGTGTGGGAATGTCAATATAGGTGGCTCGACTCGGTTTGCCCATTGAAAGTTACGATTGAGGATTAGTCCTTATAAGGAAAGGTCTTGGCTAAGGAGGGTTAGTCTGGTGAAGGAAATCCATTTGAAAGGCTTAGTCTAATTTTGCCTTTAAAGGAGATCATGGGCTTCATAAATGAAGGCTTTTTGGGACTGGGCTTCATGGTGAAGGCTTCTTGGTTTAGGCTTTATGATAAAGGCTGTTGGTCTTGGGCTTCATGGCGAAGTCTTTTGGATCTGGGCTTTATGGCAAAGGCTTATGTGCCTCTTAACGAAGGCTTCTAGATCTAGGCTTCATGGCGAAGGCTTTTAGTTTTAGGCTTCATGGTGAAAACTTTTGGATTTGGACTTCATGGCGAAGGCTTTTGGATCTGGACTTCATGGCAAAGGCTTTTAGATCTGAGCTTCATAGTGAAGGCTTTTGGATCTGGACTTCATGGCAAAGGCTTTTGGATCTGGACTTCATGGCGAAGGCTTTTGGATCTGAGCTTCATAACGAAGGCTTTTGGATTTGGGCTTTATGGCGAAGGCTTTTGGGAGTAGGCTTCTTAATGAAGGCTTCTAGATTTGGGCTTCTTGATGAAAGCCTTTGGATTTGGGCTTCTTGATGAAGGCTTTTGGTTTTGAGCTTCTTGATGAAGGCTTTTCAGGAGATATGCCTTGACTTTTGGTTTTGCCAAGGAAACTAGATTTAAAGATGATAAGCCCTGATAGACTTGGGAATTTTGGTTTTACTCATTTTGAGATTATGCCAAGGAATGGATGGTGTGTGGTATGATTTGCCAATTAGGCTTAGGATGGAACAATATGATTTCATAAAATTCAAGAATGGTTTGAGGTAGGCTGAAACTTCTGAAAAGAATCATAGAGGTTGTATGATTTTGCTCTTTGTAGCATGAATCATGGAAAAGAACAAGTCAAGCTTTTCTTGTTGCTTGAGATTAAAGAGACTCTTGGAGTGACACTTAATTGTAAATTGCATTAGTTGACACAAAGAGCCCTTAGGAATGGCTTAAGGGCTAGTGGAAGAAGATAAATTGGGGATCATACTTCCAAATGAGAGATAAGGATGTGATAGACTAGAGATATGTATGAGGGATTGTGCCTTAGCTGTTTAAGCTAAGTGACAGGATAGATTGACAGATGATGACATTCTTTAGAAGACATGTCCCCATTGTAGGATACGAGCATAGAAGATTGTATATCCTTTAGAGAATAAACCTTTGGTTAGGAAGGATGACAGATTGATTGAAGATGATTTGACAACTTTGGACATGAGGGAAGATGACTTGGATGAGCTTTCTCTCTCTCTCTCTCTCTCTCTTTCTTAGCTCTAACTTTTGCCTAAGCTGCCCTTTTTGGGTTTTCAGCTTAGCGAGCTTGAATTTAGGAGAAAATATTCCACCATGATTTGGGCTGCTGCTTTGAGGGGCTCCGGCCTTTGAATTCTAGATTTGATAAATGTCTTTTCTGAACTTGTTGAGGTGCATTGTTTGATTACCTAATGTGTAATAGGTAATTCCATTTGATTTGCTCTTTATGCTTCAACTATTTGACCTTTTTTGATTAGGTTCAATTGTTAATGGCACCTCAAATGCTAATTGTGGTGGATTTGACTGTTTGTACATTTCTCTCTTTTTTCCTCTTTTTCTTTTTCTCTTTTTTTTTTTTTCATTTTTTCTCTCTCTTTTTTTTTTTTTTTTTTTTTTTTTTTTGGCTTATCCATGCTGGACTAAATAAGGAAGATGATAGAAAATGTATGTGCATTACTATAAAGGAAACTTTATTGCAAGATGACAAAAGGAACTGTTATGGTCGACGAGAATAAAGAAAAAAAATAAGACGATAGACTCCTACTCAGATTTGGACTCAGACTTTTGAGAGTTAGACTTGGACTCAAGCTTAGACTTGGAATTCAATCTCAGATAGGTGAGATTAGCTGAACTTGAACTACTCCTTGACATGCCTTCTGGGGCTGAGGTAAGGTGGAGTTGAGTTAGAACTAGATTCCTCATCACTGTTTAGGTTGGTGGTGGGGAATTTAGCTTGAAATGATTGACTTTGGATGCAATCTTCAACTTTTGATGCAGTTGCAACTAAAGCTCCAAAGATGGGTAGGTATTGTGTTAACAAGTGGGCTCTATAGGCAGGAAGTAAATTCTTGACAATGATATCTACTTATTCTTGCTCGGTTGGCCTGTTTACCATTTGAGCAACTTTAGCCCTCCACCTTATAAGGAACATGGAAAAGGACTATCTGGAAGTTGCTTTGTAGTTTTTAAGTCCCTTCTTATAATGTCCACTTTAATATTGTAGTGGTATTGTTCGACAAATGCCTTGCAAATGTCCTCCCAAGTCTGTTTTTGGGTATCATCCAAGTTAATGAACCATCTTAGGGCAGGATTAGTAAGAGTTTGATGAAAGAGTTGAGCAAGGAGCTCATTGTTGATACCAAAGGGATGCATTGCCCTCACGTACATTTTTAAATGGATCTTGGGGCAAGTAGTACCATCAAATCTATCCAAATTCGGCATCTTGAACTTTGGTGGAAGTCTTGCGTTATGAAACAAGCTTAGGGAGCCTGTATCAACCAGGTTCTCTTTCTTCTTCAGATTTTTCAGCATTTTTTCCATGTGTTTCATTTTCTCCATGCAGGCTTTTATTTCAGGGTTGACTTTCTTCCTTTGGAAAGGATCCGTGGTTCAGAAAGTGAGAGTAAGGGTAAAATTTGATGGTTGAATTGTAATGGGTTGGAAAGGTGAGTTATTTATGAGGAATTCAGGTGATGGAATAGGTAGTGGTGGAATGATGTTGGTGTTTGCAGGTTCTTTGTCTTTGGATTCAACTCTCGAAGTGGATCCATAAATAGGATAAAAGGCGAGTTTCGGGTCAGCTTTGAATGGTTTCGGGTCAGTTGGATTTTGAGATAGGGAGGCCTGTTCTAGCATGGTACAGACATCTTCCATAATGGCCCTCTTTTGGGCTTTGAGCAAGTCTTAAAAATAGGCATCTTGCCTTTTAATCAGGGTCTCTTGTTGTTAAGAAAGCTTAGCAAAAAGCTTGTTAAAGATTTCATCAGCTCTGGTAGTAGTGACTTTATCTCTAGTAATAGACATTTTGTCAACCTTTGCAAGGGAAAAGGAACTGGGTTAGTATCCAGCTTTGGAAAAAAGGGTTATGGGGAGATGTGACAAACCAAAAGATCTTAGATTTAATGATAGTGGATGATAGTTTTTTATGGTTAAGTTGACTGTGTATGGGTAAAGATAAGGGTAGAGGTATATGATGTTAGTTAGGTATGTATTTAGCTAAGGGAACTAGGTCAGGTTTTAGCTTTGGGTGGCTAGATCAGATTTTAGCTTTGGGTGGCTAGGTCAGAATTTAGCTTGGGGTGGCTAGGTCAGATTTTAGCTTTGAGTGGCTAGATCAGAATTTAGCTTTGGGATTGTGATTTATTCATGGTTTATCATGGGCTTAAAGATAGAGTGACCATGGGTTTTGCGATTGGGTATGGATGTACCATGGAGTTGGGTGGACCATGGGTTTGGTGATAGTTAGGTAATGGGTTTGACTAGATCATGGGCTTAGATGGGCCATCGGTTTGGATAGTGATGTAAGAGATGAAACCTAGTCAACATTTAGTTCGGATAAGGATAAGAGTGACGCTAAGTCAGTATTTAGCTTTGGTAAAGATGGTTGAGGATAATGCTATATCAGTGTTTAGCTTGGGTAAGGACTATGAAAGATGAAAGCTAGATTAGTGTTTAGCTTGGGTAAGAGTTGTGAAAGATGAAAGCTAGGTTAGTATTTAGCTTTGGTAAGAATTATGAAAGATGAAGCTATGTCAGTGTTTAGCTTGGGCTAGGTTAGTGTTTAGCTTGGATAAGAATTATGGAAAAAGGATGAGGGTACCATAGATGGGTTTATTTTTACCATGAGTTTGACATGGGTTTGGATAGGACTGGATCATAGGTTTAGGTGAACCATGAGTTTTGGGCTTTGATCATGGGTTTAGGTGGACCATGGGCTTTGGGTTTTGATCATGGGTTTAGGTGGACCATGGGCTTTGGGTTTTGACCATGGGTTTAGGTGAACAATGGGTCATGAGCTTTGGGTGCTGACTATCGGTTTAGATGGACCATGGGCTTTGGGTTTTAACCATGGGTTTAGGTGGACCATGGGATTTGGGTGTTGACCATGGGTTTAGGTGAACCATGGGTTTTGGATGTTGACCATGGGTTTAGGTGAACCATGGGCTTTGGGTGTTGACCATGGGTTTAGGTGAAGCATAGGCTTTGAGTTTTGACTATGGGTTTAGGTGGACCATGGGTTTTGAGCTTTAGGTGTTGACCATGGGTTTAGGTGGACCATGGGCTTTGGGTTTTGACCATGGGTTTAGGTGGACCATGGGCTTTGGGTGTTGACCATGGGTTTAGGTGAACCATGGGTTTTAGGTGTTGACTATGGGTTTAGGTAGACCATGGGTTTTAGGTGTTGACCATAGGTTTAGGTGGACCATGGGCTTTGGGTGTGAAGGTGTTTGGATAGGTTTTTGACTCTTCATAAGGTTCAAGCTATGCAGGCATGTATGCATGAATGAAAAGGTTTCATGATAATGATATACCAAGTTCAGTATTATGGTACATCAAATCCTAAAGGAAGGTTCTATAAGTCATTACATGAAAGGGTTAGCGTGGTTTAAAGGGAACCCATCACATTAGAGATGCGATATACCTAACCACATGTGAGACAAGGAGCCTCACGTGGGTCCAATGATACATGCATACTCATTACACCTCTAAAAGGATTAGAGGATACATTGTGGGCTAGATGATTTCACTATCGGCAAATAGACCTAAGGAAGGTTGCCCACTCGATGTTACTTTCTATCCTTTGTGTTCCTAGAAGATAGGTTTTTATGGACTAGGAGTCTGATGTAGTGATGCATGACAGAGCTATTTAGTATTTAAAGTCAAACTCGGTATTTTACCAAAAATAATCCACTTTATCTTTTATTTGAAAAAGATTTTAAGTCCCTAGTGGAGTCGCCAACTGCGAGGCCTCACCCGAGCACCGGTCTGATCTGCCGAGTAATCGAAATGCTCTTCGGGAGCAACTCCACGATTAGAACTCGCTGTGAGTTCAGAAAATTGATTTTTGTATTTTGAAAGTTGAAAAGTGAGTCGTCACTTTAATTTACTTGTTTTAATTGGGAAAATTAAAGAAAACCCAAAATGATTGACTCCAAAAAAATTTGATTTATCCCCAATGGAAAATGCACTAATTCACGAGTGACCAAAGAAGGTTCAGAGATCAGGTTTTGGTAATTACATAATTGAAAAAATATGATTTTCTTTAGTTTGGCTAAAAATGCAAAATAACTCTTGAAAAGGAATTTTTGTGTATATATGAACAGGAATATAATGATGCATGAAACAGATATATATGATAAGATGAAATGACAATTATAAATAAATAAGAAAGATAAATCCTACTTAATTATTATAAAGCAAAAATGATTAAAATAAAGAGGATATTTCGTCTAGCCCTTATGGGTACTAGGGAAAGCACACATTCCTCAACTAAGTTAATACAGAAATAAAAAATAAAGTATTCATATAAATAAATCAAAGTAAAAGGCAAAAAAATGTTAATAAAAAGGTTTTACAGTTGATGCCTTTCAGAATGGCAGCCTGCGTATCCTATTGAATATGAATCAAACCCCACGCAATTCTTCCTTCTTGCGAAGGAGGGGTTATAAAAATGTGTTGGTTTGTTTATTAATTTAATTCTAATTCTTAAATTAATAAATTTTAAATCTTTTCTATTTTAGACCTAAAGAGAATTCTAGATCTGAGTTTAGAATTTTGAAAATGGACAAAAGGATTTATACCTTTGCTTTCCTTGATTTTCGGATGAATAGGACGAGCTTAACTCCGGATCTAAGCTCCACTTTGGATTTAGGACCTTGAAGTTGAACTTTAATAGTAAAAGGTTAGCAAAATAGCATGATGAAATGTATCAGAGAGAATTTTTGTCCTTGGAATCCCCCCTAAATGAGCTGGAAGGAGGCTATATTTATAGAGCTGGTGAGGGGGGTAGTGGTAGTACAGACGGCGGCATCGGCACGTCGCTGGCTGCACCAGCGACGTGCTGGGCGTCTGAGCGGTATGAATTTCGTGCTGCTTGGTTGTCGGTGTGCCGCCCTAATGGTGGCATGGCAGACGTGCCGCCCAAAGAGCGGCACTTAGGCATGCTGCCCAGCGTAGCGACGCGCCTCTCGTGCGCTGGCCGGCTGGTTTAAGCTGTTTCCTGCTTTTTTGTCCATTTCAAGTCCATTTCAATTCCGATTTGAGCTCAGTTTGATCCTGTGGGTTTGTAACTGAAAGACGGTCGACTGGAGAAAGAAAGATTCAAGAAATTTATTTTTTGACGGGGCGCTGCCCCCTTGACCCCTGCTCGCTAGCCAGTTAGCGGGACCACCTATGCGTAATGCCCTATTCTTAATAGGTGTCAAGCTGCAGCCAGATCAGGAGGTACAAATTTAAGGGTTCACATCCTTATATAGTGGAACAAATTGAGAGGAATTTAGTGCCTCAAGAGGCTCAGCACCACAATGAGGCATTCATCAATCCAGCAAGACCTATTATTGGATAAGGTGATAGACTGCTGACTACAAACAGCACTGACACTAACATGCAGTTGCTGGCTGAGCAAGTTAGGCTGCACTGCGAGAATCAAAAGAACATGATGGAGACTTAGATGAAAGTTGCTGAGGAATAGGCTAAGGCTCTGCAGAGTATAACTTCCATGTTAGCCCACCTGGCAGAGAAAGTGAATTCAAATGTAGAGCAGAGTGTAGGCTAGAATGTTGCATCAAAACTTGCAAAATAGAATAATACTGGAGAAGAACAAGGAGGATCTTCTATTGGTTCTTTAGAAGGGATTGGCAATCAAGGCATTGTGGCCTCCCAGATGGTGCATGATGAATGGTACCTTCCACCACACAGGAGGGAAGAGAATGTTAGCCCTAGAGGTACTCCGTTTACCGCCACAATGGTAGGCCAGGAGTTCTTCAACAAATTTTTGCTAACACAAACCCTATTAATCAGCCTTGGCTGTATGAACCTAATGATGGACTATCTTTTCAAAGAGGCCCGAAGGGTTTTGGGAGCATGATTCAAGGAGGAGGTAACAGGGGAAATCAAAATTTCCCTCTCAGGCAAATTTTGCCAGTATCTCAAATTGACAGAGATGCATTGAGAGAAGCTGTGCAAGAATTGTATGGCCCTGGATTGAGACAAGTGGATAGACTAGAATTCTATAAACCGTACCCAGAGGCTATTGACAGGGAAAACCCTTACCCAAGAGGATACAAAATTCTAGACTTTACCTTGTTTTCGGGAGAGAATGGCCAATCAACCCTGGAGCATGTGGCTAGATTCACTATACAGTGCGGTGAATTGGCTAATTTTGAAAACTTTGCTAATTTTAAGCTTAGACTTTTTCCTAACTCTTTGACAGGTATGGCATTTACCTAGTATGCTACCTTGCCCAGAAATTCCATCATGAATTGGCAGGAGATGGAAAGACAATTCCACACACAGTTCTTAAGGGCAGAACCAGAAGTCTACATTGCAGAATTGTCAAGGATAACCTAAAGAGCTAGAGAATCAACAGATCAGTATATTGCTAGATTCAAGAAAATGAGAAATCACTGCAGGATTTATCTCCCTGAAATAGAGTTTATGAAGATGGCTTAGAGGGGGTTGGACATTGAACTCCGTAAGAAATTTTAGGGAATGGAATTTCAGGATTTTTATGAGTTAGCAATAAAGGTTGTAGAATATGAAGAGCTCTTGAGGGAAGAAAATCATAGGAAGAGGTCCAGTATAGGGACTTATTACCAGGAGTTGAATGGCGAGGTAGCAGTGGCTGATTTAGCTATTAATGGATCATGTGTGTGTCCTTTATTAGTGAAGAAAATTCCAGATGTATGGAAAAAAGCTCATGCTACAAATGCTGCTCCTCAATACACATTTGAAGTGTCAAAAACAAAGGAAATTTTTGATTTCTTGCTCAAGGAAAATTTTATCAAATTGCCTCCAGATCACAAATTGCCATCATCTGAGGAACTGAAGGGGAAAAACTACTGTAAGTTTCACAATTCATTTAATCATACTACTAATAGCTGTTGGTCTTTCAGGAATTTGGTTCAAGATAGGATCAACAAAGGGATTCTGAAGTTCCCTGAAAAGGAGGCAATGTTGATAGATGAGGACCCTTTTCCTCCTGTGGCACCCATTAATGTGGCTACTTTTGACCTGAGAACTTTCCTCAATTTGAAAGCTAAAGAGAAAAGGAGGAAGGAAGCAGAGATCAAGCCTGGCAAAGTGTATCAGAAAGTCTAGGTTCCTAAGAGGGCTTTGATGGAAAAGCAGGAGATGAAGATAGAAAAGAGACTGCCTGCAAGATTTCCAAGAGTTTAACATATACCTTAAAAACATGTTGCTCTTGCACCTAAGTTTCAGATAAATCAACCAAAATTTATCACACCTCCAGTTGTATTGCCAAACAATCAATGGCACAGGGTTTAACACAAAAAGTTCCCTCAACCTTTGACCAGAACCCAAAAGAGGAGATTGTTAAGGCAAAGAGCTGCAGAAAGATGGAAGAAAGAGGCAGAAAGTCAAAACATGCAGAATCCACTGAAGTCTAAATTCGGCAAAAAAGCTACTGAGGATGTGGATTTCACAGATGACGAAGATGATTTATTGTCTTTTGCAAGAAGCTTAAAGGAAATTCTTCAGGATGAGGATGCTAAATCCATGGTAGAAGGGACTTTTGTGGTTGGAAGGATTCCTATTCCATTTGGATGTGCTACAGCTTCTATCACTTTGCCTTTTAGCTTTAAGTCAAAGAAAGCTAAAGAAGTAGAGAGAAGAAAGAGAATCAAGGCACATCATATGTGGAACAGGAAGGGAAAAGTAGTATCACCATTCAAGCTACTAATCCAAACAAACCAAAAAGAGTAATTTTTGATAAGCCATCTGTGGAAATGACCAAGCACATTAGGCCACTGTATGTGAAAGCTCACATGAATGGGAGGCCAGTGTCTAGAGTATTGGTTGATAATGGGTTAGTGGTAAATGTATTGCCACTCAGGATGCCGAGTGCTTTGGGGAGAACGAAAGACGACTTGATATCAACAGAAGTGTCAGTGTCTGCATTCACAGGGAAGGTAACTAAGATACTTGGTGTTTTACCTATTGAGATTACTATCGGTAGTAAAACTTCCCTATCAACTTTCTTTGTTGTTAATTCATCTGCAAGTTATAATGTTTTGCTAGGGAGAGATTGGATACATGCCAACTGGTGTGTACCATCTTCCCTTCACCAGTTTCTATTATTTTGGAAAGGTGATGACGTATAGGTGGTGTGGGCAGATAGATAGCCTTTCTTAAATTGCAGTGATTTAGTTAAGACCAAGTATTATGACACGGATTTTGGCCCAATTAAGTTTACCGGAAGAAATAAAAAGGGAGATCCAAAAGCCATCTATGTGACAAAAGAAGAAGTTGCATAATAAGCCAAAAGTCTCCTCAAATCAACAAACAATGTCTCAACCTATCATAGAAGAAATTCCATGATCAATTATACTAATGATGAATTGGCGGCAGCTGCAGCCGCAGTGTTCAAGGTGTACGTGTAGCAGACATTTGATAAATTGGAACCAGAAAGATTTCTGAAAATTAATGGAGCAGAAGTTATCTTTGAAGAGGAACCAACAGATGATGTTGAAGAAGTTCAACTTGAGGATTTGAAAGAAGCATGCGCCAAACTAGAAGATGTATAGCATCAAGTACATGACCCTATGGAGAAAATTAATTTAGGCTCTCCAGAAAAACCAAAGGTAACATATGTCAGTACTTTGTTATCTAAAGAACTAAAAGCTAAAATAGTAAAAGTTCTTCAGGAGTTTAAAGATTACTTTGCATGGAGTTATGAAGATATGCCGGGCTGAGCAGGAGCTTAGTTGAGCATCACTTGCCCATTAAGGCTGATTTTTGCCCATTCCAACAGCCAGCTAGAAGAATGTCCAAAGAGATTGAATTGAAAGTTAAAGAAGAGATCGAAAAACTTTTGAAAGCTGGCTTTATTAGGCGTGCAAGGTATGTTCAATGGTTGTCTAATATCATTCCTGTGATGAAAAAGAATGGTAAATTGTGAGTATGTGTAGATTTTTGAGATTTGAATGCTGCTACTCCAAAAGATATGTATGTGATACCTATTGCGGATATGTTAGTAGATGCAGTAGCCAAGAACGAACTTCTTTCATTCATAGATGGTTTCTCAGGTTATAATCAAATACTGATTAATGCTGATGATGTGCATAAAACTGCTTTCAGGTTTCTAAGGTCAATAAGGACTTTCTAATGGCTCGTTTTGCCCTTTGGTTTGAAAAATGCAGGTGCTACATACCAAAGGGTAATGAATGCCATTTTTCATGACATGATAGGCCATCACCTAGAAGCTTATATTGATGATATAGTGGTGAAATCTAGGATGGCTAGAGACCATATAGAGCATTTGAGGAGGAGTTTCCAAAGGATGAGAGAGCATAATCTAAAGCTTAATCCTTTGAAATGTGCATTTAGGGTTTAGGCAGGGAATTTTTTGGGTTTTTGGATACATCAGAGGGGAGTAGAAGTCGACAAAAATAAAGCTAAAGCAATCATTAAAGCCAAAGCCCCATAAAATAAGAACTCCAACAGTTTTTAGGCCAAGTAAATTACTTAAGAAGGTTTATTTCTAATCTGGCTAGAAAAACTAGAATATTTTCAAATTTGTTGAAACTTAAGCAGGTAGAAGAGTTTATATAAGAGGAAAGGCACTAGCTGGCTTTTGACAAGATCAAGGATTATTTATCTAAGCTACTGGTTTTAATGCCTCCAAGAGAAATAGTACCCCTTAAGTTGTATATTTCAGCCGCACAAGAGTCTATACGATGTCTTTTAGCTCAGAATAACCATGGAGGACATGAACAGGTTGTGTATTATTTAAGCAGAACTTTGGTGCCTACAGAAATCAAGTACTCATTCATATAGAAATTGTGTTTGGCACTTTATTTCGCATGCACCAAGTTGAGACATTATTTGATCAAACATAGGCTATATATGGTGTCTCAGACTGATCTGATGAAGTACATGCTAAATAGACTTCTAATAACAAGAAGAATTGGTAAATGGTCTCTGGCACTAATGGAATTTACATCAATCTATTTTCCTTAGAAATTTGTGAAGGGTCAGGTACTGGCAGATTTTTTGGCAGATCATCCATCCCTAAGCATTCAAGAAACTAGAGAACCAGACTTGCAGATATATGGAATTGAGGTTAAACTTTGGGTACTAAGGTTTGATGGATCTAGTACAGAGGATTCAATTGGAGCAAGAGTGGTGATCACTTCACCTAATAGGACATGAATAGCTTTGTCTTTTAAGTTGAGTTTTAAATATACCAATAACCAAGCTGAATATGAAGCATTGGTAATTGGTCTAGAGATGTTGCAAGAATTAGGGGCTAAGAAAGTCTTGATTGTTGGAGATTCATAGTTAGTTTTGAAGTAGTTGTCAGGAGAATATAAATGTAACAGTTTACTTTTAGCTCCTTATTTTACTGTAGCCGTTCAAATACTAGAGTCATTAGAAGAAGTATCTTTTATGCATGTCCCTAGAGACGAGAATCGGGAGGCAGATGAGTTAGCGCAAGTTGCTTCTGGAATAAAAATGAGCTAGGAATTAATGCACAAGATGATTGTGATTGAAAAAAGAATGCATCTGTCAATCACAAAAAGAGGTATCACTATTGATTCTTTAAATACAGGGATTAGTATGAAAGATGATTGGCAAAATGAATTGATGAAGTATTTGGATTGCCCTAGAAGAAAAACTCTGTTCAAGATAAAAATAAGGGCTCAGAATTTCGTATTATGGGAAGGTGAATTATACAGGAAAGGTTTTGGTGGATTGCTACTGAGATGCGTTAGAATTGCAAAAACAATGGAAGTTATGAAGTAAGTGCATAAAGGAATTTGTGGTGCTCATCAAGCTGGGATCAAAATGAGATGGTTGATAAGGAGACATGGCTATTATTGGCCATTGATCCTAAAAGATTTCGTCAACTTTACAAAGGGGTGCTAACAATGTCAGAAGTACTAAAGTATTCAAAGGGTGCTTGCTGCTGAACTCCATTCAATTATCAAACCCTAGCCATTTAAAGGTTAGGCAATCGACTTGATAGGAAAGATGCATCCAACATTATCTAAAGGACATAGTTTCATTATTGTTGCTATTGACTATTTCACAAAATGGGTCAAAGCTATTTCTATGAAAAAGGTGGAACAAAGGGATGTAATTCAATTCATTAAGGAATCTATTATACACAGATTTGGTATTCCTAAGTCAATCACTACTGACCAAGGCACCATGTTCATTGGAGAGGATGTTAAAGATTTTGTGGAGGATTATGGAATAAAGCTCATTGGATCAACCCCTTTCTATGCACAAGCCAATTGACAGGCTAAGGCTTCAAACAAGGTACTGATAGGGATCTTAGAGAAAATGCTAGAAGACAAACCCAAGGATTGGCATCAAATTTTATTAAGACATTGTAGGGTAAGCCCTTTTACTTTGACATATGGCAATGATGCAGTAATTCCATTAGAAGTGGTAGTGCCATCCCTAAAAGTTGCAAGGCATAATGGGCTGACTCTGGAAGAATATAATGAGGCAATGCAAATGGAGCAGGAGCAACTTGATGAAGAAAGGTTACAAGCTTTAAACAACCTGATTGTTCAGAAGAAGAAAATCTCTAGGTCCTATAATAAAAGGGTGAGAAGAAAGAATTTTGAAGAAGGAGAATTAGTTTGGAAGATGATACTCTCTATAGGGTCAAAAGACAAGGAATTTAGGAAATGGTCACCAAATTGGGAGGGTCCTTTCAGAATTCATAAAGTTTTGCAAGGAAATTCTTATTGTCTATCTAACTTAGAAGGAGAACCTTATAAGAGATACATTAATGGAAAGTATTTAAAGAGATTTTTTCCCACTATGTGGGAAATGTTGGAAAAAGAATGAGAAAGTTGGCCGACACAACAACTAGTAGATTAGGTCAATATTATGAAAGGTATATATAGTTTGACCTAATGTATAAGGCCATTCACATGCCTATTTATTTTGTATTTTGTATTTCCTATGTAAGTAGGCTGTATAGCCACTTAAAATTTAGAAGTAATAAAAGAAGTAGGCCTGATGGCCACTTTATTGAAAATGAATTTTAAGATTTTTTTCAACAATTATTCTAATCCATAATTTAGCTATTAATTGATAGAACAATAATCTATAGAAAACCTGATGCAATAATATGGTTATAAGTGAGTCTGTGCTAGTATTGGGCGATGCATGGCTGCATGATGCAATGATATGGCTGTAAGTGGATCTGTGATGGTGGAAAGTGATGCATGGCTGCATGGTAAAGAAGGCTCAGCCTCAGTATCAAACCAAATCCAAAAATCAATCATGGAGGCTCAGCCTCAATCAGTCAAGCATCAAAATTCATTCAAAAATCTAACAAAAGCCATAACTAGTATTTTATAAGCATAATTCATACAGTCCACAAAAGCATGATTGTCAAAGTTCAAAGCAGTAGTAGCCATATCACAAAAGCATTATCTTAGTTCTGAAGTACAAAGGTAACTAACAGATTATATTTTCTAAAGTAGTTACCTAAATATTAAACTTGTCAGACAGTGTGGCTCGCATCTCAATCCATTGCTGACAATGAGCATCTCTAGCATGTTGAATGAGTTCTAAGTCTTGATTGTGGATTTGGACCAAAGGATACTCATTCTTCAAGGCTAATCCTTCTATAGAGACTTGGTCAGCAATAGTATCACATTCTGATTACATTTTCTTGCCTTCACTCAGCAGCTTTTTGAGGCAATTTTCTTTAGCTAGTACTTCTGCTTTAAGTTGCTGGAGGGTATCATATTGAGTTTGGTATGAAGCCGAAAGGGATTGAAGATCGGATTGTAGTTAGGCCACTTGCGTCACTAATGAGTCATAGTCTTGTTTACGACTATAGAAAGAATGAAGTTTCTCAGATAGACTCACAATAGAAGAACTATGGGTTTTGGTAGCACTAAACATGGATTTTACCTCCAATAAAAGTTTGCCAAATAGAGTAGCTTCTTTTGATGTGTTTGAAGCAACTTGAAGGATAGAGAGAGAGGATTGTACCACTACATTTTAGTCTTCATTGGGGCTTAGTAAGTCCAAATCCATCAAGTGTTGAATATTGGTCTTGGCAGATCTAATGGAAGCCTTTGATGGTAATGAAGCTGCAGAACTGGTACCAGAAGATGCCCGTGTCAAAAAAGAAAAGTCCAAGCCACCTAGAGGACCATGATGACACCGGGGAGGAATGTTGAAGGCTTACATTTAAAAAATGAATTAATATATGGACTCGTCAGAAATTTCAACAAATAAGGAAGAAAGTTACCTCTAAAGGAGAAAGGATAATAGGTTCTTTGCTAGGAGATGGTTCTTGTGTTGTTGTACCACCAGTATCCTTGTAAGAATCAGGATGAGAAATAAGAGATGAATGGGCAGGTGGTGGTGGAGATGTATGAAAACCCTCAGATGTAGAAGAATAGTAATGCGAAATACAATGCATCATTGCGTCAATGGATTCTTCTGTCTCTTCCTCATCATCATCATTGCTTTTAGAGGAAAGGGAGTTAGAAACTTCCATAAGGGCTTGTGGTGTATTGGAAAATTTGCTTTTGAGCTGTGTTATATTAGATCTCCTTAGGCCAGTAGACACGGGTGGTTTGGCTGGTTTTATTTTTTTTGCTTTTTTTAGAGCAGGCATATTGATTGTCTTCACTTTATGCGCCTTAGATGGGGTTTTATCTTTGACAGTGGCACATATTTCCTTTTTCCTTTTCTTAGATGTGGAAGAAGGTAGAGGGGAAGACATTTATGCAAAATAAAATAAAAATAAAAATAAAAAATCAAAAGTATGAAGTAGGCTAATAAGCCACTAATATAAAAAAAAAATGAAAATGAGCTTATGAATTATCAGTACTTCCAGTGAATAAGGAGCAAGCTCCTTGAAGATCTTGGGCCACCAAGTAATAAAGCTGATCCTCTCTTGATTAGGGAACTCCAGGAGAGAGCAATAGGAAGAATAGTCCTTGTTAGTTAAGGCCTCAATAGAAGTTTTTGTCAAAACATCTTGTGGCAAAGAAAGATACGGGATATCTAAAGAGGGAATAAGCTGAGCCAAACCAAATTGCCTACTCCATAAACAAGGTAAGTATTTGTACACCTTAGGAGGACTAGCAGAAGGGACATTAGAAAAAGATAGAGAACGACCAACTATGAGAAGTCTATTAGAAGAAAAAGAATAAAAAAGTTGAGTTCGGTAGGCTTGCAGATCATTAGAGTCAGATGAGAAATAATGAAGCCACCAGGGTCTATAATGTTGATTCTCATAGATAATAGACCACAGATTTAATTGTTTAGGAGTCAGTGTATACAAAGAATAGAAAAAACTAAAACAATCCATGGATCCTAAAAAGCCTTTGCAAGACATGAGTTGTTGACCTAATGGTTGAAGGTGACAAGTGGACAAGTCATTATATCGTAGTTCTGGAAAATAGGCCAACAACCATATTTGAACTAACTGCAGGCTACCACCCAATTTGGAAAAAGGGTCATCAGTGGTGTATTTATGCAAAGCATGGAAAGTGGTGGCTAGAAGCATAATGCCTAAAGCAAAAGATTTACCTGCAGCAAAAGCTCTAGCTAAGGGCAAGTGGTCCATGGTTGGTTTACCAGAAGCTAGGCAGAAGATCATCCTCTAGACTAGAACCCAAAGAAACTCAATATGTTCTTCCAAGGTAATTTTTGCTACAGAATCACACCATCTTTTGATGACCCTAGAATAAGAACTTTGATTAATAGAAGCAGAAGAGTGTGGTGGTAAGGAAGGATCCTCAAGGTCAATTAAACAAGGGATATCTTTACCTAGGATTGGAAGATTGGTAAGGAATAAGATGTCCTTTAAGGTTATAGAAGCTAAACTAAACAGAAAAACAAAGGAGCAAAGTGAAGGTGACCAAAACCTTAAAGCAGCACATAAGAGGTCAATTTCCATATTTAAAGGCTGCAAGCTCATTTAGATCAAATCATAAATACCGATCTTTTTCCAATCACCTTCATACTGGGGAGTTAGCATAAGAACCCATCTACTTCATTCACCAGTGAGCCTTGGCCAAGATTTTATTTTTCTAGAAGCTTTAGGTTTCTTTAGTGAAGATCCCAATAACAGTTTAGCAGGATTATTGAATGGAAAAGGGAAGGCCGGCACCACAGGATTTTTAGGTCCCAATCCCAAAGAATGAGCACTTTGAGATGCTTTTGGAATGAAATCTTTAGGATTACAACTGCACAGAAATGAAGATATATAATGGGATGTGATAGGTAATTAGGCAAGGGAAGATACCTAAAAAGCACGTGAGATTGAATAGGATCATATAACAATGATATCAATGGATCGCTCTGTAAAAAAAGAAAAAAAAAGGGGTTTATGTGTTAATATAGAATTTTAGAGAGTAAAAATTGAAAAAGTAAAGAATACGTGAGTTACATTACCTTTGACGCTTGAAAAGAGCTGAAAGTAGGAGTTTGTTGCGATCCATACAAATGAATCAACCCCTAGAAAAACATAAACAAACCAACCTAAATGAAAATGCTTCTATAGAAATAAAAGAAATGTTTGAAGAGCAAGAAGATACCTAGGCCGAAACATGATCACTAGAGGTAATAGGGCCATTTGAAGCCGAGGAAGATGGTAGATCCATAGCCACAACTACAGGAGAAAGAAAAGCATCAGTATAATTCAGGAGCAAAGGAGATTGAGGTACAATTTTGATCTAGTATTCATTTGACTAGAACATAAATTACCCTATGTTGAGCTAGATGGAGTTGAAGTGGTCAATTGACCACAAATGTGTTGCAAAAATGTGGGTCAACAAATTTTTGGTAATATAAGATAGACTTTAAATGGTAGGCCGAAATATACTTGCAATTTTTGGCCAGACAAGCCCATATTGCCATGTGCACAAATAATGGAGTGTCAAGATATATGCTAATAACATGGTTATGGCGCATTAGAAGATATTAGAATATGGAAAAATGAGATTTTGGCAAAATAAACAAGTGCCAAAGAATTTTTTTTTTTATAGAAAAGATTGCTTGGTTTAGTTAGGTAAGGGAAAAGTATCAATTATTTCCATTGAATAAAAATACAAAAGAGAATGCTTTTTAGTTGGCGAGCATCAAGGGAAATATCAAGCCAATAACTTGTCAAATCTTTTACCCTTTAGAACCCAACCTTTAAATCCAAAATTTGTGATTAACCTTGAAATTTTGTTTGAGTTATGGTATGTGGATTCAAGACCATTCTCATGATTATGGTTCTCTCAACCCAAAGTAACCAAAGTATGGACATTTGTTATCAAAATTTTTTTTAGGCCAAATTATGGCTTTAATTGGTTTTATTTGGGTCTATTATAAATTTTTATCAAGGTAGTGAATTAAAGCCAAAATATGGCTATAAAGTTCATAATCATTAGACCTTGCCAGTGTAGTCAAGTTTTCTTCAAAGTGATCAACACATGATTGTAGATGTTTTCAACAAATGGTGATAGTTTGATTGCTAAGGTTTTGCCAAAGAGATTTACCATATCCCAAAAATTGTGTAACTAGCATCTTTCATTCCAAAATTACCTTTGAATCCCAATTTCACCATGTTCATTTAAGAGGCCAATATATGGCTATGCCCACCCCATGATGAATTCAAAATAAATTCCCAAATTTTATGAAGCTTGAATATATTATTCTTTGGTTTCCTATCAAGCGATACAGTTAAACACATGAGCCAAGAACATTAAGCCAAAATCAAATTTTGATTTGATTATTATAAAAGTGCCATTTTGTCTATTTATGGTTCATTTATAAGTAAATATTGGCAATTTAGGTAGGTAAATTAAGTGCATTATTAAAGAAATTGCCAATTTTTATTCTAGCAAAACATTCAAAAAAACTAAAGAGTAGCCAAAAAATGGCTATATGTGTTGAAAGATACAATCGTTACTATATCAAGACTCAAGAAATACTAAAAGAAAAACACCTTCCTCAATCAATTTATTTCCTCCTCCAAAGAGTACCAATTCAATTCACCCAATTCAAATTACTTTCAAAGATTAAATTCATTTCCAAATACATTCAATTCATACCAAATCCATCAATTGCTAAAACAAGAAACTAAAGTAAATTACCTTTCTTGAACCATTTTCTTTGATAAAACCACAAATATTGGTGAGGATTAGGAGTTGGTGGAGAAAATTTTCTCGGTGATGATGAACTTGTTGGTAAAAGTGGAGGAGGAGCTGGGTATCTTTTCCAATAACAGAGCTTAGAAACACCTGCAAGTGTAACCAAAGCAAAAATGGGTTCCACCTTCATGATAATTTCAGTTCCATTTCAAAAAAAAAAAAAAAAAAAAAAGAAACAGACCTGGTGAATTGGTAAGCCCAACTTGAGCTGCTGATTGGATGATAGGAATGGCAGTAGCTTGAGTGGAGGAGAATAGCGCCATAGCAACACTAGTTGGTGAGGAGTTGGACTAGGTCAATGGCAGTAGATCTGGAGGAAAGCAGACAGCAGTGGTCTGAGCTGGAGGCAATGATGCACAGTGGAGCAGCTGAAACAAATGGTTTATTGGGATGGAAATCGGCAATGCTGGCGAGGGAGACATGGAGCTGACCATCGGTGCACAAATAGAGGTAGTTGGTGCCTCTAGCCATGAGCAGGAAGGGAAGCCTGCTGGTTTGGATTGGTTAAACGGCAAGGTGCCAATCGAGCTGCTGAACAATGCAAATCTGGTGAGAGCATTGTTGAACGATCCAGAATTTAATTTTTCTGCTGGAGTAGTGGCACTACCATGTGGTCTGTGTACTGCTGGAGAAGCATTTTTAGGGAGATAAGAAGTAAATTTAGTTGGATTTAGGGAATGGAGTGGGCCCGAAGGGTCAAATTTTGAATTAAAGTTTGCTAAGCATTTTGATGGAAAAGAATTGATTTGGCAGATTTCCGATGGATTTTCAAAAG
Organism: Reutealis trisperma; assembly: GCA_947687605.1. NCBI lineage: Eukaryota > Viridiplantae > Streptophyta > Magnoliopsida > Malpighiales > Euphorbiaceae > Reutealis > Reutealis trisperma. The sequence continues at coordinate 185,479 of CANTUT010000930.1, forward strand.
GTTTTTGATTGTTGGATGAATTAAAGAAATTTTGTAATGGAGAGGACAAATGAAAAGCTGGTGGTTTAAGTAAATGATGTTCTTAAAAAGAGTAAATAAAGGATTTGGAAGATGAAGTAGCGAGGGAGTAAGAGGAGTTTGAGTTTTGGTAGTGCTCTAGTTCCCTAGCTAATTTTGTTTCTATTCTTTTGTTTTCCCTCATCCACCACCAGTCATCACCTGAAGGGAATTGAATCTTGGCCCTAGGCATATTAGACAATAGAATGATTAAAAAAGAAAGGGGGAGGGGGGGGAGGGGTGGGGGTTTAGCTTTTATATATGATTTTGGGCCTTAAGGCCAAAATATATATAAAAGGGGCAATTGTTTGTGCCCAAATTTACTAGCCCAGTAAAAAGCCCAGCCTATTAATCATAAAACACAAAATTTAAATTAAATTGGTGAAAATTGAAGGTGGGGAGTTGAGAATTGGAAGTAGATATATGGAGTTATGGCAGTTATTTAGTGAGTGTGGACAGTGGGTGGTTATCAAAAGAAATAAAAGAGGAAAAGAGGACCAGATAGAAGGGGGGGGGGGGGGGGGGGGGGGGGGGGGGGGGCGGGGGTGGGGGGGGGGGGCAAAGAAAAAAAACTACAACAAAATCAAAATTTCTCAAGCAATTTTCTTTATTTTCGTAGCTTATTTCTAGCATTTGCTTCTTAATCTACTGTTAAAATTTCAATTTCTATGTTTTTATCAACATTTCCCTTTAATGCAATTTTCTCATTTCAATCTACTATTATAAATCCTCTAATTTCCAATTCTCATAAATTTTCAATTTTATTTACTGGCATTTGTTGAGTCTAAGTGGACTGTGACTAAGGAAACTTGGGGATCCACAATTCAATATGATTTAGAAATCAATAGGCACAAAAAAATTTTGGTTCGTATACCTTACACACCTGGCACGCTCGAATTCTCAAAAAATCACCAACACTTATATAATAAATAATTAATTAAATAATTTAAAAAAATAAATTAAATAAAAAAAGAAAAGGAAAGGGAAAAATGCAAACAGTACGCGTAATGCGTGGCCTTGGCATCTTGCTGCATAATACATTGTGCAATTGGGACGAGGGTACAACGATTTTTAAGACTTGTCATTTTATTGGTAGAACATGACCTACATATAGGAATAGAGAGAAGTTGTTCTCCTTTTTAGGTGTGTGCACCCATACCAAGCCTTTGGAACTTCTTCAAAATGCACTGTTTTGCTTTTAATTTTTAAATTAGTGTTTAGCACATGATACTAAAAGATAATAGAGATAAGGGTCAGTTATTGAGGCATTAGATGAGGTTATGATCCCAATTTCACACAAGCACCAATTTGATCCATTAAAAGAAATCGAAATACTTATTTGGGAAAAAACTCATCAGGAAGCCCTCGGGCTTATTTTTGATTTGGTTTGAAAATGTATTATGATAATCACCATTTTAATTTTATTTTGAAAAATTTAAGAAAAAACCCATTTTGACTCCAATTTTATCTAGGGCTAAGTATGGTTTGAGAGAATCTGGAGATTTGAAAATCTCCAGAACCGAATTGAAATTCAGAGATTCTCAAAATGGGACCTTCGGAACCGAATCATGGGAGTAAAATCTCCATACCAAACTATCCCAAAAATGAAGATTAAGAGATTTTCCATTTCTTTGTCAAAACACAAAAAATGCAGTAATAAAAAACTGACAGCCCCACTCTGGCTATCAAAACTACAAATTATACTAAATAATAACATTTTAATCGCTCAAAATTTTTTTTCTTGAACTAAAAATTCTGATTTGCAATGAATAAAAAGCCATAATAATAATTTTAGGAAATATGTATTTTATTGTTCATGTATTAAAAATGCAATTTTTAAGTTGAAGGTATCATGTGTATATATATATATATATATATATATATATATATATATACATATATGTTTTATAAAACTTTTTGAAATATTATATATATATATATATATATATATATATATATATATATAATATTTCAAAAGGTTTTATAAAACATATATATATATATATATATATATATATATATATATATATATATATATATATATATATATATATATATGTGTGTGTGTGTGTGTGTGTGTGTGTGTGTGTGTGTGTGTGTGTGTGTGTGTGTGTGTGTGTAATGTCTTTGTACATTCCAAAAACAAATTCAATTTATTACCACCTATCTCACTTTGCTCTCTATATTTGTTAGCATGTTCTGTGTTTATAGTGCTAACTTTTTTTACAGATTACAATGTTAATGTAATCCTAGCTTACTAACCAACATTAACTCCTATTTTTTCTTTACCTTATCTAGTGATAACGTTATAATTTTTGGCTATAAATACCAATGCTAGGTTTTCATATCATCCAAAAACAAGCAAACACTTATAGTTCTTTTCTTTTTCACTCTTTCCTTCATTCCTCTGTTGGGTAAAATGATTATTGATAATTTGTTATTGCTGCTCCTAGTTTTATCTAGAAGAACTATTGTATCCTGGGGATTTCATGAATAAAATCCTTTAGGATGGTGCTATTTTTTGCACACCTCAGTTTAGTTTTCAATTTTCCAACAATCTAAAGGATTTTACATTCTTTCCATCAATGTGAGTTCTCTACCTATTCTAGCGACTAGCACATCTCCTGCTTTATTTTCTGACCCTTTTGCCATACTTAATGCTACTATTAATGGTGCTGTCCCTACTGGCCTTAGTGCTGGCCTTATTGATCTTCTTGCTGTTACTGTCATGGTGCCTCTTACCTTGTCATATGCAAAGCCTTTTCTAAATGTTTCAAAGATTGAAGTCTTTGAAGGACGAAACTATAAAAGGTAGTAAGAATGAGTTTTCTATATCCTAGACATACATGGAATTATTTGTGCTAGCTGATATTTTAGACTCAAAACAAATAGAGATTTGGACTCATGCTAACAAGGTTTGTAGACATATCATACTTAGCACCTTATTTAATGATTTGTTTGATGACTATTTCTTTTACAAGGAAGCTAAGGAAATTTGAGAGTCTATGAATCTTAAATACATCGCTGAAGATGCTAGAAAATAGAAGTTTGTGATTGGCAACAACTATAGGTAGGAGATGGTAGATGGAAAAGACATTAAGGTGCAAATAAATGAATATCATAAACTATTGGAAGACTTAAAGGCTGAAAACATTATACTTCAAGAAGAGTTTGTTGCTGGAATCCTAATCGAAAAACTACTATAGTCATGGAATGACTACAAGCAACAATTGAAACATAAGGATAAGTAGTTGTCACTTACAGATCTAATTACCTATATCATAATTGAAGACACCAATTGAAGGGAGGTCAAAGCTGCCAAAGAAAAGGAATGGCTTCAAAAGCAAATTTGGTGTAAGACAATGCTCAAAATAAAAGGTATGCCAATAAACCTAATCACTCTTATTAATCTGATTACAAACCCAAAACTACTAACTCCATAACCTTTAAAAAAAAGGAAGTTATTTTATTTGTGGAAAGCCAAGTCATCATGCACCCTAATGCAGAAAAAGAGTGAGAAATGATAATCCTCTTAAGCCAAATGAAAATTTGGTTAAAAGAGATGATATTATTGCTGCAGTCATTTCTTAACCTAATCTTGTGACCAATGTAAAAGAATGGGTGGTAGACTCAGTTGCTACCAGGCATATTCTATACTCCTATAGGGGATGTAGAAGAACATGTTTATCTTAGTGATTCTTGAACTGCAAAAGTTCTTGGTAAAGAAAAGGTTCTTTTCAAACTCACATCTCAATGATATATTTTATGCACCTAATATTAGAGCAAATTTAATTTTTTGTAGCTCTATTGGAAAAGGTTTGAGTTAAGGTGTTATTTGAGTCTGACAAGATTATAATGACAAAAAATAATATTTTTGTAGGAAAGGGTTATTGCAATTAGATAATTTTTGTACTTAATATTTCTAATGTTATTAATGAAAATGCATCTTCTAATGTTATTAATGAAAATGTATCTTCTTCTGCTTACTTGGTTGATTCAATTGATTTATGGCATCCTAGAATAAGGCATGTAAGTGCAAGTTTTATACATAAAATGTAATCTCCTAGTTTCTGGCATAAATAATACATATTTAAATAAATGTGAAACTTGTTGTAAAGCTAAATGAACCAAGAGAACATGTTTTTCTATTCAATGAGAATTTGAATTGTTGAGTTTAATTCATACTAATTTAGGTGATTTAAACTAATTTAGGTGATTTAAAATAAACTATGACTTAAATGTGGTAAAACATATTATGTGAATTTTGTTAATGATTATTCTTAGTTCACTAAGGTATATTTGTTTAGAAATAAGGATGAAGCTTTTGACATGTTTCTTTTGTATAAAGCTAAAGTTGAGAATCAATTAAATAAAAAGATTAAAAAGGTTAGATCAGATAAAGGTGGTGAACACGTTTTGTTTAACGACTTTTGTGAAAAGGAAGGAATAATTCATTAAATTACTCCTCCTTATTCACTTGAATCAAATGGAGTAGTTGAAAGGAAAAATAAGACTTTAAAACAAATGATGGATGCTATGTTTATTAGTTCTTCTACTCTTGATAATCTTTAGGGTGAAGCTATTTTGTCTACTTGTCATTTACAAAATAGGATACCATATAAGAAAACTATTAAGAAACCATATGAATTGTGGAAGGGCTATCCACCTAACCTAAAATATTTAAATGTGTGGGGGTGTCTTGCTAAAGTTATGTTGCTTGATCCTGAGAAAAGAAAAATTGGTTCTAAAACTTCTAATTGCATGTTTATTGGCTATGTTTACATAGTGCTGCACATAGATTTCTTGTTTTGAAAAGTGATGTGCTTGATGTTAATACTATTATTGAAACTAAAAATACGAAATTCTTTAAACATATTTTTCCTTTGAAATTTGAGATTATTTCTCATGCACTTGCTGAAAATGTTCTTGAAAACTCTTTTGAGGAACTAAGAATAAGTAAAAGACAATGAAAAGCAATCTCTTTTGGTAATGAATTTTACATTTATCTCATTCAAAATGATCCTTTAACTTATTTTGAAGCTATTTCATCTGCTAACTTTCAATTCTGGAAAGAAGCCATTAAAATTGAAATTGATTCTATTAATCAAAATAAAACTTGGATTTTGGTTGATTTACCTCTTGGAGCTAAGCCTATTTATTGCAAATGGATTTTTAAAAGGAAATATAAACTTGATGGATCTATTGAAAAATACAAAGCAAGACTTATTGCAAAAGATTTTACTCAAAAAGAAAATATTAACTATTTTGATACCTTTGCTCCAATGACTAAAATTTCTTTTATTCAAGTTTTGATTACTTTGGCTTTAATCTATAAACTTTTTATTCACCAAATGGATGTCAAAATTGCTTTTTTAAATGGTGATTTGGAAGAAAAAATTTACATGGTGCGATATAAAGGTTGTGTTGTTTCTGGCCAAGAAAATAAAGTTTGTAAATTACATAAAATTTTATATGGCCTAAAATAAGCTCCTAAGCAGTGGCATGAGAAATTTGATCAAACTTTAATTTATGATGGTTTTTCCTCTATTAAAGTAGATAAATGTATTTATACAGAACTTCTTAATGGTGAAAGTGTAATTATTAGTATGTGGATGACATGCTCATATTTGGTACTAGTCTTGATATAGTACTTAGAACTAAATGATTTATTGCTTCCAAATTTGATATGAAAGATATGGGTGAAGCAAATGTGATATTGGGTTTCAAAATCATAAGGAAGGATGATGGTATAATACTATCTCAAGAACATTATATTGAGAAACTTCTTAAGATGTTTGGACACTTTGATATCATACCAGTAAGTACCCTTTTATAATGCTAATACTCAATTAAAGAAAAATTAAGGTGACCCTATTGCACAAAATGAGTATGCACATATTACTGGGAGTCTATTGAATTTACTGAATTTCTCTCGACATGATATAGCTTATATTGTGTGCTGACTGAGTAGATATGCTCATAATCCTAATCATGATCATTGGATGGCTATAGTTAGCTTAATGAAATATTTGAGAGGTACCATGAATTATGGGATTTACTACAGTGGATTTTTCACTATATTGGAAGGATATAGTGATGCTGATTGAATCTCAGATTCAGATAATATAAAATAAACTAGTGATTATATACTCACCCTTAGTAGGGGTGCAGTTACTGAAGGTCAGCTAAACAAACTATTATTGCTAGATTCACTATGGAGTTAGAGTTTATAGCTCTAGAATTAGCTAGTAATGAGATTGAGTGTTTAAAAAATTTCTTAGCAAGTATTCCATTGGGATTAAGACCAAAACTATCCATGTCTATACATTATGTTTGCCAAGCTACAATTATTATTGCAAAGAATAAAACTTTCAATAATAAAAATAGACATATTCATCTAAGACATGATGTAATGAAATAGTTGTTAAAAGATGGAGTTATATCCATTGATTATGTAAAGTTAGAGGTGAATTTGATTGATCTTCTGACTAAACCTTTAGGAAGAAAATCCTGGAAACATTGAAGGGAATGGGATTTAAGCCAACTCAAGAGATTGACACTAGCAATAACCCAACCTATGTGATTGGAGATTCCATGAATAAGGTTCATATGGTTAATAACAAGTCACAATTAATTTTGCTAGCACAATCAATCTATCGATTCTTATGACGTGAGTAGTGCTAGACTCCATTAATAAGAAAATGATTAATGAATTTCATATCCCTTATGGGTGGTTTATTGATTGTAGAATATACTTGATGAAACCACCTATGTGAGTATGGAATGGGCCTGATCCTATGAGATCATAGCAAAATCTTTAAAGCACTCATAAATTACTAGGTGCACATATGGTCTATTATTGCACAATCACATTGAACAACAAATTGTGGAGGGGAGTGTAATGTGATTAGTAAGATTTCAACATACAGTAAAGAGTGTTTGGTTCATAGAAGCTAAAAGTTCCACCAATAACTCTATATATAATGTCTTATCTTTTTAAGTTTAGTTCATAGTCCAAAAGATACTAGGTCTAAAGCATTAACACTCATATTTTTAACCCAGCAAAAATTATTTTCTTGTATAGATCTATTGAAATATGTGGGGGATTGTTGTATATAAATGTATATATGATATTTCAAAAGATTTTATAAAACATATGCTTCTTTTTCTTTTTCTTTTTTTTTTTTTTTTTTTTTTTTTTTTTTTTTTTTTTGCATTTGACCATTCCAAAAACAAATCCAGTTTATTATAATCTATCCCACTTTGCTCTCCATATTTGTTAGCACATTTTGTGCTTATAACATTAACTTTTTTATTTTTATTTTTATTTTTATAGATTACAATGTTAGTGTAATCCTAGCTAACTAACCACCATTAACTCCTATTTTTTTCTCTATCTTATCTAGTGATAATGTTATAATTTTTTTGGCTATAAATATCAATGCTCGCTTAGGCTTTAATATCATTCAAAAACAAGCAAACACTTCTAGTTTTTTTCTTTTTCACTCTTTCTTTCTTTCCTTTGTTGGGTAAAATAGATTTAATAATTTGTTGTTCCTGCTCTTAGTTTTACCTAGAAGAGCTATTTTATCCTGGGGATTTCACAAACAAGATCCTTTACAATAATGTTATTTTTTGCACACCTCAGTCTATTTTTCAATTTTTAAACAAAAGGAACAAAATGAATATTGTAAAACCCAATTTCTATTCATGTATTAGAAATCCAATTTTTATAAAAAATAAACAAAAAAAGAATTTTGTAAAATTCATAATACAAAACAAAACTTAGATTACCATAATGAGAAAAAGATCCACTACCAGATAGAGCCACAACCAGATAGAGAAATGCTAAGTATGGCTTGAACGATTACTATCTTTGATGGTTCGATGAGGTGCGATGGTTTCTTCTTCTCTGGTGATGAGATGCGGCAACTTCAATAGTTTGCGTGAAAGAGATGCTGACTTGGTGATGATGAGGTGAGTTATTTGCAAATGATGAGAGGGAAGAGGATAAGAGGCGGTGGTGAGGTGAGCTATTGGAGACTTAATGATGATTTTATACCAAGGTTTAAAAAAAAGTAAAACAGTGTAGTTTTTAGGAATAGAATTTAATTTTTTTTGCTAAATATTTTTAAGGGAAAATTAGAATTTAATTTTTTTGAGGGAAGAATTAGAATTTAAATATCATGAGCTAATTTTAATATCTTTAAAATTAATTAAATAATTTGTATTTAATTTTATAAATGGAAAATGAATTATTGAATACTAAAAAACAACATTGATTAAATTAAATTAAGCCTAATAATTAAATATTATATTTTTAATATTGATTCAATTAATCTAAATATAATTTTAATCAATCGATTTCCATAATTCAGCTTAAACTAATTTAATCAAATAATTTCACTAAATCAACTAAACAATAAGATTATTAAGTTCTATACATTTTCTTGTATGTTAATTGATGGATTTATAAGATTTCAATTAATTAATTTATATTACTTCAATTGATTTCTATAGCTTGATTAGAATCAATAGTTTTATTTTGATTGGAATAAATAGTTTTATTTGTAACTTCAACTAATGAATATTGATGAAACTTTAATTTGAAGTAGTTAAAGATATATTAACCACTTTAGTGAGTAGAATTTTGAAATAATTAAATTATTTTACTTATACATTATTGAAGTAGAGTTGTAATATAATAACTAATTTGAAAAGTGAAATTTTATAATTAATAGAAATTGAATTTTACTTATTGTAATACCCATGGTTTCCATAGCTCATTAGAGTTATAATAATACCATAAAGTAAATTTTTATGAGTGTAGTACTAATAATATAGTGATGGAATGAAGAAACCCTTTTTAATACTAAGTGCATGATTGTGTATTTTTTATAAAGTGTGAATGTTCATGTGCATTTTTATTAAGTTAATTTAAGGGATGTGTCTTAGTTTGAGTTTATTATGATATGAGAATGTAGGATTTGAAATGCCAAATGAAAGGGAAAGGAAAAAGCTACGGAAAATTTTTAGGTTTGGAAAACGTGTTCAGGCGGGCTTGCCAATGGGCCTTGGACTCAAGGCCCAAGCCCATGGAATAGTCGGCCCACCAAGGTCTAAACTTGGTGGGACTTAACTCAACTAAGGTTAGAATAAGTTAACTAAGTGTTAGGGTGAGGTTAGGTTAGGTTAGTCACCATTTGGATGATAGCCATCTTTGTTGACTTTTATTAACTTTGACACCTAAGCCAATCCACTTTCCCACCACCTTGTCCACATGCATTTTGGTGATTATGAAAATCATCATTATGTTGCCAAGTCACCATAGACCTAAAGGCAATCTTAACCATCCATCTTGATCAATCTTAACCATCCATCTTAGGCAAAAATGTGGCCATTGATCTTGTGAGATTAAATCACCACCATTGATTTTATTTACATATAAAGTAAAAATATGTAAATTCCTCTCATTTGTAACCTAACATCAAAATCATATCCTCACCAAAAGCTAATATCTCTCAACTTGTTCTTCATCATAGGATCAAATTCAAAGCATTTCAAGGTAATATTTCATATTTAAGTGTTTGTTTCCTTGTTCCTAACCTAAGAATGATAAGTTATTAGCAAGTATATACTTTTCTTTTGATTTCTATGTTAATTGTGATGGAGGGATTTAAGGGAGGACTTAGTTTGCATGTTAGATGAGGAAATATGAAAATGGGTGAAATTTGGGGTTTAATAAGTAAGAGGTAATAAAGAAAGCATGAGAAGATCAAGGGGAGTTGGGCAGACATAAGTGGCCCCATTGATGGGGTTCTAGCTGTGTGATAAGGGAAGTTTAGAAATTCATCCAAAAGCCTCCCATGGGTGGAGGCACGGCTGAGGTTTCACCCGTGAGCAGTTATGTTTTTGGCCATGTTGAAATAGTTTGTTCTAGTGTTCATGACTTACTACTAGATTATTTCATTAATATTTTTATGAACTTCTTCACTAGTGATCCTATAATAAAAGTATTGAGAATGCAATTAGATGTTGATGTTGCATATGTTTCCTTAATTGTGTTATGGGAGATATTGAAAGATATTGAGTTAGCTCATGACATGGGTAAGGAAGGTGTAGATGATATGTTTATATGGAATAGATAAAGTTTGGTTAGAAAGTTAAAGGAATAGAAATTGATGTACATTGTTTGGATGTATTTGTAGAATCAAAAGGCAAGGGTATTGCTTAGGATACCGAGGAGCCTTGCTATAATTTGCGTTAAGTTTTCAATATAGGAGCTAAGGAGTAGGAGGTGAGTACTTAATAATATTTCTCAACTTGAGCTTTAAATATAAGCATAAATGTTAATTCATTTCCAATTTGGAATGCATTGTAATTCTTTGGCAAGCATTATTTACTTTTTTGATTATTAAGCCAAAGTGAATCAAACATTCCTTTATGGCACTTGGCCAAATGAGCCTATATTATTTTGATCTTATAATGTGATCAATGATGAGAACCTAATTGTTATTGATATATTATCCATTGAATTATTTCGTGGATAGAAAGGAAAAATGTTATAATGATACTATGATAAGCAGAATACTCCTCTGATGTGGGGGAATACATCAGACATTATGCACAATGGTAATGGACCCGCAGATAGGGTAAAGAGTATCCAAACCCTAGTTGGGAAGGGTTTAATGTCCCTAGTATGTATGGCCTGATCAGTTGTACGTGTGATGAGGTATATAGGAGTGAGCAAGGTGTATGTCGCCACTTAATTGATTATGGGGGAAACACACCGTTTCTAAGAAAGGAATTGTTCTGCTAAAGATATAATGTTTGATACATACATATTGGAAAATTGTTTTATAAGAATAATTTCTAATCTACTTTACTTCATTGCTATAAAGAATTACCTTTGAGCATACACCAATGTGTAACCTTTGATATTATTCTTGCTCACTGAGCTTTGTCTCACCCCATAGTGGTTGTTTATTTTTAGAACCAGTTGATAGATCAGCAAGGTAAATTCCAAGTTTTGCACCTCTGCTTGGAAATTGCATTACTATTTTGGGGTTATGTTGTATATACTATGTTGTTTTTTTTTTTTTGAAAGTTTCACTCTAGAGCTCCATGGATTGCTAAGGTCTGTAATAATGATGTAATTTAAAATATTCATAGTATGTATATGGTTTGGTATTATTTTATTTTAGTTTAAGCACTTGAGCCATATATGAATGGGTTATAACTAAAATAATGGTGAATGTTATCTTATAGATGAATGATATGGTAATCAATGATAAGGAATGGTTGTCTTGGTTCTGATCTTGGGATAAGGGTAGCATGGTTTTTCTTCAAAACTTAATAACTTATAAGAGGGTTCTATAGGTTTAGACGACCTTAAGTCTCCCTATGCCTTAGGACAGTCATGGCTCAAAGATGGGTCATGACAAATGTGGTATTAGAGCGAAGATTTAGGTCTTTATACTTATTTCGAGTTATAAGTTAAACCATGGAGCATAAGATTCATTACTGTCAGTAAAGTACCTCGTTAGGTCAGATCTGTGTTAACATTATAAATTAGGTTATCATCTTTTTGTGTTATTTGTGAGATTTTATATGTTGTTATTACATAATATTACTGAGTTGTGGAAATGTTGTTTGTGACTGGTAATGTATAGATCCGAGCATTCGTAATCTTGATGAGGAGAGGGATGTATCTGATGCAGCCTCGATTGCTTATCCTGACTCAGAGGAGACTGATTTAGAGGAGGATCCTGATCCTATTTGGGTAGCTAGGATGAAGGCTAGGAATGAAGAGATTATGGGAGAGCTACACATGTTACGAGATGAGGTATTTAATATGAGAAGAATAGTGAGGGACTTGAAGTAGGAACTGGCAAGGGTTAGTAATATATATAGGAATTCAGAGGCAGACCCAACTCCACCTCTTAGGGATTTGATGCCAGGATTTCCCGAGCATCTCTGTGCTGCATGTGGGAGATTTGACCACTCAGAGGAGAGGTGTTCTATGAGGAGATGTTTGTTATCCTCATCTATGATGTTTATAGGTCGTAGGCAGGTGGGGCCGGGAGAGAGAGAAGCCTCCAATGATGAGAGGGACTCTAAGGATTAGTGATATAGATCATGGATGAGTATACCATGATCACATTTTGGGTATGGTATGGTTTATATGTACAAAAATAGTATGGATGATCTAAAAGTAGGGTGACTAAAAGAATGCTATAGTATGTAGTACTTGTATATAGGTATGTAAGTTGCAAAATAAAGGAATAACGATGAATATGTTTATATAGAAATGGCTATATGTGATAGTGGTTTTGGTTTATGAATCACATGTGATGGCTAAATAGTATGGGTATGATTAATGAGATGATATAAGTAAGGTAAATCGGTAAGTCATGCATATATATATATATAAAAATTGTATGTTGAATATCAAAATTGTGATGTATGAATGACACTGTGTATGTTGTTTTCAGCATAGATGTTGCCCCATAGGATTGCTCAACTAAAGGACAGGGGTCTTAGGAAGTTGATAGCATTGTTCCAGATGTAGCATCTAATGCTGCTTCTGTTTGAATTACCAATCGAGAATCTTCCTAATATGGGCAGCGTACTGTAAGTGGTGGAGAATGAGGACCACTAGGGGATATGGAAGCATTTTGATGAGAATATGAAGCGATGAGGCGAAAACTTTTGGAATTAAGGCGTCATCGTCAAGAAGTTCCACCACCACCTATGGTGCCACCTGCGCCATAAGTGGATGGCATACCTCCCATCGTACCATGAGCACCATAAAGGGTGAGGAGGCGAATGTTACTGAGAGAAGGAGTTATGATATATAATCTAAAGAAGTTCAAACCACTAGAATTTTCAGGGGAATAAGGGGAGGATCCCTAGAAGTTTTTGGAGGAAATGGATAAGATAGCCCAGAGGATGACATGCTCTGATGAGAAATTGATCGAGTTGATAAGAGTTCAACTTTAGAGTGATGCATAGGGTTGGTTTCAAAGGAATATCGAAGAGCGGTTGTATGGAGATGATCCACCTACTTGGGAAGAGTTCAAACAGGAGCTGATTAATGAATTTCTATCTGAAGGGGAGAGACAGAATCGTGCACTTCAGTTTGAGCAATTGAAGTAGAGACCTGGGATGTCAGTATTAAAGTATGCCCAGGAATTCAAAAGATTAAGCAAGTATGCTACTCATATCGTGCTAACGGAAGCAAGTAAAGTAGACTGATTTCATCGAGGATTGGTAGCTCCATTATATCATGTTCTGGTGGCCACTAAGTTTCCCACCATAGCCAAATTGATCAACAAGGTGAAGTTTATGGAGGGAGGTACAAGGCAGAAAAAACAGAACGAATGGAAAGGGACCAAAGACAGAAGAATAAAAATAGGGGATCGGGCAACCAGTAGCAAGGTAGTTTTGGTCAGAATAGGGATTTGGAGCAGACTTTCCCTGTTTTCACCCCTTTCTGGCCACGAGAAAGTGGACAAAATCAATTTCGGGCTAGTAGTGGTCCGATGGTATCTACACCGGGTAATACAAATAATTTAGCTACTCCCATATGTGTTTTATGTGGAAGGCCACATAAGGGAGGATGTAGGAGAGCCTCGAAAGCATGTTTGAAATGCGGTCAGATGGGGCATTTCATCAAAGATTGTCCACAAATGGTCAATTAAAGAGCAATGATGGCGGTGTCACAACCTACCGTGCAGATGTATCGACCTGAAAACTATGGCCAAAGAGGACGAGGAAGAGGATTAGGGCAATCCTCGAGTAATGTCAAAGTTACAGAGGGCAGAGGTTAAGGAAAGTGTACGCTCTCAATCAACAAGAAGTAGGAGCTTCAAATAGTCTTATTACAGGTACTGTTTCTATTCAGTTTGCAAGTGCTTGCTTGTTTGATTCGGATGCGACACATTCCTTTATTTCGCCTTATTTTGCTAGGAAATTAGGAAGAATAAGGAAGTTATGCATGAAGCTTTAATTATATGCACACCACTAGGAAATGACATGATAGTAGACCAAATGTACATAGACTGTATTGTTGAGATTGAGAGTAGAGAATTTCTTGTGAATTTGGTTGAACTGGAAATATTAGGATTTGATGTCATTTTGGGTATGGATTGGTTAGCCAGGCATAATGCCAGTTTAGACTGTCAGGGAAAAAGGGTTGATTTTAAAGGAGAATGTGGGCAGGAATTCGGGTTTTAGGGGAATCAAAGTAGTTTTCCTATGAATCTTATTTTAGCCGTAGGAGCAAAAAGGATACTAAGGAAAGGATGCCAAGCATTTTTGGCATAAGTAGTGGATGTTAATAAGGAGAGTGGTGATCTCAAGAGGATACCTGTAATAGAGGATTTTTCTGATGTTTTTCTTGAGGATTTGCCGGGAGTGCCACCGGATAGGGAAGTTGAGTTTTCGATTGAGCTCCTACCTGGAACTCAACCAATATTGATACCGCCTTACCGGATGGCACCTTTAGAATTAAGGGAATTGAAAGTTCAGCTACAAGATTTACTTGATAAGGGTTTTATTAGACCGAGTAGTTCCCCATAGGGTGCTCCAATTTTGTTTGTCAAAAAGAAGGATGGATCTCTTAGATTATGTATTGATTATATGTAGTTGAACAAGGTGACTGTGAAGAATAGATATCCTCTGCCAAGGATAGATGATTTATTCAATCAGCTATAAGGAGCCAGTTACTTTTCAAATATTGATTTACGATTAGGATATCACCAACTAAAGACTCAAGGTGGAGACATTTGCAAAACCGCATTCAGAATGAGATATGGTCATTATGAGTTCACCGTGTTGCCATTTGGATTGACCAATGCACCAGCAGCTTTTATGGACCTGATGAATCGGGTATTCAAACCTTTCTTGGATAGGTTTGTGATCGTGTTTATTGATGATATCTTAATTTACTCAAAGAGTAAGCAGGACCATGAAGAACATTTAAGAATGGTGTTACAGACTTTGAGGGAACATAAGCTTTACGCTATGCTGTCAAAGTGTGACTTTTGGTTAGAGCAAGTATGTTTCCTTGGACATGTGGTGAGTAAGGAAGGAATCAAAGTAGATCCCAAGAAAGTAGAAGCAGTAGCGAATTGGCCTCGACCTACTACAGTCACGGATGTGAGGAGTTTCTTAGGTTTAGCAGGTTATTATAAAAGACTTCTCTAAGATAGTTGCACCATTAACGAAGCTTACTAGGAAGTAGGTTAGATATAAGTGGGATAAAGCTTGTGAGGAGAGTTTCCAAAGGCTTAAGAATCTCTTGATTTCAGCTCTAGTATTAGCTTTACCTGATGGAGATGAAGGTTTTGCTATATACTATGATACCTCAAGAGTTGGTTTAGGGTGTGTACTAATTTAGAATGGGAAGGTTATCACCTATGCATCTAGGCAATTGAAGAGATATGAAGTGAATTATCCTACTCACGATCTAGAAATGGCAGCGGTTGTCTTTGCTTTAAAAATTTAGAGACATTATTTGTATGGGGAGAAGTGTGAGATCTATACTGATCATAAGAGCCTTCAGTATATTTTAAAGCAAAGGGATTTAAATTTGAGATAGCAACGGTAGGTAAAGTTACTTAAAGACTATGATTGTCAGATATTCTATCATCCTGGTAAAGCTAACGTTGTTGCAGATGCTCTTAGTAGAAAGTCTATGGGTAGTCTTTCTCATATAGCGGGACGAAGGAGACCTGTAGTGAGGGAATTAAAGCAGATGTTTGATAAAGGCTTGCGATTGAAGGTAAATGATTCACAAGTATTGTTAGCTTACTTCCAAGTGAAGCCAAAGTTTATCGATGAAATCAAGACTTTTGAGAGTCGAGATCTTCATTTGGTGAAGATTAAGGAAGATTTAGAAAAGGGAGAAGCTCTAGAGTTCAGGGTGGAAGAAGACATTCTAAAATGTGGCGGTTGGCTTTGTGTGCCAAATGTAGAAGGGCTAAGAGAGAGGATTCTGAAGGAAGCACACTAGATTACTTATACTATTCATCCAGGTGCCACCAAAATGTACCATGATGTTAAAGGTTCGTATTGGTGGTTGGGATTAAAGAAAGACATGGCGAAGTTTGTTGCTTCTTGTCTCACTTGTCAATAGGTGAAATTCAAACATCAACGATCTTCTGGATTACTTTAAGAGATAAAATTGCCAGAGTGGAAGTGGGAATATGTTATTATGGATTTTATAGTGGGACTACCTAGGACGATAAAAGGTTATGACTCTATTTGGGTCATAGTAGACCAACTGACGAAGTCAGTACACTTCATTGAAGTAAAGACCACATATACAGCGGTTGATTATGCTCGTATTTATGTTGATGATATCGTAAGATTGCATGGAGTTCCACTCTCGATTATTTCTGATCGAGATGTTCAGTTTACTTCGAGATTTTGGCAAAGATTACAAGAGGCATTGGGAACACAACTCGACTTCAGCACTGCTTTCCATCCATAGATAGATGGACAATCTAAAAGAATAATTCAAACACTAGAAGATATGCTTCGTATGTGTTTTGGACATTAGAGGTGGCTGGGATAGGCACCTTTTGCTTATTGAATTTGCATACAACAATAGTTATCATTCTTCTATAAGAATGGCACCTTACGAAGCATTGTACGGTAAAAAGTGTCGATCTCCGATATGTTGGACGGAGGTTGGCAATAAATATCTTGAAGCCCCTGACATGGTAAGAGAAGCCACCTAAAAGGTGAAGGTTATCCAGGAGAGACTAAAAACTGCTTTTAGTCATCATGAAGGTTATGCTGATCTTTAGAGGAAGGATTTTCACTTTGCGGTAGGGGACCATATATTCTTGAAGGTTTCACCAATGAAAGGAGTGATGGGATTTGGCAAGAAGGGAAAGTTATCTCCTCGATTCATCGGACCTTTCGAGATTCTTGATAGGGTCAGAGAAGTTTCAT
>CANTUT010000931.1:7500-115000 GCA_947687605.1 Reutealis trisperma
TGGACAACCCACTTAAAGCCAAAAGAAAACATCAAGATTTATAATACTCAAATAAGTAAGGCTCGAATCTCATAATCAATAACTAATTCTCAAACGCAGTAGTTAAATTAAAGGATCTACAAATCAAAGACCCTCAGACATAAAGATAAAACTCACAATCTTGAGGTCTAAATTTCAAAGTTAAAAGATTGAGCATATAATCCCAAAGAAACAAAAGGCAAACAAAAGTGAGTGATGAAGGATTTTCTCTTAGGCACCTGACTACTCTCTCGATTTTTCTATTGACTTAACAATCAAACGTAACTTTATTGCACACTTTTTTTTTTCAGGGAGCTCGACTTGTTTGAATCGTCATACTAACCTTTTGATGTGAAGGTAAACATTTGTGATGTTGACCTTCGGTTACTCAACTAGAATCATGAATCCAAATGGCTACTAGTACTATTCATAATTTCAACTTTTCTAAGGTCAAAAGAGTCAAAATTGGCGAAATAGAGAAAAATTTTCAAAGCTCCAAATAGTGCACTATTTATTGCTCCTTTTATCTATATTTATTTATTTATTTATTTTATTTTTTTTAACTTTTATTTTTTTTGAGAAAAATAGCCAAGGAGCCTAAGATATTAAGTGTATCTCACTAATCTTAACTCAAGTCACAAAGGAATCAACATATGCTCAAAAATATAACTAAAGTTTCAAACTCCAGTAATCTAGATTTCATTAGTTTAATTTCCTAATTATGACTAGCATGCTTAATCCTTAGCCAATGATCAATTCAACCGAGCCAAACATCAATAAGAGATTGTTGTATATAAAGAAAAATAATCAACAATTATAAGCTAAAAAGGGAATCATTCCAATTCATACCATTATTACAATTTAGCTTGTTTGAGCCAAAACAAGACAGAAAGAATAAATGAATAAACAAATAAGCACATACATATCCCTCCCCCACACTTAAATAACACATTGTCCCAAATGTGTTTGAAAATGAATACAAAGAAAAACACGTAAAGGGAAGAAAAAGGAAATAGAAAAACTACCCTGTCATTGAATTTCCATGTCAGGCTATTCCAAAGTCTATGCCATGTCATTATTTGCTCTACAAACCCATATTAGGCTAAGAAACAAAAAGAAAAAGAAAATAAAAATAAAACATAAAAAGAGAAATAAAATAAAATAAAAGAAAAGAAAATAAGCCTAATCAGCATAAGTATAGTAATCCAAAGTGAAAAATATTAAAAAGAATAAAAGAAATAAAAGAAAGAGAAAAATGAAAATGGAGGGGTCAGTCATCCATGGCGGCATCGAAGTCATCACTGCCCTCGCCATCATCTAGCTTGACCTAAACCAGAGGCTGTGTCTGCCGTGGCTGTGATGCAGGGATAGGAGGCACATACCTCTGAGTGCCCTAATAATCTAGCATGGACTGCTGAAGCCATGCTCAACTCTGTGCCTCAAGCTCAAGGGCCTGCTGCTGGTGTTGTAACATGGTTAGGATCTGATACTGGTTGGTAAGGAGTCGGTTATGCTGAATCTGAAGACTAGTCATGGTGCTCTCCAATCGATACATTTGTCTCTTAAACTCAGTAGGCTTCCTATCGTCCACATCATCCTCCCCCATATATGACATCCAATCTTGAAACGGGGTTGGGCCAGAGAAAGAAGGTACGGCCAAGGAAGAAGAAGGCTTGGCGGCATTTGAAGTACCGGCAGCAGCAGCAGCACCAACATTAGTAGAAGGCTGAGCAGTAGGGTTAGTAGTAGGAATGGAGGCTGGCTCAAGAGTTACAGGATCTGGTGGAGGGCCAAAGGTAGGCATGAAGCTCTTCATCTTGTCCATCCACAGCAATGTGGCTTACCTAATCAGCTTAGGCATGCCATTGAGTGCCATCGGAGGCAAGCCATCAAAGACATCCAAACTTTGAGCGACTTTGGTGATATACATCCCTCAAATCAATGCACCAGACTTGCCCTTTTTGGACTGATCATCAAAAAACCACATGAGAGAATATGCCATATTGCACCGCTTGTCCTCATGTATGCTCATCAAATAAAAGAGCTCTTGTCTAGTCACAGCCCTGCCATAGTCTCGTCTGTTGGAAATGGTCTTTGTCAAAAGAAAATGAAGAACTCATAGACTGAAAGAGGTAAACTGGGATGCCTTAGAGACCGAGGTATCAAATCTCTTACCCATTAGAGGAAATTTGTCCCACACCTGATTAGGGACATTGTCATCCAGAAAACCCATAGGAGTCTCGTGATAAACGTCAGTACGCAACTCTGCCTCCATATATAACCCCATCACTACTATTAAATCAATGACGCTCATCTCAAAATGCTTGGTACCTAACCTAAAACATAGCATCTTCTTGCGAACTGATGTCACCTTCAAAACAACTTAAAGGGTACAATAAAACTCCAGTGTTAACTCCCGATAAGCCAGTTCAGCTATTGCGAAAAATCCCTTCCATCCCGGCTGTGATGTCCATCTCCAAAGCTCCTCGTCTATTCCAATCTACTGCATAAAACCCTAGTCAATCTGGTAGGTAGGCTCGAAGTCCTTATTGGCTAATTGCTCAAAGTAAGCATGAGAGTCTGAGTTGGCAAATTGGACACACACATGGTTCAAAATGAAAGAAACTGTAGGGGCTACTGTTGGTGGGGGATTGCGAGAATTGCCTTCCCCTTTAGCCCATTTGGTGGGCAATTTGGTTGCCTTGGCAGATGATTTCTTTGGTCCCATAGCTATAAAACAACACAAGCCAGCCCAAAACAACAAAAAAAAAAAAATAAATAACAAGGAAATATCATCGTTAGAATTTTGGCATTATAACGTCAAAAGCAATTGATTCCCAAAAATAGAAATTAACCAGTTGTTACCGAGGAGCAAGCAAACTACAATTCGACCAATTCAAGCAAGAAAAAACCTGGCAATTTAAGCAATAGAGAGTCAGGAAATTAGGAATAACCAGTAAAAAGCAACCCAAAACACCCTCATTGCCCAAATCCACATCTTTCTCTCATTAGAAATCAAATGCAGTGTATTTTGGCACAACCCAAATCCCTAGAATCAAAATTTCTACCCGCAATCATGAATCTTGAAAAAAACACAAGAAGAAATGGATTTAAAATAAGAAAATGAATCAAAAATTAAAGAACAAGCAAAACAATCCATACCTGTGGTGGAAAATCCAAAGAGAGAGAGTGGGTGTGGGTGAAATTACTTAAGGAATGCTGCCTTGAGTGTGAAAATTGGTGGGAAAAAGATGATGTGTGTGATTCGAGTGTGGGAGAAGTGAGGGGAAGAAGTGAGAGAAGAGAGAAAATGAAAATTTGAATGTTTGGGAGTTGTGTGAACTATCATTTTTTCTTTTATTTGCCATGACCACTGGTGACCCCATAGCTAGGGTTCCACTTATGGTCATGATAAAGATTCTTTAGGGCATCACACAGCTGGAGGCTCAGCTGTGGTCCCAGCTGTGTGATGCTTCTGCCAAAGAAAATTTAAATCACCTTATCACACGGCTGGAGGCTTAGCTGTGGTCCCAGCCGTGTGCTACTTCTGTCAAAGAAAAAAAATAATTCCTTTATCACATGGCTGGAGGCACGGCTGAGGTTTCAGCCATGCCATGCTATTGCCAAAAAGATATTAAGTTTTCTTATCACATGACTAGAGGTACGGCTGAGGTTTCAGCCGCGCCCTACAATTTTCTTTTTTTTCTTTTTTTTTTTAAGATAAAGATAAAATAAACAACTGAAAGACAAGAACAGAGTCATGAAAATTATGCATAACCATAAGAACTTCATTAAGATAAAACATAATGAAAAGAAAACAAGAAACATAAAAGATAGCCAATGACTCATATAAGAAAGACAGATAAAATGCCTAGCCCAGAATTATAATTATTTAGTAGAGATCATTTTAGTGTAATCTAAACTAGGTCAAGACAGCTCCTCACTTCTCCTTCCTAGGCCTCCCTCTTCCCCTTTTCACCTTGGAAGGTTCACTACTCTCCCCTTTTGGTGGTTTTGGCTGCATGAAATTGCTGTCTACAGCAACAATTGGTGCTTCATCAGCCTTTCTCTTCTCTTTTTCCATTGCCACTATCTCCTCTAGGGAGAAAGTGTACTCTGTAATAACCCACATCTACCCTAAGAGTTTTCGTGACAAATTGCTTGAATTAAGAGTTATTGTGACAAAATATTTGATTTTATGAAAATTCATGTGTGACGTGATTTATGAGTTTGGAGCATGTTAAATTAATTTTAATATGTCTAATATGAATTATTATTGTGAAATAAATGATTTGAATAAAATGTATTAGCATGAAATAATTTATTTTTCATAAAATGAATTTTCAGTTAAAAAGGTGATTTTTAAGCATAAAATAATTTCATGAGTATTTTAAAATAATTTTTAAAATAAATATTTTGGGGGAAATATTATAGAAATAATAAGGAAAATATACTTTTTATTTTAATTATAATCAGACCAAAATTTAAATAAAAAGTCCAAATACCCAAAAGCCCACTATACTAAAATCCTCCTAACCTAGTTTATTAAGGGTATTAGTGGAAATTTTAGCCAAACCCTAGTATATATTCTAAATTTCGGCCAGAATAGAGTTCTAGCAGCCATCACTTTAATTTTTTTATATCTTGGTAGAAAAATCCTCTCAAAATATTCCTCTCTACCGAAATTAAGAAAACACCTTTCCGTTTGGGTGAGTTTTTGGAAGAGAAAATCTAGTTTCTACCGAAAACACAAATCTTTCCACGAGATTTCTCCAAAGGTGAATTCTATAACTTAAAATCACAATTTTTTTGCCTAAACATCACTGGAGGGGGGCGATTTGTACATTGTTATTTTCTAAACTGATTTTTGATTTGTTTTGATGAAAAAATTGGACCAAATAATATTTTTGCATATTTCCGTGATGATTGGAAAGTTTCGAAAAAATAAAGGAGTTCAAGGTTTTGTGTTAGAACTTAGAAGTTGGAAAATTCTATTATTAAATTGATATGTGGCTGCCAAATCATGTATGGATGTGTTCTAAACTGATATTTGCTAAGATTGAATGAAAAATAATGGATTAAATAACCTGTGTACATATTTATGAAATGACCAAAAAATATTGAAAACAAGAAAAATCATGGTTTTGTATTGTATAATTCAAAAGTTGAATTTTTATGTATAAACAACACCAAATGTGGCCAATTCATAGGAATTAAAATTCTAAAATGATTTTTGTTGTGTTTACATGAAAAATCTTGGTTCAAACCATGTTTTTACTTATTTCTGAAATAGACGGAAAGTGCGAAAAGAAAAAAATTTTAGTTTTTACTTTGGTGATTATGAACCCTCAAAAATGCACCTCCAGTGGACCGTCTTTCAATTACGAATCCACAGAATCAAGCGGAGCTCGAATCAGAGCTGAAACGGGCCCGAAACGGACAGAAATAGATCGAGCCACACGAGTGGCGCAGGGAGGCACGATTTTCGTGGCGCCCAGGAGGCGGCACGCATGACGTGCCGCCGTGAAACTACCATGCCGCCTGTGCGGCATGGAAATTGTGCCGCTCAGGAGGTGGCACTCATGCTGTGCTGCCGGTGCGGCATAGAAATCATGCTGCCGGAATGGCAGCATGTCTGGAATGCCGCCGAAACGGCCGGCGTGTCAGCCGTGCCGCGCTGATGCCGCCGTCCGTACCACCGGCACCTCCTCTGTCAACTCTATAAATAGGAGCCTCTTCCAGCCTCATTTGACACAGTTTTACATGAATCCCAATAATTCCTAACAGATTCTAAAGCATTTTCAGAGCATTTCAAAGCAATTCAGGCATATTTTTGTTCTTATACTCACACAGTTGCTGCTTCTAGATCCAGATTACAAGCTTCCTTTGAATTTAAGGTGGAGTTGAGATTCGGAGCCAAACTAGTTCCATTCGTTCGAAAACTAAGAAAAGCAAAGGTATAATCCCCTTCTTATTTTAAAATTCTAAATTTAGATCTAGAATTCTCTTTAGGTCTAAAACTGAAAAGATCTAAAACTTATTAATTTAAGAATAAAATTAGAATTAAGTTAATAAGCAAATCAACACATTTCTAAAACCCCTCCTTCGCAAGAAGGGAGAACTGTGTGGGGTTTGATTCCTATTCAATAGGATACGCAGGCTGCCATTCTGAAAGGCATCAACTCCAAAAATCTTTTTATTAATATTGTTTTAATTTATTCATATTTTACTTGTGATTTTATCTTGGTTTATTTTGGGGAATGTGTGCTTTTCCTAGTACCCATAAGGGCTAGAGTAAAGATCCCCTTTGTTTCATTTGTTTTGATATTGTAATAATTAAGTAGGATTTATCTGTCCTATTTATTTATTATTGTCATTCCATCACCTCATATATATATATATATCTGTCTCATTCATCATTATATTCTTGTTCATGCATACACAAAAATCCATTTTCAAGAGTTATTTTGCATTTCAAGCCAAACTAAAGAAAATAACATTTCCTTAACTGTGTAATTACCAAAACCTGATCCCCGAGCTGTCCTTGGTCACTCGTGGATTGGTGCACTTTTCCATTGGGATAAACCAAATTATTTTAGAGTCAATCATGTTGGGTTTTCTTTAATTTTCCCAATTAAAATAAATAAATTAAAGTGGCGACTCACTTTTCAACCTTCAAAATACAAAAATCAAATTTTTGAACTCACAGCGAGTTCCAATCGTGGAGTTTCTCCCGAAGAGCATTTCGATCCCTCGGCGGATCGGACTGGTGCTCGGGCAAGGCCTCACAGTTGGCGACTCTACTGGGGAGTATAAAATCTTTTTCAAATAAAAGATAAAGCAGATTACTTTTGGTATAATACCAAAGTTTGGCTTTAAAATCAAAATAACTCTTTCATGCATCATTACATCGGACTTCTTGTCCACAAAACCCTAGATTCCTAGGAAAACAAAGGATAAAAAGTAACATCAAGTGGGCAACCTTCCTTAGGTTTGCTTGCCGATAGTGAAATCATCCAGCCCATGACGTATCCTCTAATCCTTTTAGAGGTGTAACAAGTATGCACGTACCATTCGACCCACACGAGGCTCCTTATCTCACATGTGGTTAGGTATATCGCATCTCTAGTGTGATGGGTTCCCTTCAAAACCACCTTAATCCTTTCATGTAATGACTTATAGAACCATTCCTTTAGGGTTGTACGTACCATAATACTAAAACTTGGTATGTCATTATCATGAAACTTTTTTTTTTCCATTCATGCATACATGCATACATGCATGAAACCTTACAAAGTTGGAGAGTCTTAATTACACTCAAACACTGCTAGTCCCAAAAAAAAAACAATGTCAGCCCATGGTCCCAAATATAATCCATGATGTTCATTCCTAGAAACTGACCCAACTTTATTTTCTTTATCCTAAAGGTTAAAAAAATGTCTGTTGCTGGAGAAGAGACCACTACTACCAGGGCTGATGAGATCTTTGATGAACTGTTTTCCAAATTTTCTGAGCATCAAGAAATCATCATGAAAAGGTAGGAGGCCCTTTTCTAAGACATGCTGAGGGCCCAAAGGAGGGCAATCATGGAGGATGTCCGAACCATGCTGGAACAGACCTCTCTGGCCTAAAACCCTACTGAGCCAAAATCATTCAAGATGGACCCAAAACCCACCTATTACCCTGTCTATGGATCTACTTCTAGAGTCGGATCCAAAGACAAAGAAACGGCAAACACTGATGCCATCCCACCACTACCAATCCCATCACCCGAGTTCCTCAAGAATAACTCACCAAACATCACTTCTACCTCCACCTCCCAACCCGCGGATCCTTTCCAAAGGAAGGAGGTTGACCCTGAGATAAAAGCCTGCATGGACAAGATGGAGCGCATGGAAAAGATGCTGTTAGAGATGAAGAAGAAGGAGGATTTGATTGATACAGAATCCTTAAGCTTGTTCCCTGATGCAAGGGTTCCTCCTAGATTCAGGATGCCTGAATTTGATAAATTTGATGTGACTACCTGCCCCAAGACCCAACTCAAAGTCTATGTGGGAGCTATGCAGCCACTGGGTGTGGATAATCAACTTCTAGCCCAATTATTCCAACAATCACTGACCGGACCAGCTGTGAAGTGATTTGTGGATTTGGATGTCACCAAGAAGCGGACCTAGGAAGACATCTGCAATATTTTTGTTTCATAGTATCATTACAACATCGAGGTCGATGTAACCAGAAGAGACCTCGAGACCACCAAGCAGAATGCTAAGGAATCCTTTTCCTCGTTCCTTACGAGGTGGAGGAAGAAGGCTTCTCAAATGGTAAACCGACCTCCTGAAAATGAGCAAATTGACATCATTGTCAAGAACCTTTTGCCAGTTTACCAGGAAAGGCTACAGACTCAGTACCTGCCTTCCTTCAAAACCCTAATTGCCACTGCTTCAAAAATCGAAGATTTAATACAAAGTGGTCATATCAGAGAAGACACTCCATCAGGGTCAAGATATAAGAAGCCCGCTCATCAGGGTAATGTTACTTCCTCAATAAATCAGAAAGGGGGGGAAGTTAATACTATGACAATCAAGAAGCCTATCCGCATTGAAAGGAGGCAGTTTTCTGATCTTGGAGGTGTACCCATAAGTATCGTCCTGAAAAAGCTACTTGAGGGAAATATGGTAAAACTTCTGGAGCCAAAACCAGTCCCCAATCCACTTCCCAAAAACTACAACCCACATGAGAGGTGTGATTACCATCAGGGACCTAGGCACAAACAGATGCGTGCAAGGCCCTTAGACACAGAATTCAGGACCTCATTGACTCCAATGACCTGATTCCCCCAAAAGCCTGACCAAACATCAACACCAACCCCTTGCCTATCCACACAGTAAATGCCATAAATGATCATGAGGGAGTTGACCCTATCTCCTTGATAGAGCCAAATCCCAGCTATTGTTGTGTCCTAGACCTCTCTAACTTAGTTGAGGAGATCGATGCCATCACCAGAAGTGGCAGAGTTATCCAAAACCAACCAACCCCAAACACACAACCTACCCAACCCGTTTCTATACCAACCGATAAATTAAAAGGGATTCTTGAACCAGACGAAGACCCCATTCTTAAACAACTCAAGAAGACACAAGCCAACATTTCAATTTGGAGTTTGATCCAATCTTTATATCCTCACCGCCAAGCTCTTTGCAAGGCATTGAATCAATGCCAAACTCCAATTGACATCAAACTGGAAAATCTTGTGGCTTCTATTACCTCTGCTGCAAAAGGGGTATCTATTACTTTTGGAGAAATTGACATTCCAGAAGGAGATCCTAACCATAACAATGCCTTATATATCACAATCGTTACACGAGGAAAGACTGTGCCTATGGTTCTCATTGATAATGGTTCAGCTTTTAACATGTGTCCTCTGAAAGTGGCAAGCTGCTTAGGATTGGAGGTTATTGATTTTACCCCTGCATATCAGATTGTAAGGGCGTATGATAACACCAAGAGGGAGGTCCTTGGAGTAGCCATAATTGATGTAACCATTGGGCCAACATCCTTCACCATACCATTCCAAGTGATCGATGTACCTTCTTGCTTCAACTTATTACTGGGGAGGCCCTGGATCCACCAAGCAAAGGCTATCCCTTCTTCCCTACACCAGAAGGTCAAGTTCCTTTTCAAAAATGGGATCGTGACTGTAAAAGGGGACATGCATGGAAGACCAGACATTCCAAGCTCTGTTCCTATTCTTGAAATTCAGCCTGAGCTATCCTCCTATCCACTTTCAGGCTTCTCCTTCATACAATACATTGAGGGTAAATTGGGTAAAGAATTCATTCCCTTTGATTTTGACCCCTTTGGGAATATTGCTGTTGCTAACATGCTCCGCAAAATGAATTACTTTCCTGGTTTGGGTTTGGGAAGAAGCCAACAGGGCTTGAAGTCCTTCCTAGATTATCCTGTGGCAACACCACCATTTGGGCTAGGGTACAAGCCCACTGATGAGGATATGGAAGAGATGGAGAATCAGGCCAAAGACAGAATAGCTGCCCTTAAAAGTGGCTTAAGATAGAAGATTATGAACCAATCTACATGCTCAGTCGAGATTGGAAAGAGAACATGGAGGCTAGTCTCTTTGATGAAGTATCCGTGCTCACTATTGAGGAGGAGAAAACTGACCTTTCCACCTTAATCTAGCCCACCGAGACCGAGCTGCAAAATTGGTCCTTTGAGGAGAGCCCCTTCTATCCATTTGAACCATAACCAGAGTCTGAACCAAAATCCATACCTGAGTAGAGTCCCCGTCTGAGATAGATTCATCTTCTGAATCTAAGTCTATTTCTTCTGTTGATGATGTATTTGACCTTAAGGGTCTCACTTTTTCTTTTGATGTAAACTGGGACATATCCCCATTTGAAATCAATAAAAGTCAAAATCTTTTCTTTTATGACTCTGTGTCTCTATTTTTCTTTGATGTTCCAACTTTTAAATCTGACTTAAATGAGACATCAAATAAAAATGAAATAAATGAAATGAAAGATGACACAATTAAAGAGCCTGTCAATGCTGGCACTCATGACATGCAAAAAATTACATACATTGCATCTGCATGCATAGACAGGGATCACATTGAAAGGATGATCAGAGACTTTCAACACTGTTTTGCATGGCAACCGAAAGACATGACAGGGTTGGATCCAAGCATCGCAGTTCACAAAATCCCAGTTTATCCAGATGCTAAGCCCGTCAAACAGAAGTTGAGAAGACTTAAGATAAAATGGTCTATTCCAATCAAAGAAGAAATTGCCAAGCTACTGGATCACAATTTCATCGAGCCCATCAACTATCCGTCCTGGCTGGCCAACATTGTGCCAGTTCCCAAGAAAGATGGCAAAGTCAGAATGTGTGTGGATTACAGGGATCTGAATAAAGCCTGTCCTAAGGATGATTTTCCCTTACCTCACATTGATTTGTTGGTAGACCGTATGGCAGGTTTTAAATTGGTTTCCTTAACCGATCTGGCTGCGGGATATAATCAAATCATGGTTCATCCTCCTGATAAAGAGAAGACAACTTTCATTATCGAATGGGGCACCTATTGCTACCGGGTCATGCCATTTGGGCTTAAAAATGCTGGAGCAACCTATCAGAGGATGGCAACCACGATTTTCCATGACATGATGCATAAAGAAATTGAGGTTTATGTGGATGACATGGTAATCAAAGGCACCACTGTTGAAAGCCATTCAGAAGCATTAAGGCAATTCTTCCTTAGACTTCGCCAATACAATCTCAAACTTAATCCTGCTAAATGTGTCTTTGGAGCCTCATCTGGAGTTTTCTTAGGTCACATGGTCAGCAAGAGGGGTATAGAAGTGGACCCTGCTAAGTCGAAGGCAATTTTGGAAATGCCACCTCCAAAAACAGAAAAGGAGATCAGAGGTTTTCTTGGACGACTGCAATACATCAGTCGATTCATCAATCAATTGGCTGATGTATGTGGTCCTATCTTCAAACTACTCAGAAAAGGAGCCTCCAAGCAGTGGAATGATGACTGCCAAAGAGCCTTTGACCAGATCAAACAGTATTTACTAAACCCACTAGTGCTACAGCCGCCAAGGTTTAGAAAGCCCTTGTTGCTTTATTTATCAGTAACCAATGAAGCAATGGGGGCAATGCTTGCCCAAAATGCTCTAGACTCCAGCAAGGAGAATGTAATCTATTACCTGAGCAAGAGGATGCTGTCTTATGAGCTCAAGTACAGTTTTACATAAAAGTTGTGCCTTGCTTTGGTATGGGTCTGCCACAAGTTGCAACACTACCTTTGCTCCTTTACAACTCATGTTCTTGCTAACAAGAGCCCTTTGAAATTCCTTATGGAGAAGCCAGTTCTTGACAGTAAGATGGCAAGGTGGATGGCTGTGTTAGCTGTATATGATCTAAAATATATGCAGCGAAAAGCAGTAAAAGGTAGCATAGTGGCTGATCAGTTAGCTGCAGCTCCAATGGATAATCATTGGGTTGAACCTGAATTCCCCGACGAAGACATCCTGACAATTGACAACGAAGTTTGGAAGCTTTACTTTGATGGGGTGTCCAACAACAAAGGATATGGTGCCGGTATTGTATTCATCACACCAAATGGGGAAAACTCACCCATTGTAATGAAGTTGAACTTTGAAGTGACAAATAATGAAGCAGAGTATGAGGCATGCATCTGCGGTCTTGAAGCAGCAATAAGGCTCAGGATCAAATGCCTCGAGATTTATGGGGATTCGAATATGATAGTCTCCCAAGCCTTAGGAAAATGGAAGATCAGAGAAGAGCGCTTGGTTCCTTACCATAAGCGTTTAAATGAACTAGCAACTAGTTTTCATGAACTATCTTTCCATTATCTACCAAGGACAAAGAACAGATTTGCTGATGCATTGGCAACACTCGCTTCAATGCTTGATATAAGCGACGGCTTCATAATCAGACCAGTTACCATTGAAGTTAAACACGAGTTAGGTTGTGTAGCTCATTGTCTGAATGTACAAGCAGCTGATAGCAAGCCATGGTTTTGGGATATTTTCAACTACATCAAGAATGGACTCTATCCTGAAGGAGACTCTAAGATGGAAAAGAGGACTTTAAGATAGTTGTCCAAGAGTTTCATTCCAAACGGGGAAATACTCTACAAGCGGACATGGGATAACATCCATCTGAAATGTGTCACTGAATCAGAAGCCCAACAGATCATGGAACAGATGCATGGTGGCAATGAAGGCCCACACATGAATGGAATTGCTATAGCTCGCAAGATCATGAATCAGGGTTATTTCTGGCTTACCATGAATCAGGATTGCGCGAGGTATATTCAGAGGTGCCATAAGTGCCAGATCTATGCAAAACTTCAGAAGAAGCCTCCTGTACCTCTATCTCCTATCACCACGCCTTGCCCATTTGCAACTTGGGGCCTTGACGTCATCGGCAAAATAAGCCCGAAATCTTCTGGCAAACATGAGTTCATTCTAGTGGCCATTGACTATTTCTCTAAATGGGTTGAGGCTGCACCTTACCAGGTTTTGGATTCCAAATGAGTAGCCCAATTTATCCGTACCAACATCTTTTGTAGGTACGGAGTCCCTTTTGAGATCATTACTGATAATGGGTCTCACTTTCAAAAGGAGGTTGCTCTGTTATTAAAGAATGAGAAAATTCAACACCACAAGTCTTCTCCATACAGACCTCAAACAAATGGCACAGTTGAAGCCGCAAATAAAACTCTAAAGAGTATACTGCAAAAGATGGCAGACAACCATAAGGATTGGCATCTGCATTTGCCATATGCCTTATGGGCATACAGAACAACAGTGCGTACTCCAACCGGTGCCACACCTTACTCTTTGGTGTATGGGATGGAGGCCGTCCTACCAATTGAGGTAGAAATCAGGTCAACTCGCATTTTGAGGGAGAGCCAGTTGGACGAAGTGGAATGGGCAAAAGGTTACCATAGCCAACTTCTAGCCATCGATGAAAAGAGAATGGATGCCTTATACCAGATGCAAGGTTATCAACAGAAACTGGCTCGGCATTTTGATAAGATAGTCAGAGACAGAGGATTGCAAGAAGGTCACCTTGTTTTGAAAGAAATAAGGGTGCCTGTTCATGATCCAAGAGGAAAATTCAGACCTAACTGGAGTGGTCCCTTTCTAATCAAAAGGATTTTATCCGGAGGAGCGGCAATCCTGACAGACTTGGATGGCATAGAATTTGCTAGTCCGTGCAACCTGGATCAGCTCAAGAGATACTTTGCATAAAGCATCCTTGTAACTCATGCATAGCATTTGCAAATCATGATCAGCATTCATTTCCTCAAAGTTAAAACTACGTGGACCTGATTCTCCATAAAGAAATAAAATAAGTCATTGTAAGGAGATACGTAGGCAGCCCGTGCGGGTTCGGTCCAATTCATTAATAACATTTTTTCATTTTTCACGATCATTCAGCTTTTAATAGTGTCATTGAGAAAAATGACACGAAAAGCTCGCTAAGTTGAAAACCCGAAAGGGCAGCTTAGGCAAAAATTAGAACAACAAAGAACAAAGAAAAAAATGATGAAATAATGATGTCTTATTTTATCTCATTTAAACTTTGGAACATTTAAAAGAAATACAGACATGGTAAAAAATTTTGTCCCAAGCTAAAACAATAATCATGTTTCTTCTTCTATCTCCTCAAGAATAGCAGCTCTTTTAGCCTTTTCTGATTTCCAAGAGTTGGCTATCCACCAATCAATATACTGTGTGGATTTACCGCCTTGGTCAGTAGGGCGAATAGCATGAAAACCTCTTACCCATCCATTTCTTATAGCCCGGGCAATAGTCTCGGTAATGAGAACAGACTCAAACAAAGCACCATCTGGGGGCACGCCCTGACTATGTCCCATTTGGCGCATAACCCTAGTAGCCTGGTAAAAGGTCACCATCCTCAATCCCAGTAAATAGACCATTTTGTAGCCAAAACTCATGGTCATGAATCTTCTGATTTTATACCATTCACACCTCCACAGCAGGTCGTTAGAGTCCAGCTCCATCAACCATTTTATCCATTCTTTCTCAGAATCCTGCCTTATCACAATGGTCCAAGTTCTATACCATGAAGCAGAATAGTCCTTCTTCATAGGAGGTCCAACTATCCGGAGATGATCTCTCAGCCAAATCTAAAAAGTGCAGAAGAGATAAGTATAAACATAAAAAGTAGTTGATTTGAAATACAGAAGTCAGAATTCAATTAACCTGAAGGATAATAGGGCTAATTGACCACTGCCCATCAGAAGTACAAGACCTATCTAAACTCATGATGGTCTCAGCCAGCACTATAGCTGCAATGGATCTCCTCTCTTCCATTTGCGGAATCAGCTCAGTAACTCTGGCATCACCCAACCAGTAGGGCTTACAAAAATGTATCCGGCAGTCAGACAGAAGGATAAAGCCCACATCCTCAAATGGAACCACCTATCATCCTCAAAATCTTTGGGATCATGAAACTCTGCTATCACAGCATTCATATCTACCCAATCATCCACCATCATGGGACTAGCAGCCTCAGTGCTCAAATCAAGAAGTCTTTTGAAAGAGTTGAAATACCCTACCTTCTCTACAGGAGTAGCCAGCACAGCCTCTAGATCAGATCCAAGCAGTACAGAAAATTCCTCAAATGTAGGACACATCTCTTCCATAGATGCCCCAAACCTGAAGACATGGGCAGTTGGATCCCAAAAGCGCAAACAGGCACGCAAAAATTCCCAATCCACCTTTATTCCTCTTAGGGTGGGCATAGCGCTTACCCCATACTTTCCTAAATTAATTCTCTCTACTTTTGTGAGGTTCTTGCACCATAAGAACATCGCATGACTGAAATAAGGCTCCATTGTGAGAAATAAAAAATAAAATTTTTAATGGAGAGCAAAAAATGATTGAAAGTGACTTTTTGAGGCACAGAAATCGAGAAATACGGATTGACATTGGCCAAAAGCTATTTAAATAGGCAGATCTAACCTGCAATTAATGGCTGCCGGTGGCACAGTAAGCGTGCCGCTAGGTACGGCAGCATGCCAGCCATGCCGCTACGGCGGTGGCACGACAGACGTGCCACCTAAGGTGGTAGCATGGTAGCCATGCCGCCCGTATCGGCGGCACACCTACTGTGCCGCCTAAGCTATTTTGCCTCCTTCTCCTTGCCTCCTTCTGCCTCCTTCCCTCAAAACGAGTTTTTACATGATTTCGGGTTTAAAATCGTTTATTTGTCTCAAAATCAAGTAGAAAACGAGAGAAAAGTGTAAGGTGCAGCGTAATGGAATTCTTATTTTAGCCAAAACATCCGCATTCATATCATGCACCCACATCATTCAAAACATACATAAAATCATAACATGTCATACATTTCCAAAATGTCACATAAACATACATCCAAAATATCATGCATACATCCATCATCCATGTATACATGAAAAAGCAAAAAAATGATAAAATAGGTCTCTAGCAACCACGCCTGGGTCTGCGGCGTCCTCGCCTGGGCACATCCTGTTTGTGACTATCCTCCGTCAAATCTCTCTCATGCAGAAAGGAGGTCAAAGCAAATGCATATCGGCCCAAGAGGTCATAGTGATGATGAACAAAACTCATAGGAACCTGAGGAAGAAAGATATGCCAGAAATCAGTACAAGGCAAAACTGTCAAAAGGATAAGAGTTCTAGATGAGCAAAAGTCACTACCTCTGTCATAGTCTCAGGGATAGTAGGAAAGAAGGCTGGACGTGCATTAGGAAGATGATAATGACGTAATTGGTCGTCACCAGAAAAATAATCCAGATAAGTTGGCAAGCAGACAAGACCAGTAAGCAAGGAAGCTGAATCTGTTGGTCCTCCCACTGAAATATCTGGAGCTGGAGTTAGGGCAGAGCCGCTAGCCCCTGAAGGGCCAACCCCGGCAGGATCATCTGCAAAGCCTGAATGGCCGGCCATAACGCCTGAAGGTCCGACCCTAGGACCCATGCTGCCAAACGAAATAGTACCGCCGGCCCGTAAAAAACTCCAAACTCTGGAGGGAGAACCTCGGGAAGATGCTGAACTCGACCTTCTATGGGATGGCTCTCGCATTCTGTCCAAGGGAGGTGTCCCACGCATCAAGGATGTCTCACAGAAGTCGTCATAATCTGCGTCTGGCAACAGAAAATCTAGACAAGAAGCTCCATTAACCCACTCATCCTCTCCTAAGATAGCCAGCCCAAATCTCATATCTATCGGAGGTGGCAGTGGCACAACTCTGTCTCCTGTAACCTGTGCCCTTACCCTTTCCCCCAAATAGAACATCCTCAGAGACTCACAACGGAGTAAGAGTCGACAAGAGGCCAAGGCTATGCTAGGCCTAATCCGATCAGGGATCCACTCCAGAAATCTGATAAATGGAGACCATCTCACCTGTAAACAGATTGCAATATGCAGTAATAGGAGATGAAACAGTAAGAGACATCAACGGAGAAATACCTAGTCTGCGGTCACAGTAGCAAAGAATTGTTGGTACTAATCAAATGTTTTCATCATGAAGTCAGGTCTGTTGGACATCCTCCAAATGCGTCCATAAGGAGGATCAATAGCATTGGGCTCTTTCAGTGATGGAGCCAACATCAGAAAATGCTCATAAATCCAGTACTGCAGGAAATAGAATTTTGTCAGTCACTTAGGCAGATGTTAACCAACAAAATACCACAGAGTAATACTAACCTCAAGCACAATGAAGGTACCACCATGACCGCAAAGCATGCCACGGGAGATGCTGCACAGCTCATGATACATGGCACAAAGGCCAGCACCTCTCCAGTCGAACTCTCCAATCTCGTCCAGATTCTCTAAGGATCGCAGGATATTCAGATTTATGCAGTCCTTATAGTTGTGCAGAAAAGTGCAGCTCAAGATAGTCAGAGCATAAAGTCTAGCACCCTGGTTAACATTATACTGACTAGGAGCCTGACCCATAGTCATCAAAGTCCGATGAAGCCAAGAACGTGGGACACTTAGGCTCCCACGAGGGGGATTAGCCCTAATAAGAGTGGCCATCTCTACAGAAGAGCGCTCGATCCATGAAGAATAAAACTCGAGGGGACGAGATTTGAAATGCATACCAGTAAGCATGCTCCACTCGAAGGGAGTGACTGTCATCTCACCGCAGCCAAAGTGGAATGTGTTTGTAGTATCCCACTAACGCTCCACTAATGCTTTGAGCATAGTGGCATTAGCTGGCTGTTTGACATCCAGCTCCAGCCACCTGAGCAGTCCAGAGGGTTTAAGATGCAGACGAACAGCCTCCTGACTAGTCAAGTAAATGCGAACCAGCTCCATGACTCTACGGCCACCCCGGGGCCTTAAATTTATCCTCTGTAATTTTTTGTAAAAAAAAAATAATAATAATAATTATTATATATATTATCATAATTTTTATTTTTAACTATGCAGGAAAAGGAAAGCATACCTGAATAGTTTCAGTAAAGCTGATGTGCTGCTCTGGCTCTTTTAGCAATATCTCTGAATTTTCAGCACCCGCTGCTGGTTGGTTGAAAATATCCATCAGGAGAGAGTAAAAGAGAGAGAGTAAAATTTGAGAGAAAAGAAGCTAGAGAGAGAGAGAGAAAAGAAGAGAGAGAGAGATAAATGAAGTTATGAGAAAAGAGTGAAGAAGTTAAAGCTTTATATAGAGGAAAAGGTGGGCCCCCCATCATAACATCTTTTTCACTTTTTGATTCGCAGGTCCAATTCACGTGGTTTTGCCATAACAAGCTCATTTCAAGTCAGAATTCAGTGCTGTCTAAAGCAGTGAATCCGTAGGATTTTTATCCATCTCTCGAAATAGACGGAGTCTCAAACGGAGTCCAGAATCTCTAGAAATTGCAGAAAAACTAAAAATTCAAAAATAGCCTAAAAATTGGAAAATAGTCCAAACTGAATCAGAATAGCCAAAGATCAGACATGAAGATCTTCCATAAATTCCAATACTGAAAGGGACGTTCAGAATGTTCAGAATGGCATCCTAAGCCTCCGGTTCACACTTATCAGATTTAGCCTCTGTCCGGCCAAATCAGATAAGGGCGGCAGCTGTGAACCCTCAAAAATGCACCTCCAGTGGACCATCTTTCAATTACGAATCCACAGAATCAAGCAGAGCTTGAATCAGAGCTGAAACAGGCTCGAAACGGACAAAAACAGATCGAGCCGCGCGAGTGGCGCAGGGAGGCGCGATTTTCGTGGCGCCCAGGAGGCGGCACGCATGACGTGCCGCCGTGAAACTACCATGCCACTTGTGCGGCATGGAAATCGTGCTGCCCAGGAGGCGGCACTCATGCCGTGCCGCCGGTAAATTACCATGCCGCCGGTGCGGCATGGAAATCATGCCGCCGGAATGGCGACATGTCTGGAATGCTGCCCAGACGGCCGGCGTGTCAGCCGTGCCGCGCCTGCCGCCGGTGCCGCGCCGATGCCGCTGTCCATACCACTGACACCTCCTCTGTCAGCTCTATAAATAAGAGCCTCTTCCAGCCTCATTTGACATAGTTTTACATGAATCCCAATAATTCCTAACAGATTCTAAAGCATTTTCAGAGCATTTCAAAGCAATTCAGGCATATTTTTGTTCTTATACTCACACAGTTGTTGCTTCTAGATCCAGATTACAAGCTTCCTTTGAATTCAAGGTGGAGTTGAGATCCGGAGCCAAACTAGTTCCATTCGTTCGAAAACCAAGAAAAGCAAAGGTATAATCCCCTTCTTATTTTAAAATTCTAAATTCAGATCTAGAATTCTCTTTAGGTCTAAAACTGAAAAGATCTAAAACTTATTAATTTAAGAATCAAATCAGAATTAAGTTAATAAGCAAATCAACACATTTCTAAAACCCTCCTTCGCAATAAGGGAGAACTGCGTGGGGTTTGATTCCTATTCAATAGGATACGCAGGCTGCCATTCTGAAAGGCATCAACTCCAAAAATCTTTTTATTAATATTGTTTTAATTTATTCATATTTTACTTGTGATTTTATCTTGGTTTGTTTTGGGGAATGTGTGCTTTTCCTAGTACCCATAAGGGCTAGAGTAAAGATCCCCTTTGTTTCATTTGTTTTGATATTGTAATAATTAAGTAGGATTTATCTGTCTTATTTATTTATTATTGTCATTCCATCACCTCATATATATATATCTGTCTGATTCATCATTATATTCTTGTTCATGCTTACACAAAAATCCATTTTCAAGAGTTATTTTGCATTTCAAGCCAAACTAAAGAAAATAACATTTTCTTAATTGTGTAATTACCAAAACCTGATCCCCGAGCCCTCCTTGGTCACTCGTGGATTGGTGCACTTTTCCATTGGGATAAACCAAATTATTTTGGAGTCAATCATGTTGGGTTTTCTTTAATTTTCTCAATTAAAATAAATAAATTAAAGTGGCGACTCACTTTTCAACCTTCAAAATACAAAAATCAATTTTCCGAACTCACAGCGAGTTTCAATTGTGGAGTTTCTCCCGAAGAGCATTTCGATCCCTCAGCGAATCGGACTGGTGCTCGGGCGAGGCCTCACAGTGATGCATTCGACCTATATAAATATTTTTGTTCCAATGTTTATAATTTTTATGTGATGTGTTTTGACGATTATTGACATGCATGTATGCATAAAAAAATTATAAAATTGCATGCTAGTTGAAGGTATGATCCTAGATAAGCTTGAATGCATTATGATATACTTAAGGTATACTTAAGGTATCTTAACCTTATATTGTGTTTAGAATGCAAATGTGGTTGAGAAATATGGAACTAGATGTTATGATGACTTGGTGATGAACACATGTTATGAGTTGATGAAGTGAAAATTGAATAAAAGGATCATAAGGGTTAAGCATGACACTTGAAATATTAATTGTTAAGTTGACATGTATGAAAGTGTAAAGTGAATTAAGATAATCATTAAAGTGAATTGATATTGAGGTAATAATATTGTGATCACCTTAGAAAGGTATTGAATGATTGTAATGTGTTCTCATGTGAGCCTATAAGGCCTAAGTGTGCAAGACTTTTAAAGTCAATATATTATGTGCAAGTGACGAGTACACCTTTATGTGGACTCTAAGTGTATGTGTATGCTATATGTGCATGGGTAGTTATGGGATAGGAGCATCCTGAGTAAATAAATACTAAGTATTAAATTAAATATTATGTTATAGTTGAGGAGCTTTGGAAGTGCAAAGGGACTACTTATACTAGGAGCAAAGGAACCCAAGGTGAGTAAACTCTATATTCTTGTTCTAGTGTGAGGAAACCTCATATTCATTCTTCAAGTGTGAGTAAACACTATGTTCATGTTACAAGTGCAAGTAACATTTTGTTATGTTACAAATATGTGATACCATGTTCTGTGAGCCTTTGTGATCTTTGGAACCCAAGTTGTTTCTATTCTAAATATTATTATATGATTTCTTTGACAAGCTTGGATTGCCAAAGGACATTTGGTCTAAAACTAGTTTGTTTATCCAATGAGAACTTCTTGTGATTAACACCCCAACTTATATTCCTTCTGGAACCACACTATCATTGTATCTTTTGTTCAAAAGCTAAACCACTATTATTATTGGAATACATGTTATTATTGCCTTATGTGATATTGTTAAATGTGATTAGCATTAGCTCTAGCTATGGTACCTTTTACCCTTTATGCAGAATCCTCATGCCGATGCGGGTAATCATCGAAACTTGTGCACACGGTCTTAACCCAATGGATAGGGGTTGTGTATCCACCTCAGCTAGAAGGGGCGGTTCTAGCCGTGGAGCCTAATTAGCTTTATGCTTTTATAAGTGATAGGAGTTGGAATTTGGTATAAGACCACCTCTCCTTTATAAGTTCGAGTGATAGAGCAATAGCTTTCACTCTTTATAAGTTATAAGTGTGACTTCTGCAAACTTGCCAAATTGAACCATTGCTAAATTACAACCTGATTCATGAATTATAAATCATGAACTATGTGTATAAGTTATGTGTTTCCTTTTTAAAGGAATATGTGATATGTGTGTGCCTTATCATGTACTCATTGAGATCATCTATCTCATCCCCTTTTTCCTTGTGTGGTTCCAAGTTAGCAAATGTGAGGAGGCAAGGTGATGGCTTAAGCATTCTACTTCACTTGGGGAATTCCTTGTCCAAGTTATCAATAATACTAATTTATGAAGTCTTGTCATTAGATGCTCTAGGAATGTTGATTGATACTTATTGATATATATCATTTTCCTTATGGATTTTATATGTAATGATTTATTTTAGACTTCCGCAATTAATGGTATTCATCTAAATGTTATAAATGAGTTATTGTAAGAGGTTTGGTAAGATCCTAAGCATGATTTGTTTATGAGTAATTGGGTTCTATGGGTGTGGGTGACCTTATGTCTCCCCACATTCTAGGACTGTCATATCTCTAAGGTTGGGATGTGACATACTCATTCACAGCTAGGTATGCCCTCTTGTAAGCATAAAAGGCTATTACTTGTTCAGGGGTCATGGGTGGAGGAGAGGAATCCCTCTTGGTTTTGGAAGTCTGGCCTTTAGGATTCTTAAAACTCATGCTGGTAATTCTACTTTCAACTAGGTGAGAGCAAAAAATGCAGTTCAGAACATAGTCAATCTTTGTAATTCCCTTATTAAGAATCCACAATAAATGACAATTTCATGAGGGGTAGGTAGGGTCTGCATGTCTCAACTAATGGATTTTTTTCTTCTTTTCTTGTTTTTAATTTTTTAAAACAACTCAAAGAATGCATGACAAATCTAATATAACTGATGAGCAGCAACAACTAAACAAAGAAAAGAAAAAAAAATACAAATAAAAATAAAAACAAAAATACAAATAAAAATAAAAAAATAAAATAAAACTACAGCACTTAAAATAAGATATAAATGTATATATAAAAAAAATTATTTATTTTTTGCTTCTTTTTCTTTTTGAAACAACTTAAGACAAAAATAATCAATCTTAATTAAAATAGTGGGTTGCCTCCCACCAAGCGCTTCTTTAACATCATCT
The DNA here is from genome assembly GCA_947687605.1 of Reutealis trisperma. Classification (NCBI taxonomy): domain Eukaryota; kingdom Viridiplantae; phylum Streptophyta; class Magnoliopsida; order Malpighiales; family Euphorbiaceae; genus Reutealis; species Reutealis trisperma. Next base: position 30,121 of record CANTUT010000931.1, read on the forward strand.
TAGCTGGATGTTTAGTGTGATAGTTCACCCCGAATCCTGGAGATACTTAACCTCTGTCACTTGATTCAATTCCCCCCCAAAATAGAGTTTAAGCCTTTGACCATTTGTTTTAAAATCACCCTTTTTAGGATTACTTAATTTAACTGTTCCATAGGGGAAGACATTTTTAACTACAAATGGACCTGACCATCAAGACTTTAATTTTCTAGGGAAAAGTCTCAGCCTAAAGTTATAGAGCAATACCTGATCTCCTGCTTTGAAGGATCTCCCTTGCTTAATTCGAGAATCATGCCATCTCTTGGTTCTCTCCTTGTACATCCTTGCATTGTTATAAGCCACCAATTGCCACTCATCAAGCTCATTAACCTGCAAATTTCTTTTGGTACCTGCAGCATCTAAATTAGGGTTAACTTGCTTTATAGCCCAATAGGCCTTATGCTCAATCTCTACTGGCAAATGACAAGTCTTGCCATAAACCAATTTGTATGGTGTGGTACCAAAAGGGATTTTATAGGCAGTCCTATAAGCCCATAGAGTGCTATCAAGCTTTTCTGACCAATCCTTCCTAGAATGCTCTATTGACTTCTCAAGAATTCTCTTAAGCTCTCTATTTGAGTTTTCTACCTAACCACTCGTCTGCGGATGATAGGGAGTAGCAAGTTTGTGTGTAACACCTAATCTTTTGAATACTTTTTCTAATTGGTTGTTACAAAAGTGAGTCCCTCTATTGCTTATAATGGCTTTTGGAGTCCCCAATCTAGAGAAGAGTTTCTTAAGGAACTTCACTACTACCCTAGCATCGTTAGTGGGTAAAGTTTGAGCCTCTACCCATTTAGACACATAATCAATAGCTACTTAAATATATTTATTGCCAAAAGAACTTGGGAAAGGTCCCATTAAGTCGATGCCCTATACATCAAAAACCTCGCATTCAATACCATTTTAGGGCATCTCATTAAGAGATGAGATGTTACCTGTTCTTTGGCAATGATCACATTGTTGCACAAAGTTATAGCTATCCTTGAAAAGAGTTGGCCAATAGAATCCTGACTCCAAAACTTTCTGAGCAGTTCTGCTAGGTCCATAGTGTCCTCCAGCTAGCCTACTGTGACATTGCTCGAGAATGCTCATATTCTCGGGCCATCCCACACACCTCCTGATTATCTTGTCAGCACAAATTCTAAAGAAAAAGGGATCCTCCCAAAAGTAATATTTCAGGTCAGAAAAGAATTTCTTCTTTTGCTGATATGAAAAATCTTTTGGGAGTTCCTTAGCAACAAGAAAATTTGCAAAATCTGCAAACTAAGGAAATTCAGGATTACCATAGCGTAAAGCTGCTCATCAGGGAAGTTGTCATCAATATCCTCTTCTTTCAACTGCTCCAAGTTTGGGTTCTCTAATCTAGACAAATGATCTACTATAAGGTTTTCTACTCCTTTCTTGTCTTATATCTCCAAATCAAATTCTTATAGCAATAACACTTATCGAATCAATCTAGGCTTTGCATCCGATTTTGAGAACAGGTATCTCAAAGCTGAGTGATCCGTGTTAACTACTACCTTTGACAAAATCAAATACGAATGGAATTTGTCAAAAGCAAAATCAACAGCCAACAACTCTTTCTCTGTGGTGGTGTGGTTAGCTTGAGCTTTATTTAGTGTTTTGCTAGCATAATAGATAGGCTCAAAATGTTTCTCCTTCCTTTGGCCCAAAACTGCCCCTACTGCGAAGTCGCTTGCATCACACATCAACTCAAAGGGAAGATTCCAATCAGGGGCCACTATGATTAGAGCATGTATCAACTTCTCTTTTAAAATATTAAAGGCTTTTAGGCACTCTCCATCAAAGATAAATTCAGTATACTACTCAAGCAACCTTGTAAAGGGCGAGCAATTTTTGAGAAGTCTTTGATAAACCTCCAATAAAACCCAACATGCCCCAAAAAGCTTCTAATCACCTTCACAGATGTAAGAGGCGACAATTTTTCAATGGTTTCGATTTTTGCTCGATCCACCTCAATACCCTTGCGCGAAATCTTATGCCTTAAAACTATGCCTTCACTAACCATAAAGTGACAATTCTCCCAGTTGAGCACAAGATGGGTCTCTTCACAATGAATTAAAACTCTCTCTAAATTTAGTAGACAGTCATCAAAAGAGTCCCCATGGACTGAAAAGTCATCCATAAAAACCTCCATGATATCTTCAATCAACTCGTTAAAAATTGCCATCATGCACCGTTGGAAAGTGGCTGGTGCATTGCACAAACCAAATGGCATTCTCCTATATGCAAAAGTACCATAAGAACATGTAAAGGTTGTTTTTTCTTAGTCCTCTAGAGCAATAGGAATCTGAAAGTAATCCAAAAGACCATCCAAAAAATAGTAATATTCATGTCCAGATAACCTTTCTAACATTTGGTCGATGAAGGGCAATGGAAAATGATCTTTTATGGTTGCATCATTAAGCTTCTGGTAGTCAATACAAACCCTTCATCTAGTGATCGTTCTTATAGGGATGAGTTCATTATTCTCATTAGGCACTATGGTCATTCCTCCTTTCTTTGGTACTACTTGAACCGGACTCACCCAGGAGTTGTATGAAATTGGATAGATAATTCCTGCATCAAGTAATTTGATCACCTCAGCTTTCATTACCTTCTTCATCTTCGAGTTTAGTCTCCTCTGTGGCTACACAATTGCTTTAAACTCATCCTCCATAAGTTTTTTATTAGTGTAGAATGACGAACTTATACCCTTAATGTCTACTATCTTCCAAGCTATTACCTTCTTGTATTTTTTTAGCATTTCAATCAATCTAGCTTTTTACTAGGAAGATAAGCTAGCATTCAAAATTATTAGTAACTTCTTTCCCTCTTCTAAAAATCCATACTCAAGATGCTCAGGGAGGAGTTTAAGTTCCAGAACAGGTGGGTCTACTATAGAAGGCCTCATCTTCTCTTCCTTGGGCATTTCAATTGTTTCAAATGCCCGACTCTTAAATGATTTGTTTGCCTTTAAATAAGCCAGCTGCTCTACTACTTTTTGATCCTTAACATTTTCTTGCACCAAACACAACTCAAGGGAATCCTTGGAAACAATGTTAGTAATAAAATTGACAGTTTCATACTCAATAACATCATCGTATGAATCCATCTCATCAAGTTCAAGTGGGTACTTCATAGCATTAGTAATATGAAAGATAATTTTTTCGCTCCCCACTCTCAAAGTCAATGTGCCATCATGGACATCAATAAGTGCACGGGTTGTATTCAAGAATGGTCTACCAAGTATAAGTGAAACATCTGTGTCTTCATTCATATCAATGATGATAAAGTCATTGGGGAAAATAAATTCCTCGACTTTTACCAACACATCTTCCAAAATTCCTTGAGGATGTACCATAGACTTATTAGCTATTTGAATAGTCATATGTGTTGGTTTATGTTCTCTAATACCTAATTCTTTAAACATCTTGTAGGGCATAACACTAATGCTAGGCCCCAAGTCAACTAAGGCATTTTCAATTGAAAGGTTACCTATGTAACATGGAATATTAAAAGTACCAGGGTCTTTCAACTTCTTAGGTAACATTCTTTGCAAAATTGTTGAGCTCTTTTCCGACAAATGCACAAATGATCGAGCTTTCTTTTGTTAGAAAGTAGCTCCTTTAAAAATTTAGGATATTTAGGCATTTGTGATAAAGTCTTGACAAATGGTATGTTAATATGAAGTTGCTTAAATAATTCACAAAACTTACCGAATTGAGCATCCATTTTATCCTTATGCAAATGAGCTGGATATGGCACTCGAGGCAGATACTCCTTTACCGTCAGGGCAGGCTCTAGTGTTGCTTCTTTTCTTTCTTTCTCTACTGTTGCCTTTTCCCTTTCTGCAATTTCCTTTTCAACTTCTTTGTCAATGGCATCCTGTGCCTCTTCCCCAACCGCTTCTTCTTGATTTTTCTTAACAGCCCCCTTAACTTGCTTGCCACTCCTTAGAGTGATTGATTTTAGCTGTTCTTTCAGGTTTGCCTCAATGTTACTAGGCAAACTTCCTTATGGTCGATCACTAAGCAATTTAGCAATCCGGCCCATCTAATTCTCTAAATTATGAATAGAGGCCTGTTGATTCCTAAGTGTTGTCTTAGCTGGCTTGTGCCTCTGGTTAGATGACTCAATAAATTTCTCCATCATTTCCTCTAAAGAGGTCTTCTTAGGTGGAGCTTGCTGGAAATGAGGCTACTGCTGAAATCCAGGTGGAGGTCTCGAGTTAGACTGATTACCCCAAGAGAAATTAGAATGATTCCTCCACCTTGGATTATATGTATTACTGTAGGGGTTGTTCTATTGCCTTGGAGCATTTGCCATGTAATCTACATGCTCCAACTTGGCAAAATTATTGCCACTCTGGCAATCTTGACTTTGGTGTCCTCCCCCACACAAATCATAACACATCACTCGAGCTTGTCTTACTGATGAAGATGCTGTCAAGGAATCCATTTTTCTGCTCATGGCTTCAAGCTAAACGGTCAATGCAATAATTGGGTCCACTTAATGTGAACCACTTTCGCCAATCCTTCTCTGATCTTTAGGGACTTGCCACTGATAGTTTGTGAGAGCCATGCCTTCAATCAAGTCCCTTGCCTCTTCAGGTGTCTTGTTGTTGATGGAACCACCGATTGCCGCATTGATAGACTGTTTGCTTGTATAGTTCAAACCATTATAAAAGGTTTGAATTTGGTGCCATAGTGGAAGGCTGTGGTGCGGACACTTCCTCAACGAGTCTTTAAATCTTTTCCATGCATCATAAAGAGTCTCACCATCTTGCTGAAGAAAGGAAGTTATATCGTTCCTCAACTTAGTGGTCTTGGATGGTGGAAAATATTTCTCTAAGAATTTCTGTGTCAATTGAGTCCATGTAGTGAAAGTACCGGCTGAGAATGACTTGAGCCATTTCTTCGATTTGCCCTAGAATGAAAAAGGAAATAAACGCAGGCTAATCGCATCATTTGAGACATTATTGATCTTAAGTGTATCATAAATCTCCAAAAAATTCTCAAGATGAGCATTAGGGTCTTCATTTGGGAGACCATCAAATCGGTAAGTCTGCTGCACCATCTGTATCACATTCGGCTTAATTTCAAAATTATTTGCAGTGACCGTTGGCCTTTGTATACTGGAGTCGGCCCCATTAAGAGTGGGCCTTGCACATTCTTGCATGGTTCTTGGCTGGTTTTCTGCCATTATTTCAACCTCTTCCTCTGAATCAACGCCTTCTAGGTTTGCTACCTCTCCCACCAAAGCTAGTTCCCATTCCTCCTTTCACTTTTGTCTCAATGTTCTCTCTAACTCTAGATTAAATTCAAGTAGATTGGAGGAACTAGCTTTGGTTATAAATAGAAAAGGGTACCTAAAAAGAGAATTTCGCAAAGAAAACTAAAACAAAAATTAAGTAATAAATAAAAATAAAAACTAAATCACTAGCTTTAATTCTATAGCTAATATTACTCTAAAAAGTCCCCGGCAATGGTGCCAAAAACTTGATGCATAATTTACAAGTGTACAGATCGCATAAGCAATATAGTAATGAATGAGTTATCGTTCCACTAGAGACTTTAGGTAAGTACTAGCTCAAAATGTTGCTAATGTTTAATGAATCAAATTGGTGTCGATGAAAATGATTATAATTATATTCAAACTAAATTAGAATATAAATTAAGTAAAATAATAAGAAGGAAAAAGGAGATGAAATTAGAGATAAAAGCCCATTCAGGTATTAAATCCCCCTAGCCCCCTAATTGTATATCATGAACTACACATCAACTAAATTCATTCCATAAATTGAATTAGCGCTTCACTAAATTAGATAAAAATCTCTCTCAAGCAATTAAATCCTTATTTCCCAAGAGGAATGCAAGGAATCTCTTCTCAAGCAAACTCAATTAGGTCATGCTTTAGATTTGAGAAACTATCCACCAAAGGAGTCTTGTAGGCCTATCTCTGGTGGCCCAATCAATCCTCAATCTCTATGAGTGATCCATTCACATAAAGTTTTCTCTAATCAATTATATGAAAACAATCCCCAACTAATAAGCATGCAATTATTAATTGGAATCTAAGCAATAATATTCATAAAGATAAAGAATGAGTTAATTGAATAAGAAGTAATTCAATCTATATAAAAGGTTCTAGGGTTCATCAATACCCAAATTGGAAAGATTTAGTTCATATTACACATCAAAACCAAAGAAAGAATTAAAGAAATAAGAATTCTCAAACAATTTATGAATTAAATGCCAAGAAATCCTGTTCTTTGATCTATGATATTCGATGTCTTCTTCCTTTTCTTATTCTCTTGCTAATTTGCTCCGTTTCCCCTTAAAACATTGTCAGATTTGATTTTATAGTTTTAAATTTTTTGATGTGCACCACTGGACCCACGGCTAGAGTTCTAGTCGTGGCAATGTGAATGAAAGAAAATGTCACTTCCCACAGGTGAGACCCCAGTCGTGCCTTCACCTGTAGGAGGCTACTAGATGATTTCCTCTTTGCTCTTATCACACGGCTGGAATACCAGCCGTGCTCAACCCATGGCAACCTATATTTCTCTAAAAAATCAGCATTTTGGCTCGGATCATTCAACATACTGGATCATATTCAGATCATGGCATCTTTTGACACTGGATTAACTAAAAGAACTGTGAAGCACTAAAACAAACAGATTAAACTCAATTGGAGGCATAAAATACATTAAAAACAAGGGACAAAATATAGTGTTTTCAACACTTATCACATATATACATAGATATGTATACACACACACACACACACACACACACCAAATCCGAAGGTAAAAAATTAGTTCAAACCTCTTTTCTTTTAATCATTCTCTACCTCCTGTTAAAATAAACAAACTAAGAATGTTTTCTTTGTTTTTTTGTTTGATTTAATAGCATTTTAGTAGGCCTTTTGAATATATACATGCCTTAAGAAATTATTTATTTAATTATTTTGTGTAAATATTGGTACTACTATGATATATAATGTTTTCCTTTCAATTCCTTAATTTGTTATGTTTGATTATTAAATTATTTATTTCTCATATGTTTGATTATTAATTTATTAATTTATAGATTTATTATTTTGCAAATAATATCTTTAATAATTATTATAAATAATAATTCTATTGAAATTCTATTTTAGAATGGAGATCACGATCTTGGTTAAGAAATTCAGTGTTTATATTTGCACCCTCTAAGGGGAGTTTGGCTATGTTTATAAAAGAATATAATAAAATATATAATAACAGTAATAATAAATAACAATAATAAATGGTAATAAACAAACAACAATATGTCTAAATATATAATGTGATTCTTGCATTAGTTTAATCTAGTATAAGATTCATTAAAATTTAATCTAGTACAAGGTCTAGTTAATGAAATTTAAATAAGTACAAGAATTGAAATTGAATCTTAATAACTCTTTAAAGTGTTTTAAAGTGATTGCAATGTTAGTTATATTGTTGTTACTTATTATAGGACTTATAGTGGGGGACTTTGGTGTGTGTCACCCCATAGCATAGACACTTCGAATGAGTGTAACGATCGTTATGTAAATTTATTGTGATGTCTGCTTGAATTGTATCTATGTGTTTGAATTGTGATAGGAGAGTCATTATTAAAATAGGATTCTTAGTAAATTGTGGTATGATGTGTAAAGTGATAATGTGGTAAAGGAGGTGCAAGTCTGTAAGCACTTGTGTTGACATTATTAGGAGCTAACGATGATTAAGGTAGGTTCAATAATGGTATTTGTTTCTTAAGTTCCTATCAGTTTATCATTTCAATGAACCAAACATTACACTATACCAATTGACCATAATTTCCTAAATTGAATTTTTTCTATTTTCACCTTATCTTCTTCTCTATTGCTCTATAAACCTTGTCATAATAGTAATATATTGTGAATCTTTAAACTTATATTTAAAAAGTAGTAGTCCCCTTCTATTTTCACATTAGTCATGTGCACATGTAAGCTCGTGGGTAGCGCAAGCGTACCCAGCCCTAGCTAGGAAGGGTGGTCTTAGGCATAGGGTCTGATCAACCTCATGCACCATGGTGTATTTGGAGTGAGTAAGGGTTAGGTTACCACTCTTCATCAAATGGAGACACACCGTTTCCTCACTAGATGACTTCTGCTAAAGAATTAACTATTTTATTGAATATTTGATTACCACTTATAAATGAGTTTGAAAATTTATTATTGTATGTCAAGCTATAATTTCATTTGATTGAGAGTTTCAATCCTTTACCTAGTTCATTATTGCTATTATTCATGATGCTATTATTGAATCATTGAGACTTATTCTCATCTTTATCTTTTCTTTCTTGTACTTTCCAAGAGTTTGTGCTAACTAAGGTAACCTTAAGAATCATGTGCTTTCTCTTGAGGGTCAAAGTCATCATCTGAATTAGAGCTCTATGGATCATTGAATCTTGTTCAATCATTTAAAATTTGTTTCATTGTGCATCATTTGGGTAGTTGGGACTATTTAAACTATTTTGGATTGATGATAGTCATTTATGTTATTTTGTGAATAATTAGTAATGAATGGATATTATACTGTTAAATTTGGATATTTAATATTGGTTAATAAATGAATCATAAAATAACCCTTTTCCATATTAAAACCCTTATATTTAGATTGGATTAGTGGGTTCTATGGGCTTTGGTAGCCTTATGTGATTCCTAAGTCTTAAGATTATTACATCCTTTTTGGCTAGGGTGTGACAAAAAGCCTCCTTTCTCTAAAACATATTTTGAGATGTTAAGTAGTTCTAAATGATATCCATAATGTGAGGCCTTACCCGAGCATTGGCCTGATCTGCTAAAGAGAATCGTGATGCTCATTTAGGTTTAGACTCACGATGAAACCCTCGGGTTTGAATTGGTTGATTTTGAAAATGATTTTAGGAGTTGTCACTCTAATTTATTTTTAATGGAAAAATTAAGAAAAAAACCCAATTGACTTCAATTCATTAATTTTCAATTAATTTACCGAGGATAAAATCAGTAGCCTTGAACCAGGTTAAGTTTGGGGACTAGGTTTTTAGTTTTAAATAATCTAAATTTGGCTCTTAAGTTTAATTTGACATAAAAATTAATTTCATGAATGATAAATATTATATGACAATTATAATATCACATAAGCATGGAGAAAAATAAAACATCCACAAATTAAACTAATTACATTAAAAAAAAAAAAAAGAGGGGGGAGGGAAAGGAGATTGATTGGGATTTGGATTTGAGGTTTGGATTTAAAATCCAAAAATGCTTACGTATCCCATTGAATGGAGATCAAAATCTATGTAGTTCATTCCATCATTAAGTGGAGGGGTTTAGGGGTTGATAGGATTGACTAATTTGATTTGAGTTTGTGAGAGAGAGGAAAAGGCTGATACCTTTGTTTTTGGCAAGCAGAGGGTTTTACCAAACCGAAGTTTTGTTTTATAGGGATCGGGTCATTGAATTGATTAGGGGATTAATTAACTAATTAAAATGATTAATTAACTTATTAATACGATGAAATGGATAGATGGATTAATTAATTAAAATGATTAATTAATTAATTAGGTTGAGGGTGGATTAAAAAAAGATTAATTTGATTTTTGAAAAAAGAGTGATAAATTAATTAATTAAAAATATTAATTAATTAATTGAGTGATTAATTAAAAAAAGAGTTTTAGTTAATTAAAAAGATCAATTAACTTGGTTAGGGTGAGATAATTAATTAATTAAAAAGATTAATTTAATTAATTAGAGAGTGGTTAGAGGGAAAAGAAGAGAGGAATTAGAGGATAGCTATCAACTATAACTTAAGGGGTTTGGAGAAATAGAGGAAATGGGGGGGGGGGGGGGGGGGGGGGGGGGGGGGGGGAGGGGGGGGAGGATTTATAGGAAAATAGGGATGAGGGTAATTTGGAAAGTGAAAAAGTGAAAGGGCCAAAAATATATGGTTGGAAAATGCTGAAAAATCATATTGGAGGCATTTTGGAAACAACAAAAAGTGTAGTGGGGACCATGCCACCGAAGGGGCCGGCAGTGCCACTGATGTGCTAGGCAGCATGCCCTTGCCCACTAACTAGCTAATAGGAAAGCCATAATAACTTCACATAGCGCATTAAACTTAGTAGGTGCTAAGGTGTAGCTAGATGTTGAGGGTGCAAAATTAAGGGTTCACAGTTGCCCCCTTATTAGAATTGTCTTGTCTGTCAGGCAATTCTGATGATAGTGAACCTAAGAGTTGGGATGATGTAAAGAACCAAAGCGATGTTTAGGTAGGTTTTTGGACACTTTTGGATAGGAAACATGGTTGAAAAAGGAAGATAGTAAACAGAACCACAAGGATGTTTAAGCAATCATTCCTAAACATTTGTAGGGGAAAAATATAGCTAATGAATGGAAGTGAGAAAATGGACCAAAGCGATATCTAAGCTAGCGACTAGATATTTTTGGGTGAATTGATGGATTTGGATAAAAGATGTAGAAAGTGAAACCATATAGATGCCTAAATGATCACTTCTAAACATTTATAAGTGAAATTAATGGATTTGGATAAAAGATATGGAAAAAAGAACCACATTAATGTCTAGATGATTATTTATAGACATTTATGGGTGCAATTGATGGATTTGGATAAAAGAGATGGAGAAAGGAACCACATGGATGTCTAGGTGATAGTTTCTAGACATATGGGTGGAATTGATGGATTTAAATAAAAGAGATGGAAAAAAGAACTACATGGATGTCTAGGTGATCGTTTCTAGACATTTATGGGTGGAAGAGAATTTTGGATAAGATAATTTAGTGAAAGGAGAGCCTCAACCTATGGTGAGTCAACTCGAGAGATTCTAACAAGATCTTGGTAAAGGAAGAGCCTTAGCTCATGGCAATCAACTCAAGAGATTCTGAAAAGATTTTGGTGGGAGAGCCTTGGCCTATGGCAAGTTGGCTGAAGAGATTCTAATAAGATTTTGGTAAAGGAAGAGCCTCGGCCTATGGTGAGTTGGCTCAAAAGATTCTAAAAAGACTTCAGTAGGAGAAGAGTCTTGACCTGTGGTGAGTCAGCTTGACAGATTCTAAAAAAATTTTGTTAAATAGAGAGTCTTAGGCTTTGGTGAGTCAGCTCAAGAGATTCTAAAAGGATTTTGATAGAAGGAGAGCCTTGGCTCATGGCAAGTCAGTTAGAGAGATTTTAACTGCATTTTGGCTGTGTCGAAGAAACTTAAGCTTTTGAATGTAAGGGGTTTGGCCTTTTGGAAGGCTTAAAGGAACTTTGCTGAGATTAAAAGGACTTTGGAAGTTACACTTCATTGATTAGATCTAGAAAGGTACCATTTAGCTTCAAAGAGACACTATTCAACTTTAGGAGGTGTCGATTAGCTTTAAGGAAATATTGGTTAGCTTTATGAGATATCGATGAGGCTATTGGCTCAACTTATACATGATGGTGTATGATTATAGATAATTCATAGGTGTTGGTGTATAGATGATGCATGTTTATATATGTATGTTCAAAATTCATGGACCTTTTGTTTGAATTCTATGCCATGCATGATTTGTAATGATGCCTATAATAAATAATTGCATAGATGCATGAAAGTGGATTCATGTATTTTCTTTGTGAATGTAATTTTTTCATGTGATTTTGTGTCTTGTGAAGACATGTATTTATGGATTGAAACATTTGATAAGCTTAAAGAACTCAACTTGAGTTGGTATGGAATAATTGCCATGATGGCATTACAGGGAGTTTGAGTGGATTGAGATTTTTTTGAGGGCTTGATTTAGGTTTTGGGATCCAATGGCTTGTAGTTTCTATTTTAGTGCTACTAAGAAGGAGTTATGTCCTACCTTTTGTGAAGTTCAATGCTATGGCTTGGCTACAACTTGGAGGCAAATCTAGTGGTGCCATAGTTCAAAGTTTGGCATTTTATACATTTTTAAAGAGTTTTTAGACTTGCCTCAGGATGTTGCAAATTATATGGTGGTTGGTGATGGTTAAGTGCATTTGACCACTATGATTGAGAAGTTCTATGATCTTGGTGACCAAGGAGATATGAAGGGGTAGAGACTAAAGATGAGGGCCTTGGTTTTCTATTTGATAGTCGAATACCTGTTTTACGGGTCCGTTGATTAGGATGATGCCAAAATGGCAAGATTGGTATTACATATGAAACAGAGGCATTTTGTGGTTAAAGTTGTGCTGGCGGATATACTGATTAATCTTAATTGCTTTGTTCAAAGTTTAGAGTAATGGGCTATCTTAGTAGTTATTTTTAAGATGAGAAAAATTTGTCTATTCTTACCTTTTTCTGTTGGGGATGTTTTATGGGTGTATGTTTTAGATTATCTTGGAAGTGCGATTGATGTATTATTTTTAGGTGGTGGCCTTTACTTTTCAGTCCGCATATGCCTTATTGAGACTCAAACACATTTTAGCACTACTAATGGTAAGGAGTTAGATCTCTCATGACTGGGGGCCTTAGGCATCGAGTGCTTTGCTTATTAGATTTGGTTTGAATAACCTTCCATTAGGGGATAATGGTCTCGAGGTAGATGAGGCAGACTCAGGATTATCAACCCTCAAATTTGCACCTCCTGATTCGGCTGCAGCTTGACACCTACTAAGAATAGGGCACTACGCATATGGTGGTCCCACTAGCCGGTTAGCAAGCAGGGGTCAAGGGGCAGCGCCCCGTTGAAAATAAATTTCCTGAATCTTTCACCTCCAGTCGACTGCTTTTTAGTCATGAACCCACAGGATCAAACCAAGCTCAAATCATAATTGAAACAGACGAAAATGTAGGAAGTAAGTCGAACTGCATGAATAGGCACGCTTGCCATGCCGCTCGTGCCATCGGCAGGGCGGCACTCCTACCATGCCGCCATATGCAGCACTAAATTTCTGCCGGCAGACAGGCGGCATGCCTGCCATGTCACTCTGATGGCCGGCGCACCGCCAGTACTACCTGTGCCACCGGCGATGCATCGAGGCCACCATCTATACCGCCGGAACCCCCTCTGGTAGCTCTATAAATAGAGCCATCTTTAAGCTCATTTGGACACACTCCGACACGAATTTCAAAGCCATTCCAACACATTCCAAGGCAAAAAAATCCTCTCTTTATACTAACGTATTTGTTGCTTTTAGATCCAGATTCCAAGTTTCTTTTGAATTCAAAGTGGAGTTGAGATTCGAAGCAAAGCTCGTTCCATTTGTTTGAAAGTCAAAAGAAGCAAAGGTATAATCCTTTTTATTTCCAAAATTCTAAATTCAGATCTAAAATTATCATTAGGTCTAAAACTGAAAAGATCTAAAAAACTTATTAATTTAAGAATCATAATTAAATTAATAAGCAAACCAACACATTTTTAAAACCCCTCCTTCTCAAGAAGGGAGAACTGCGTGGGGTTTGATTCCTATTTGATAGGATAGGCAGGCTACCATTATGAAAGGCATCAACTCCAAAATCTTTTTATCAATATTGTTTTCCTTTTTTACTTTGATTTATTTGTAGTAATCTTTTGTTTATGATTTTATTTTAGTTTACTTGGGGAATGTGTGCTTTTCCTAGTACCCATAAGGGCTAGAGGAAAGATCCTCTTTATTTTGATTATTTTGATTTTAATTATTTTGATATTGTAATAATTAAGTAGGATTTATCTTACTTATTTATTGTCATTTCCATCTCATCATATATATATATGTTTCATTCATCATTATATTCCTGTTCATACATACATGAAAATCCCTTTTTTAAGAGTTATTTTGCAATTTTAGCTAAACTAAATAAAATCATATTTTTCTTAATTGTGTAATTACCAAAACCTGATCCCCAAGCCCTCCTTGGTCACTTGCGGATTGGTACATTTTCCATTGGGATAAAATCAAATCATTTTTGGAGTCAATTAATTTGGGTTTTCTTTAATTTTCCCAATTAAAATAAGTAAATTAAAGTGGCGACTCCCTTTCACAACTTTCAAATCACAAAAATCAATTTTCTGAACTCACAGTGAGTTCCAATCGTGGAGTTTCTCTCGAAGAGCATTTCGATCCCTCGGCAGATCGAACCGGTGCTCGGGCGAGGCCTCACAGCTGGCGACTCCACTGGGGACTTAAAATCTTGTTCAAATAAAAGTTAAAGTGGATTACTTTGGGTAAAATATCAAGTTTGGCTTTAAACACAAAATAACTCTTTCATGCATCACTACATCGAACTCCTTGTCCAAAAAAAAAGAAAAACCTAGCTTCTAGGAAAACAAAGGATAGAAAGTAACATTGAGTGGGCAACTTTCCTTAGGTCTACTTGCCGATAGTGAAATCATCCAGCCCATGACGTATCCTCTAATTCTTTCAGAGGTGTAATGAGTATGCACGTACCATTGGACCCACGCGAGGCTCCTTGTCTCACATGTGGTTAGGTATATCGCATCTTTAGTGTGATGGGTTCCCTTTAAACCACCCTAACCTTTTCATGTAATGACTCATAGAACTGTCCTTTAGGATTTTATGCACTGTAATACTAAACTTGGTATATCATTATCATGAAACCTTTTTCATTCATGCATACATGCATACATGTAACAACCCACACCCATCCTAGGAACTTTCATGATAAATTGCTTGAATTAGAATCTATAAGGTTAAGTGTGTGCTTGTGTGAAAATTTGTGATCTAAGTGATTGATGAGTATGTGGCATATTAAATTAATTTTAATATGCATGGTATGTGTTGCCATTGTGAAATAAATGATTTACATGAAGTACATTTGCATAAAAGAATTTATTTTAAATAAAATGAATTTTCATGCATAAAACAATTTTTAAGCATAAAATAATTTTATGGGTATTTTTAAAATATTTTTAAATAAATATTTTTGAAGGAAATATTCCAGAATTAAAAAGAAAAATATTATTTTCATTTTAAATCCTTTTAGCCAAAATTTTTAAAGAAAAAGCCCAATTACCCAAAAGCCCACTACACAAAAATGCTCCTAACCTATTTCATTAAGGGTAATAGTGGAAATTCCACTCCAACCCTAATATATGTTCAAACTTTCAGCCAGAAAGGGTTTTCCAGCAGCTATTCCCTTATTCTTTCTGTATTCTGGCAGAAAAACCTCTCAAAATAATTCTCTCTACCAAAATATCGAAAACACTTTACTATTTCGTGATTTTGTGACCGTAATCGTAAGTTTTTATTCTCTTTCGATTTCTAAACTGTTTTCTATGAAATAAATTATGGAAAAATTATTTTGAACTGTTTAATTACTGATTTCTATAGATTCAATTTTGTTTGAGTGAATTTTTGGGAGAGAAAATTTCTTTTCTACCGAAAACACGATTCTTTCCGCAAGATTTCTCCAAAGGTGAATTCTATAACTTAAAATCACAATTTTATTGCATAAACATCATAAGGGGGGGGGGGGGGGGGGGGGGGGGGGGGTTGCAATTTGTACTTGTGTGTATTCTAAACTGATTTTTGATTTTTTTTGATGAAAAATATTGCATGAAATAATATTTTTGCATATTTTTGTGATGACCGAAAAGTTTCGAAAAACAAAGGAATTCGTGTTAGGACTTGGAAATTGGAAAATTTTACTCTTTCATGAATACATGGCTGCTGATTTGTGTGAATTGATGTTCTAATATGATATTTGTTTTGTTTAGATGAAAAATAATGACTTGAATCATGTGTCTATTTATCGCTGAAATAAATGAAATGCGCGGAAAGCGCGGAAACTCATGATTTTTCACCTAAGCCTTTGAACTTGGAATTTTTTTGTATAAACCCTATCTATGGCTGCTGATTTGTGAAAGAATGTGTTCTAAACTAATATTTTCAATGATTGAATGAAAAATAATGGTTTAAACAATCTGTTTGCATATTTCTAAATTGATCGAAAAATACTGAAAAGAAGAAAACTCATGTTTTGTGCACTATAATGCAAAGGATTGAATTTTTATATATTAATGGCACCAATAGTGGCTGATTCCTATGAATTTAAGTTCTAAAATAATTTTTGTTATGTTTACATGAAAAATCTTAGTTCAAACCATGTTTTTACATATTTCTGAAATAAATGGAAAACACGAAAAGAAGAAGAATTTGGTTTTCACCTTAATGATGCATTCGGCCTACATGAACAATTGTGTCCAAATGTGTATAAATTTTATGTGATGTGTCTTGGTGAATGTTGACATGTATGTATGTATAATAGATGATGAAATTGCATGTTAGTTGAAGGTATGATCCTAGATGAGCTAAATGCATTATGGTATACTTAAGGTATCTTAACCTTGTATTGTGGTTAGAATGCAAATGTGATTGAGGAATTTGGAACTAGATGTCATGATCACTTGATGATGAATATATGATTATGAGTTAATGAAGTAAAAGGGATCATAAGAGTTAAGTATGATGTTTGAAGGATTAATTGTTAAGTTGACATATATGGAAGTGTAAAGTGAACTAAGATAATTGACAAGTGAATTGATATTGGGGTAATGATAATGTGATGACCTTAAAAAGGTATTGATATGATTACAATATGTTTTCATGTGAGCTTATAAGGCCTAAGTATGCAAGACTTATAAGTCAACGTGATATGTGCAAGTGATGAGTACACCTATGAGTGAACTCTAATGTGTATGCTATATGTGTATGGGTAGTTATGGGATAGGAACATAATGAGTAAATGAAATACTAAGTATTAAATCAAATATTATGTTAGAGTTTGAGGAGCCTTAGAAGTGTAAAGGGGACTACAAGTACTAGGAGCAAAGGAACCCTAAGGTGAGTAAACATTGTTTTCATTCTTCAAGTGTGAGTAAACACAACGTTCTTGTTTCAAATGTGAACAACATCATGTTGTGTTACAAGAATGTGATATATTGATATCTGAACCCTTGTGATCTTTGAAACCCAAGTTCTTTCTATTTTAAATATTGTTATATGATTTCTTTGTTAAGCTTGGGTTGCCAAAGGACATTTGGTCCAAAACTATTTTGTTTATCTAATGAGAACTTTTTGTGAATGACACCCTAACTTGTATTATTTCTAGAACTACACTTTCATTGTATTATTGTTGAAAGCCAGACCACTATTGTTATTGAAATACATGTTATTGTTGCCTTATGTGATATTGTTAATTGTGTTTACCAATAGCTCTAGCTATAGTACCTTTACCCTTTATCCAAAATCCTCGTGCCGATGCGGGTAATCATCGGAACCTGTGCACATGGTCTTAACTCGATGGATAAAGGTAGTGTATCCACCTCAGCTAGAAGGGGTGGTTCTAGCCGTGGAGCCTGATCAGCTTCACGCTTTCTAAGTGATGGGAGTTGAAATTTGGCAAAGGCCACCTCTCCTCGATGTGTTGGAGTGAATTGAGTATAGTCTTCACTCCATAAGTGTTATAAGTGTGATTTCTGCAAACTTGGTAAAGTGAACCCTTGCTAAAATTGCAACCTTATTCATGAGTTATAAATCATGAACTATGTTATAAGCTATGTGTTTCCTTTCAAAGGAATATGTGATAATGTATGTGCCTTTTCGTTTACTCATTGAGATAATCTATCTCACCCCTTTTCCTTGTGTGGTTCCAGGTGAGCAAATGTGAGGAGGCAAGGTGATGGCTCAAGCATTCTACTTCGCTTGGGGAATTCCTTGTCCAAGTTATCAATAATACTATGTTTATGAAGTCTTGTCTTTATATGCTCCGGGAATGTTAATTGATACTTATAGAGATTTATATTATTTTCCTTATGGATTTTATATGTAATGATTTACTTTAAGTCTTCCGCAAATTATGGTATTTATCCAAATGTTTTAAATGAGTTAACAAAGAAGGTTCGGTAAGATCCTAGGCATAATTGTTATATGTTAATGGGTTCTACGGGCGTGGGTGACCTTATGTCTCCCCATGTTCTAGGACCGTCGTATCTCATAAGGTTGGGATGTGACAATGCATAGCTTGAACCTTGTGAAGAGTCAAAAACCTATAAAAACACCTTCACACCCAAAACCTAAAACCCATGGTTCACCTAAACCCACAGTCAAAACCCAAAACCCATGGTCCATCTAAACCCATGGTCAACACCTAAAACCCAAAGCCCATGGTCCACCTAAACCCATGGTCAACACCTAAAGCTCAAAACCCATGGTCCACCTAAACCTATGGTCAAAACCCAAAACCCATGGTCCATCTAAACCCATGGTTAACACCTAAAACCCAAAGCCTATGGTCCACCTAAACCCATGGTCAACACCTAAAGCTCAAAACCTATGGTCCACCTAAACCTATGGTCAAAACCCAAAACCCATGGTCCATTTAAACCCATGGTCAACACCTAAAACCCAAAGCCCATGGTCCACCTAAACCCATGGTCAACATGTAAAGCTTAAAACCCATGGTCCACCTAAACCCATGGTCAAAACCCAAAACCCATGGTCCATCTAAACCCATGGTCAACACCTAAAACCCAAAGCCTATGGTCCACCTAAACCCATGGTCAACACCTAAAGCTCAAAACCCATGGTCCACCTAAACCCTATGGTTAAAACCCAAAACCCATGGTCCATCTAAACCTATGGTCAACACCTAAAACCCAAAGCCCATGGTCCACCTAAACCCATGGTCAACATCCAAAGCTCATGACCCATTATTCACCTAAACCCATGGTCAAAACCTAAAGCCCATGGTCCACCTAAACCTATGGTCAAAGCCCAAAACTTATGGTTCACCCAAAACCCATAGTCTAGTCCTATCCAAACCCATGTCAAACTCATGGTAAAAATAAACCCATCTGTGTTACCCTCATCCTTATCCATAAACTCTTACCCAAGCTAAACACTAATTTAGCTTTCATCTTTCATAGTTTTTACCTAAGCTAAACACTGATATAGCATTATCCTCAACCATCCTTACCAAAGCTAAATATTGACTTAGCGTCACTCTTATCCTTACCTGAACTAAATGCTGACTAGGTTTCATCTCTTACATTACTATCCAAACCCATGGCCCATCTAAGCCCATGATCTAGTCAAACCCATTACCCAACTATCACCAAACCCATGGTCCACCCAACTCCATGGTACATCCATACTCAATCGCAAAACCCATGGTCACTCTATCTTTAAGCCCATGGTAAACCATTCATAAATTACAATCCCAATCACCCAAAGCTAAATTCTGATCTAGCCACTCAAAGCTAAAATCTGACCTAGCCACCCTAAGTTAAATCCTAACCTAGCCACTCAAAGCTAAAATTTGATCTAGCCACCCAAAGCTAAAACCTGACCTAGCTCCCTTAGCTAAATACATACCTAGTTAACATCATACACCTCTACCCTCATCTTTACCCATACATAGTCAACCTAACCACAAGACACTATCATCCACTGTCATTAAACCTAAGATCTTTTGGTTTGTCACACCTCCCCGTAACCTTTTTCTCTAAAGCTGAATACTAGCCTAGTTCCTTTTCCTTTTTAAAGGTTGATAAAATGTCTATTGCTAGAGATGAAGTCACTGCTACTAGAGTTGATGAAATCTTTGACGAGCTTTTTGCTAAGCTCTCTGAACACCAAGATACTATGATGAAGAGGCAAGAAGCTCTTTTTCAAGACATGCTCAAAGCCCAAAGGAGGGCTATCATGAAAGATATCCGCACCATGTTGGAACAGACCTCCCTGGCCCAAAACCCAACTGACCCAAAACCATTCAAAGCTGACCGAAAACTCGCCTTTTATCCTGTTTATGGATCCACTTCCAGAGTTGAATCCAAAGACAAAGAACCTACAAACACTGACATCATTCCACCACTACGTATTCCATCACCTGAATTCCTCAGAAACAACCCACTCTATCAACCCGTGATAGTTCAACCACTAAATTTCACCCCTATTCTCACTTCTCGACCCGCGAATCCTTTCTAAAGGAAGGAAGTCAACCTTGAAATTAAAGCCTTCATGGAAAAGTGAAGCATATGGAAAAAATGCTGAACAATCTGAAGAAGAAAGAGAACCTAGTTGATACAGGCTCCCTGAGCTTATTTCCCAATGCAAGAGTTCCACCAAAGTTTAAGATGCCGAATTTGGACAGATTTGATGGTACCACTTGCCCCAAGATCTAGTTAAAGATGTATGTGGGGGCAATGCATCCCTTTGCTTTCAACAATGAGCTCCTTACTTAACTCTTTCAGCAAACTCTTACTAATCCTGCCCTAAAATGGTTCATTAACTTGGATGATACCCAAAAATAGACTTGGGAGGACATTTGCAAGGCATTTGTTGAACAGTACCACTACAATAGTGAAATGGACATTACAAGAAAGGACTTAGAAACCACAAAGTAACTTCTAGATGAATCCTTCTCCATGTTCGTTACAAGGTGGAGGGCTAAAGCTGCTCAAATGATAAACAAGCCAACCGAGCAAGAATAAGTAGATATCATTGTTAAGAATCTACTTCCCGCATATAAAGCCCACTTGTTAACACAATACTTACCCACCTTTAGAGCTTTGGTTGCAATTGTATTAAAAGTTAAGGATTGCATCCAAAGTCAATCATTTCAAGTTGAATTCCCCACCACCAACCTGAACAGTGATGAGGAATTTAGTTCTAACTCAACCCCACCTCACCTCAGCCCTAGAAGGCATGTCATGGAGTAAGTTCAAGTTTAGCTAATTTGACTTGTTTGAGATTGAATTCCAAGTCTAAACCTGAGTCCAAATCTGAGTCGGAGTCTGTCATCTTATTTTTCTTTATTCACATAGACCATAGCGGTTTCTTTTGTCGTCTTGCAATAAATTTTCCTTTGTAGTAATGCACATACATTTTCTTTTCATCTTCCTTGTTTAGTCCAGCATGGATGAGCCATAAAAAAAAAGAGAAAAAAAAAAGAAGAGAAAAAGAAAAAGAGGAAAAAAGAGATAAATAAACAAACAGTCAAATCCACCACTATTAGCACATGAGGTGCCATTAACAATTGCACCTAATCAAAAAAGGTCAAATAGTTGAAGCATAAAGAGCAAATCAAATGGAATTACCTATTGCACATTAGGTAATCAAACAATGCACCTCAATAAGGTCAACAAGTTTAGAAAAGACCTTTGTCAAATCTAGAATTCAAAGGCTAGGGCCCCTCAAAGCAGCAGCCTAAATCATGGTGGAATGTTTTCTTTTAAATGCAGGCTTGCTAAGTTGAAAACCCAAAAAGGGCAGCTTAGGCAAAAGTTAGCGCTGAGAAAGAGAGAGAGAGAGAGAAAGCTCATCCAAGTCATCTTTCCTCATGTCCAAAGTTGTCAAATCATCTTCAATCAATCTGTCATCCTTCCTAACCAAAGGTTTATTCTCTAAAGGGTATACAATTTCTATGCTCTTATCCTATAATGGGAGCATGTCTATCATCATCTGTCAATCTGTCCTGTTGCTTAGCTCAAAGAGCTAAGGCACAATCCCTCATACATTTCTCCAGTCTATCACATCCTTATCTCTCATTTGGAAGTATGATCCCTAATTTATCTTCTTCCACTTGCCCTTTAGCCATTCCTAAGGGCTCTTTGTGTCAACTAATGCAATTTACTGTCACTCTAAGAGTCTCTTCAATCTCAAATAATAAGAAAAGCTTGACTTGTTCTTTTCCATCATTCATGCTACAAAAAGCAAAATCATACAATCTCCATGATTCTTTTCAGAAGTTTCAGCCCACCTTTAAAACCATTCTTGAATTTTATGAAATCATATTATTCCATCCCAACCCTTATTGGCAAATCATACCACATACCACCCATTCCTTGGCATAATCCCAAAATGAGTAAAACCGAAATTCCCAAGTCTATCAGGGCTTATCATCTTTAAATCTAGTTTCCTTAGCAAAATCAGAAGTCTAGGCATATCTCCCAAAAGGCCTTCACCATGAAGTCCATATCCAAAAGCCTTCATGAAAAAGCCCAAATCCAAAAGCCTTCGCCATGAAGCCCAAAACTAGAAGTTGTCGTTAAGAAGCCAAATCCAAAAGCCTTCATCAAGAAGCTCAAATCCAAAAGTTTCAACCTACCTTCAAACTAAGAAGCCTTCATTAAGAGGCACATGACCCAAAAGCCTTTGCCATGAAGCTTAGATCCAAAAGCCTTCTCCATGAAGCCCACTCCCAAAAAAGCCTTTGCCATGAAGCCCACTCCCAAAAAGCCTTCGCCATGAAGCCCACTCTCAAAAAGCCTTCGCCATGAAGTCCACATCCAAATGCCTTCATCATAAAGCCTAAACTAAGAAGCCTTCACTATGAAGCCCACTCCCAAAAGGCCTTTATTTATAAAGCCCATAATCTCCCTTAAGGTAGAATCAGACTAAGCCTTTCAAATGGATTTCCTAAACCAAACTTATCCTCCTTAGCCAAGACCTTTCCCTATAAGGACTAATCCTTAACCATAACTTTCAATGGGCAAACCGAGTCGAGCCACCCATGCTAACATTCCCACACCCCTCATCTTTCAGAGACATAACCTTCTGTAAATCTAACACCAAAGCCGAACAAATAGCTTTGATCCCATTCCTTCTAATACCAAAGCCAAATAGATAGCTTTGATTATAATCCTCCCAACACCAAAACCAAATAGATAACTTTGATCCCAATCCTTCTAATACCAAAGCCAAACAGATAGCTTTGATCCTAACTTTCCTAACCACCAAAGCTAAATAGATAGCTTTGATTATAATCCTCCCAACACTAAAGCCAAACAGATAGCTTTGATCCCATTCCTTCTAATACCAAAGCCAAACAGATAGCTTTGATCCCAACTTTCCCAACCACCAAAGCCAAATAGATAGCTTTGATCCCAATCTTTCCAAACATCAAAGTCAAACAGATAACTTTGATCATAATCTCCCCAATAGTAGGGCCGAACAGATGGCCTTGTTAAACCAATTTGAATTCTCTAGGTGGACTAAATCTCTAAATCTTTCAAAGTCTAGGCAGAGCAGATAGCCTTGATTAAAATTCACCAAAGCATCTTTATCTCCAAACAATTGAAGATCACCATTCTCACATCCAACGTCAAGGTCAAACCAATAGCCATTGATAAAATCTCATTTATCCTATGGGCCCTCTCCCAAAAGTTTCATATCTTTATACCTTGTTTATCCTTCATAAGGTTTAGTTTACATAAAACATAAATGTCCCCATGCGTGATAAGCATAAGTAGATATTGCAAGCCTAGAGTCTGACATGGTATAGCCCAAAATCTGACATGGTATAACCTAAGTTTTGCATGGCATAGCCTAGAATCTGACATGGCAGAAGAACATATAAGCCAAAAATCTGATGTTGCAGGAGCACAAACCCAAAGTCTGACATGGCATTTCTTCCCAAGGTTCACTATCATCAGAATTGCCTTTTGCTTAAAGCCAATTATGATGAGGAGGAAGTTGTGAACACTCAAATTTGCACCTTCTGATTCAGCTGCAACCGGACACCTACTAAGAATAGGGCGCTACGCATATAGCGGTCCCACTAGCCGGTTAGTAGGTAGGGGTCAAGGGGGCAGTGGCCCTTGTAGGGTGTGGGGCAGCGCCCTATTGAAAAATAAATTTCCTAAATCTTTCACCTCCAGTCAATTGCTTTTCAGTCATGAACCTATAGGATCAAACTAAGCTCGAATCAGAACTGAAACAGACCCGAAACGGACAAAAAAGCAGGAAGTAAGTCGAACTGCATGAAGAGGCATGCTTGCTGTGCTGCCTAGATTTCGTGCCGCCGGCAGGGTGGCACTCCTGCCATGCCACTATATGTAGCACTAAATTTCTACCGGCAGATAGGCGGCATGCCTGCAGTGCGGTGCCACTCGTGCTGCCGGCGACTCTCCAATGCCGCTGTCCATACCGCCGGAACCCCCTCTAGAGCTCTATGAATAGAGCCACCTTCAAGCTCATTTGGACACACTCTGACATGAATTTCAAAGCCATTCCAACACATTCCAAGGTAGAAATCCTCTATTTATACTAACGTATTTATTGCTTTTAGATCCAGATTCCAAGTTTCTTTTGAATTCAAAGTGGAGTTGAGATCTAGAGAAAAGCTCGTTCCATTCGTTCGAAAGTTAAAAAAAGCAAAGGTATAATCCTTTTTATTTCCAAAATTATAAATTCAGATTTAGAATTATCTTTAGGTCTAAAACTGAAAAGATCTAAAAAACTTATTAATTTAAGAATCATAATTAAATTAATAAGCAAACCAACACATTTTTAAAACCCCTCCTTCGCAAGAAGGGAGAATTGCATGGGGTTTGATTCCTATTTGATAGGATACGTAGGCTGCCATTCTGAAAGGCATTAACTCCAAAATCTTTTTATCAATATTGTTTTCCTTTTTACTTTGATTTATTTGTATTAATCTTTTGTTTATGATTTTATTTTAGTTTACTTGGGGAATGTGTGCTTTTCCTAGTACCCATAAGGGCTAGAGGAAAGATCCTCTTTATTTTAATTATTTTGATTTTAATTATTTTGATATTGTAATAATTAAGTAGGATTTATCTTGCTTATTTATTGTCATTTCCATCTCATTATATATATATGTTTCATTCATCATTATATTCCTGTTCATACATACATGAAAATCCTTTTTTTAAGAGTTATTTTTCAATTTTAGCCAAACCAAAGAAAATCATATTTTTCTTAATTGTGTAATTACCAAAACCTGATCCCCGAGCCCTCATTGGTCACTCACGGATTGGTGTATTTTCCATTGGGATAAAATCAAATCATTTTTGGAGTCAATCAATTTGGGTTTTCTTTAATTTTCCTAATTAAAATAAGTAAATTAAAGTGGCGACCCCCTTTCACAACTTTCAAATCACAAAAAATCAATTTTCTGAACTCACAGCGAGTTCCAATCGTGGAGTTTCTCCCGAAGAGCATTTTGATCCCTTGGCGGATCGGACTGATGCTTGGGCAAGGCCTCACATGGATGTGCCCCCAGTTTTCCTTTCTCACAGTTTGCATGAATCACAACTTCCACTACTGGAGCTATCGGGGGGTGGCTGGCTGAGGAGTTATTATGTTATTCATTATGGGATTTTACTTAAGACCATAGAAAGGTATGATAGGTAGTTGATAAAAGTGGTTTGGTTAGTTCAGAGAGAGTACTAAGCTACCCTGCTAAGGGGAATAGAAGGTAACATAGTTGAGGAGGGAGAGACTATAAGAGGAGCCACCGGTAGCAAGAGGACTGCAGAATAAACAAAGAGGGTGAATTGATCTTTGAGGGAGACTCTAGGATATACCAAAAGTATGACACCACAAGTTGCAGTAATGACTTAAACTGTGGTAGCAGTGACAAAGGACACTGTGATTGTAGCGAGATAGGATGACAATACAATGGTGGTCCCTAGAAGGACTACTATAGTTAAGCCAAAAAGGGGTTCTGTAATTTCTAAACTGCACAAGAGGATTTTTTAGAGTAGTTTTAGAATTATTGATACTCAAGAAAGGGTTTTTGATATTACTGTGGTGAATAGTTCTAATTCTATTAGTTCTTTTACTACAGCTACAGGGGGAGCTACAGAGATATGGAGAAGGGGTGTGCCCATTTGAGGAGATTGTGGCAGACTCTAATTTTGATGAGAACATGAGAGATGTGCACCTTAGTAGTTAGAGGAGGATTGGTTATACTGATACTTGTAGGTTGACAAGACTATATGATATAAGATAAGCTATAGAAAACATTAGAAGGGATATCCTTTTTGTCATAGGTTTGTATTTTGCAAAATTTGATCATCATTAAACGAGAGACATCTTTTATTTTTGGCTCTAATTTCTGCTTAAGCCACCGTCTCAAGTTTTCTGCTTAGCGAGCATTCTTTTTTCCTTTTTCCTTTTTTTTGTCTTTTTTAGGGAAAAGAATTAAGTGAATGATGTACTAGGCACAAAAAAAAAAAAAAAAAAAAGAAAATGCGATGCAAACAAAAAATTTTATATTATGATTTGGACTGCACCCTAATCGAGCTACCTACGTATCCCTTACATCACTTTTCTATTAGTCACTTCTTTTTAGGGAGAATCAAGTCCATGTAATTCTAATTATATATGCATGAAAAATAAAAATGAAATGCATATATCATATTCAGATGATGTATCATTTCAGCTGATTTAGGTTGCTAGGATGGGAGAATTTGCTTCCATCCATGTCTGTGAAGATGGTGCCTCCTTCCGATAGGATCTTTTTGACCATGCACTGTCCAGCCCAATTTAGTTTGAACTTCCTCTTAAATCATGAATAGGGGCTTAGATTTTTCCTAAAACTGGATTTCTTTCTTGAAAACCCTTGTCTCTCACCTTCAAGTTGAAGTGCATAGCTAGTCTTCATTAATGACCCTGAATTTTGTATAGTGCATCGATTTTCTTTTCATTAATGGCATTAAGCTAGTTATGATACCTTTTGATCTATTATATCTTTATTCTCTGCAGCTTCTCTTTGACAGGTTTCTTTTGTGTAAGTCAGGATCTCGTGATGTACGATGCTTAAATCATCCCTATCATGTCATTGTCCTATGCAGAATAGCTCATGATCTTTTCCACTATTGTTGTGCAGATGTAATGTATGGGATTTTTTATTCTTTTGCCATAATTAATTGATCCTTTTGCTTTTTTCATAATTATTGTGTTTTTTTTTATTTTTTCATTTTTTTGTTCTTTTTTTTTTGTTGCTTTTTTTTTAAAAAGTTATCCCACTTTAAGATGAATCAGAAAAAATTAAAGCAAATCAGAAAGTTCAAACATTTTATTATTGATAAAAGTCCCATCAATAGTTACATTAAAGGATAAGCTTAGAAGGCGAAATACTGACTCAGAACGGCAAGACTTAACATATTCAAATTTGAAGAAAGATTTAACAAAAATAGACTCAAAAGACTCTGACATAGACTTAAACTTAGGTGACTTTGACATGGACTCAAGCGACTCTGACATAGACTCGGGGGACTTAGATAGGGGCACAACAGGGCAACATTCTTTTCAAAGTGCCAATTATCAAGTGAAGCTTAAGATGGTTGGGTGAGCTTAGTGGTTCAAAAAAGGATTGATGGTGGTGTTAGACTGTAGGTTTAGGAGCAATGATGTCTTCACTATCAATGAGGTCTTGAATTTTGTGCTAATTGTGCCCTATCCCTTGATAATAGTCGCAGTGCTTATTAGTATTATAGCCTTTGGGCAAAGCGCTAAGAGATGTTCTTAGCTCTAAAGGCTTGGTGAGATGGGTATCTAAGGCCTTCTTATACTCAAAAGACTCTAACATAGACTTAAACTTAGGTTACTTTAACATGGACTCAAACAACTTAAACATGGACTCGGGGGACTTGGATAGGGGCACAGCAGGGCAGCATTCTTTTCAAAGTGCCAATTATCAAGTGAAGCTTGAAATGGTTGGGTGAGCTTGGTGGTTCAAAAAAGGATTGATGGTGGTGCTAGACTTTGGGTTTAGGAGCAATGATGTCTCCACTATCAATGAGGTCTTGAATTTTGTGCTATTGTGCCCCAGCCCTTGATGATAGTCGCAGTGCTCATTAGTATTATAGCCTTTGGGCAAAAGGCTAGGAGATGCTTTTGGTCCTAGAGGCTTGGCGAGATGGGCATCTAAGGCCTTCTTATAGACAATGCCTAACTTAGAGAAAGCTCTTCTTTCCAAACTCATTGGCTAGTGATAGGAGACAATATTTATCTCCCCTCCTCTTTGGGTGGTGGAGTTGGTGGTGTTATTGTTCTTATGATATATCGAGCTAAAGGATTCATCCTTGATTTGTCTTGATTGAATCAAATCCTCTATCTTACTAGTAGTGACAATGAGAGCTTTAACATTGGAGAAGTACTACATTTGCAGATGAGTTTGGTATTCGGGGAGGAGATTCTTGACAATTATGTCAATTTGCTCTATTTTAGATGGATGATTCACCATTTGGATTGCTTTTGCCCTCTACCATGTAAGAAATGTACTAAAGGACTCTCATTAACCTTGCTTGGTTGTTTCCAAATCTTGACAGGTGACATCCACCTCGATGTTATAGTAGTATTGCTTGATAGATGCATTGCATATGTTATCCCAAGTTTTCTTATGATTTTGGTCTAGATCTAACAACCATTTAACAGCAGCTCCAGTCAAAGACTGTTAGAATAATTGAGTAAGGAGCTCATCATCCCCACCAAAAGGTCTCATAGCGCTCATATACATCTTGAGATGAGTTTTGAGGCATGTAGTGCCATTAAACTTGTCTATGACTAGCATCTTAAATTTTAAAGGAACCTATGCATTCAGAAAGAGAGCTAAAGAGTTGACATCTATCATGTCCTCATGCTTTTTGATGCTCTTAATTGTTCTCTCTATGGCCTCAATTTTCTCCATCAATTTCTTAGATTTAGGAAAGCTAGAGAAATCTCCATTTTTAAAAAGGATTCGCAGTGGCAAGGGAGTGGTTGTATTCAAGTCCATGGCAGGAGAGGTTAGAGTTTTAGGTGCTTTCTTATTATTAGTGAGATTGATAATGGGAGGAGTAAAAGTAAAGGCATGGCTAGTCCTGACTTGGGCAGATGTAGGCTTAACATGAGTAACAGGAGTAGTAATAGTGGCATTGGTCATTTCATTAACCTCATTCATGATTGACTGGAGTTAGGAGTTGAGGGCATCGGTAAAAGTGGCAGACTGGGTGTTAAGAGCATTGGTAAAAGTGTTGGCTTGGGTCTTGAGAGAAGTGGTAAGTGTGGCTTAGAAAGTCTCTTCTTATTTTTTGAGGATGTTGGTAAAAAAGGTGCTGATAATGTTTTGGTTGAAAAAGTTAGAGGTGTTAGCCATTGGTATCTTGAAAACAAAAAATAGACAGTGAAACGAGTAAGATTACAAAATTGTTGAAGGAAAAAAGGAAATGAGTGTGAAGGTGTGTCGGGAAAAGGATTTCTTTCCACATGGTTAGTCACTGGGTTTAAAGGTTGACAGGGTGAGTATGTGAGGTTACTGTATTTTGGACGATGGACCACTGGTTTGGGTCTTTGAGGTGTTTGAACCTTGTTGAGTTTCTCATGTTATGTATGCATGGCAATGTCATGATGCATGCTAAAAAAAGTCTCATGGGCATATGCACAAATGTCTCCATTATTATGGTACATGGAACCTAAGGTCAACACTAGGGAGACTACATGCATAAAGGTGAAGGGTGGTTTGATTAAGGGTACCCGTCCCACTAGAGCATTGATATACCTAACCACATGTGAGGTAAGGAGCCTCGCATGGGTCTAATAGTACTGATTACTTGCTCCACTACCGAAACAATTGGGGATTCATTGCATGATGGAATGCTTTTGCTATCTCCCTACATACTCAATAAGAGTTATGGAGCTAATGCTACTCGCCATCCAAAAATTTTTCCTAAAGTTATGGTTAAGCATGAAGCATTTATTATGCAAAGTGGTACATGAAAGTCAAATTATATTTAATGAGCCAATTGGAGATTATTTTGAAAAACTTTTCCTTAAATCCTCTTTTTTTCCTTTTTATAGAAAAAAAAAAAGCTGGCATCTAGTCTCTAGTGGAGTTGCTAGCTGTGAGGCCTCGCCCGAGCACCAGTCGGATTTGCTAGAGGGAATCGAAATGCTCATTCAGGTTTAGACTCATGATGGAACCCTCGAGTTTGGATTAGTTGACTTTGAAAATGATTTTGGGAGTCACCACCATAATTTATTTTTAAATGAAAAAATTAAGGAAAAATCCAATTGAGTCCAATTCATTAATTTTCAATTAATTTACCCAAGGATAAAATCACTAGCCTTGGATTGGGTTGAGTTTGGAGACTAGATTTTTAGTTTTAAATAATCTAAATTTGGCTCTTAAGTTTAATTTGACTTAAAAATTAATTTCATGGATGACAAATGTTATATGACAATTATAATGTCATGATTGATGCATGAGCATGGAGAAAAGTAAAACATTCACAAATTAAATTGATTACATTAAAAAAAAGGGGGGGGGGGGTGGCGGGGAGGGGGAATGAAAGAAGATTGATTGGGATTTGGATTTGAGGTTTGGATTTAGATTCCAAACGTGCCTACGTATCCCATTGAATGGGGATCAAAACCCAAGTAGTTCATTCCATCATAAATTATAGGGGTTTAAGGGTTGATTGGATCAATTGATTTTATTTGAGTTTGTGGAAGGGAGGAAAAGGCTGATATCTTTCCTTTTAGTGGGTGAAGAGTTTTACCAGACCAAAATTTTATTTTATTGGGACTAGGTGATTAGATTGATTGGTGATTAATTAATTAATTAAAATTATTAATTAACTAATTAATAAGATGAAATGGATGGATGGATTAATTAATTAAAATGATTAATTAATTAATTTAGATGAAGGATGGACTAAAAAAAGATTAATTTGATTTTTGAAAAAAGAGTGATTACTTAATTAGTTAAAATGATTGATTAATTAATTGAGTGATTAATTAGAAAAAGAATTTTAGTTAATTAAAAAGATTAATTAACTTGATTAGGATGAGATAATTAATTAATTAAAAAATTAATTAATTAATTGGAGAGTGATTGGAGGGAGAAGAAAAGAGGAATTAGAGGATAGCTATCAACTCTAACTCAAGGGGTCTTTTGAAATGAAGAAATGAAGGGCTATTTATGGAAAAATGAGGTGAGGGTGATTTGGGAAGTGAAAATGTGAAAGACGTAAAGTGTAGGGCATACTGAAAAATCATATTGGAGGCATTTTGGTAACTGTAGGTGGGACGGTGGCAGGTATACAAGCCTTCTAGGCAGTGCCTATGCCTGGTCTGATGGGCATGGCAGCTAAAAATATGTTTTGATGCCCCATTCAGGTTTTGAGACTTCCAAGTCAGTTTCTGGGAGTTTCAGAGTTTAGAAAATTTAGTGGTCAGGTTCGATAGACTCTAAATTAATTTTAAAATAATTAAATAGTTAGTCTGAGAAAAGATCTAATCAGTTTTGAAAAAATACTGTCTGATAAAGAAGGTCATGTCAGGGAAAGAAAAGTGTTAGCGTCTGAAAATTAAGTATCTTCATACTAATATGACTTAAAGTCTATTTTTTGCTTTAAGGGCACTGCCCTCTTAACCCCTGCCCACTGACTGACTAGCAGGACCGCTGTGCTGACTCTGCATAGCACACTAATCTTAATAAGTGTCAAGCTGCGGCCGGATGATGAGGATGTAAAATTAGGAGTTCACACATAAGTACAAAAGGTAGATAATTTTTCTAATTTTCTAATAAGAGCTCCAAATGGGTCTATAGAATAGATCAATTGATCCTATAAAGACTAAGGACAACAAGATAAATCTTAAGGAATATCTAGACCTAGGTGATGATGTCTTGTTCTAGAATGATAAGGGAATTTATGTGGAGTCACTAATGGAGATTTCAATGGTGAGATAGGGTCTTTATTAGATGATGGTGATCTCGGATCCTATTGGTGGAAATGGTACATAAGAATAAAAAAGAAAGTAGAGCTAAAAATGAAACTAGAAGTGTGCCATAGGGCCTAATCAGAGGATATAATGAAGAGGTAAGATCATATGAGTGTATTTTTTTTAAGTTTCTAAGTTAAAAAATGCATAAACAATGAGGTGAAATTTCTCCTCCTTCATCTATTCATTGAACGCCATTCTTTTAATCTCTTCAGCTTTACTTTCATTAGTATTATATTTATCTTCATATTCAGTGGGTAACTTATAGTTAATATAATTCTTTGTAAGCTTTACCACAATGTAATCCAGCAAGGCCATTTGGGTTAAAACTAATCATAGTTAAGCAAGTTCCTTATGGCTGAGCTACTGTATTGTAAAAGTTAATTATTGATTGTAATTGAACTACCTTTATATAGTTGAGGCCATCTACTGAGGTAGTATTTGAAATCAACAAGGTCATTCGAACCAAAGTCGTCCTATTGTAATCAAAGAACCAAGCTAAAATATGAATAAATTATATGTTGTTTTCTATAATTCAGTTGGTTATTAATATATGTATGTATATGAATTTTTACACAAAAGAATCTTCTACCAAAGTAATTACTTATGAAATTTTATGCAAAGTTTGATATCAAAGTGATTGCGATTTGTAAAAAAAAGGGAGAAAAGAAAGAAGATTGATAGAACACCTAATAAATGAGGGTATTCATTAGACCAAGTGCATTGGTGACTCAACTGACTGAGTCTATAAACTAAATTAGATTGATTCACGTAGGCATGTGATGATTATATGGGCATATAGTCACTCATAATGGTTTATAAGAAGCATATGAGTTTGCTCTATGTAATTTGATAGTTTATCACATATACCATGATAGTATTATGATGGTGCTACAATGACGAGGACTTGATATTATGGTTTGGTCACAAACAGATTCCTAATGGATTTGAAGTTAATATGAGGTAGCAATGTTGTAGGTTAAGAACCCCACTCACAAAATATGTTTTTGTCAATTTAAATTCAAATCAATTCATTTATCAAGTACAAAGAGTAATATTTTATGAAATATAAAGGTATTATTTTATGAATATAATTCTGGTTTTGTTCTAGTACTCTTTTTGTGAGCTATGAAAGTAACATTGTAATGAGGTTTCTAAAAAGAATCTTCTATGGCATAAATAAGTATGTTGATTCTATATCCTTTTTACAAACTAGATAAAATAATTCGTATTGCGATTCTAAAAGAATTTCCTATATCATTTAATTAAGTATTTTGATACTCATAATGTTTCATATGTGTGATTATTACTTTAATAATCATTGTTAATCATGTTCATCATTCATTCTTATGATTTTACTGAGTTGATGGCTCACCACATTATCAGTGGATTTCAAGATTTAGCTTAAGTTTCCAGGCTCGATCTTGGAGAAGTTAGGAGACTAATTCTTAAGAGGAAGGTACTTGAATTTAAGGTTAAGAATATACTAGAGATCTTAAAAGTATTACTATAAATTTTTAATTTATGGTGAACTATATGGAATGTAATAGAATGTAAGCTAGAAACATTATGTATGAAATGGTTTGAGTGAATAAGTCATTTCGAGTTGATTTTGTCTTTTATATGGAAATTTGTTTTTGACTCACTAATTGTATAAGTAAATGAGCTTAATAGAATGAGTAACTCAATCCCGAGCACTAAGGGTTCTATAAGGTGATCAATAGCTTTAAACTTACCCATCCCTTAGGACCATCGTACCTCAGTAGCTTAAAGGAAGTGTAAGCTCACGGAGGAGCGATAAGGCGAAGCATTAAGGTCAGGGTATGATAAAGGTGGTACAAGAGTAAATGGCTTGAAAGGGAGTAGAATTAGAAAAGTTAAGTAGTACTCTCTCAGAGATATTGGAGAGAGGGTAAAAAGTGATAATAACTAAAGGTTAAAAGAAAAAGATTAATGGGAAAAGTAAGTCATAGGCCAATGTCATAGCTCATTATACAAAAGTATCTATAATAGAATAAAGGATGTAGGTGATGACTTTCTAAGAAGATTCATGCAAACAATTACGAGTGAGTTGAGTACAATACAAGGGATTGAAGTACAATTAGGTAAATTAGAAATTTATTTAGGATTGTAAACTATGTGAATGAATAAAATTATTAAAGGAAAATCTTTTGGAGTGAAAGCTTCAAAACATATTGAGAAAAAGGGATTCTTATAATTTGAGGAAATAGAAAACACGATATAAATTTAAAGGTATAGTCTAACATGAGGCCTCACCTAAAAAAGAAAAAACTCACAGGAAAACACTCAAGCTTATTGTTTATTTGAAAAATGCTTTGAGTTGCCATCCAAATTTATTTTGGAAAAGATTAAGAAAAAATCTAATTTGACTCCAATTATATCCCAAGGAAAAAATCAATAGCCTCGAAATCAAAAAGGATTTGGGGAATATGTTTTTGGTCTATTTTAACAAAAATAGTTTAGCAATTTAATATAAATGTGACTTAAAATATATTTCATGAATAATTTATAATGCATGAACAATTTATAAGATGCATGACCATTAATCTATTACATTTAAAAAGTAATAATCCATTCAAACAACAAATAAAAAGAAATTAAAATTATAATAAGAACCCAAACTTAAGGAATATCTCTTGTAGCCCTTATGGATTCTAAAAAGGTACACATTCCCCAAATTAATCCTAGCAAAATAAATAAAAAATAAAATAAAAAATAGATTAAAAGGAAGTGAAGAAGGTGATGAGGAAGAGGGAGTTGGTTAATTTTACTTGGATTTGATCCTTGAACTAACATACTTGAGTATTCCTTTGGATAGGATTAAAACCCATGTAGTTCTCCCTTCTTGCAAATGGCTTATTTAGTCTAGGTCTTTTATCATATTTTTTTTATTGAATTAGAAAGTGTTAGATTAATTAACCTATTTGATTTACCAAGTTAAATTAATTAATTTAATTAACTAGCAACCTAGGTGAGCCAATTTAATTAACTAAAAAAAAAAGGGAAGGAGACTTAGCGAGAAAGAGAATTCTAAGAAGGGAATAATAAGAAAATAAAGGAAAAAAAATGAAATAGAATGGAAAATAAGCTTATCTTATGCTTTTGTGACTTATGGAAGTAGGGTAAATCGAGTGGACAACTGGATCGCAATTTCACTTTCTTGGAGTGGCAGAAATGGGCATTGACCAATGAGCTTGCCTTGAATGGTAGGCAAAAAGCCTTAGACTTAATAGGTTTGATCAAGGAGATGCCACCCAACTTGCTTTGGATAACAAGGAGCAATTTTTAAAGTAAGAAAGTAAATAAAAGAAAAAAAAGCTTTAAGACTATGAGGCTCATTGCTTTTTCGACCAAGCCAAAAAGAATGGTTTGCATGATGCAAAAGTTTTTGAATTTGCAAAGTTATTAATCTAGTTTATAGGGAGGTTCCCGATTTGTAGTATGAAGGTTGAGGGTCAAAAATCATGCTTTTTTGATGTGGGATAGGTGAAAAACAAGCTAAAACTAAGGATTTCATTGTTGTTGTTATGTAGGAAGGTCTGTGACACTGGCCAAGCTATACGACACTACCATAATATCTCTACGGTATTGTATAGGCTATATGCTGTAGCTGGCCTGGTTGTATTATTTGCTTATTTCTATTTTTGGTGATTCCAATTACATTATGCTTCATATTCAATCCTAGATAATCTGAAGATGGTTCAGAGGCTAAGGAGATGGGTCCCAACTCTCAAGGGTTTATTTACTGAGCCTAGATGCTTTAATATTTAGTTGTACACTATTGCATGCAAAAATTATAGATTCACACACAATATAATAGAGTGCCTTGAAAAATTTTGAGGAAAGGAAGATATAAGGATATGTTTTCCCCTTGGATGCAAACTTAGAGAAGAAAGCTAAAAATGAAGTCATCAAAGGATAAGGATAACAAAGTGGGTTTAATGAAATTTGAGAATAAAATTTTTTAGGGGAAGAATGTAATACTTTAACGTTTGATAGTTACTATAGATAATCAAGATAGGTATGATACAAGCCTTCACGATTAGAGTGTATAAGTGAGACTTACTGAACTATAGTAAGATTGGTGATAAAAATGGAAGATTTCCAAGGAAAAACCATAGCAAGCAGAGGTAAAGTGTTAAAGTTAGTACTATGGACCACGATGCAACATGCTATTAGGAGACGATAAAAATGATGAGAGATATGACATAAAGAGGACTATGTGAACTAGGTAGTAGGTAATGATAAGCAAATGAATAGATTCAATTCAACAAGGTGTATGAAGCACACGTGTGCACACACATACACATACACACACACATATATATATATATATATATCAGTTTTATTCATAATTTTTTAGCAAAAATCAAACCAAACAAAGTTCTTAAAAAGCCAAATTATACCAAACCAGTCGATTCGATTTGGTTTTTTAGTTCACTTTAGTTTTGGATACCCCTAAAAATGAGCTCAGACTTAGCAAGAATAAGAGGAAATCATAACCTAAGTATAATCATGTGTAATGAGGGAGAAATGATGCATTCATTGACAAGGCTTTAATGTTCTAGAAAGATGCGTGATGAACCAACGATCAGGAAATGTGTAGAAAAAGATTAAATTAAAAAATTAGGCTGATTGTACAAAAAGTCCTCTATCTGACAGATCATTTATGATATCCATGCTTTTAAGAGAAGTTTACTATTGTAAAGCCTCACCCAAGCATCACTCTGATCCACTAAGAGGGGATCGAAATGCTCATTCGGTTTCAAATTTATGTTAGAGCCCTTAAGCTTGAATAGGTTTATTTTAAAATGATTTGGGAGTTGTCACCTTAATTTTATTTATTTGAAAAAATATTAAGAAAAATCCAAAATTGACTCGAATTCATTAATCTTTGATTAATTTACCTAAGGATAAAATCACTAGTTTTTGAAATCAAAGAGGATTCAGGGATTAGATTTTTTATTTTAATAATCTAAAATTGACTCCTAAGTTAAATTTAACTTGAAATTTGATCTCATGGATGACAATTATAATATAATAATTAAAATGTATGATTATGGTATAATTATAAATGCATGAAAAAATTAAAGAAGACAAATAAAGTAAACATCCATAAGCTAGGACAATGTCCCCTCTAGTCCTTACGGATTCTAGGGAATCTTATAATCGCTCCTTCATTCCAAGATAATTAAATTAGTTAATTACATAAATTAAATAGTGGGTGCAACAACCCACACCTACCCTAGGAATTTTGTGATTAAATTCTTGAATTTAGAGCTATTATATCAAAATATATGCTTTATGAAAATTCATGTGTTATGTGATTGATGAGTATATGGCATATTAGATTAATTCTAATATGCATAATATGAATTATTATTATGAAATAAATGATTTATATGAAGTGCATTAGCATAAAATAATTTATTTCACATAAATTGAATTTTCATGCACAAAGCGATTTTTAATCATAAAATAATTTTTATGATTATTTTTAAAATATTTTTAAATAAATATTTTGGAGGGAATTTTAATGAAAATAATAAGAAAAATATTTTTTTTAATTACCTATAATCAGCCCATAAATTAAATGAAAAGCTCAATTTTCTAAAAGCCTATTATACCAAAACATTCCTCACCTAGCTCATTAAAGGGTAAACTTTGAATTAGCCTAAAACCCTAAATATTTAAAGCAAAATTTGGCTAGCCCTAGTAGTAGTAGCCACCATTATGTTTTCTATCATATTTTTAGTAGAAAATTCTCTCAAAAATACTCTATCAACTGAAATTCACAAGGTACCTTCGAACCTTGCGATTTCACAACTGTTTCATAAGTTTTTCTCTTCTTTCAAATTTCTATTTGATTTCTATGAAACTAATCATAAGAAAATTATTTTAGATTGAGTATTTATTGATTTCTAGGTGAATTCTTGAAAGAGAAATCAATTTTTCCACTGAAAACACAATCCTCTCTACGTGAATCCTCTAAAGGTGGACCTTAAAACTTAAAATTTGAAATTTCATGAATAAACACAAGGAGGGCTACCAATTTGTACATATTTGTGTTCTAAACTTTTTTTTTTTTTTAGAAGAAAAATATTGGTTCAAATCATATTTCTGGATATTACTATAATGATCAGAAAATACCAAAAAAGTAAGAGAACCCATGATTTTCACCCTACTACCTAAAATTTGAATTTTCTTACATAGGCAGTACCAAGGGCTACTGATTTGTGTATATTTGAATTCTAAACTAATTTTTGTTATGTTTTGATGAGGAATAATGGTTTAAGTCACGTGTTTACATATTACTATAATGACCGAAAAGTACCAGAAACAAGAAAGATTCACGGTTTTTATCGGAACCTAAAGTTTGAAAATTTTCATGCATATATGAATATATAGGTGCTAATTGGTGCATTGAAGTATTCTAAATTGATTTTTATTATGATAACATGAAAAATCTTGGTTTAAACCATGTTTTTGCATATTAATGTAATGAACAGAAAGTGCAAATAGTAAGAAAATTCATGTTTTTATTCGGCCTACATTGGGAATTTAATCCCAATGTCTATAATTTTTATATGATATATTTTAATGATTATTAACATGCATACATGAATGATAAATGATAAAATCATATGTTGATTGAAGGAATAACTCTAGACAGGTCTAGAGATAATTAGGGTTTCCTAGCTCTATTTCTATGTTGTGATTGATATGTGTATATGATTAAGTGATATGGAAAATAGGTTTTATGATGAGTTAGTAATGAATTAATCATCTTAAATGGATGATGAGATTAATTATATGAATTGGCCATAAGAGATAAGCATGACTCTTAAAAAGTTACTTGTTAAGTTGATATATATGTGAAGTGTTAAATGTACTAAGTTGAATATTAAATGGAATTGATATTAAGATCATGATATATTATGTTTGACTTTAGAAGAGTCTTGGTATGAGTTATTATGTGATTTCATGTCGGTCTATAAAGGCTAAGTGTATAAGACTTTGAAAGTCAACATGTTATATGCAAGTGATGAGTGCGCTTTTATGTGCAACTCCAAGTGTATGTGAATATTATACATGCATGGGGTAGATATGGGATATGATAGCATAATAATTAAGCAAATGCTAAGTATTGAATTAAATATTATGTTAGAGCTTGAGGAGTAGTAAAAGTTCAAAGGCCTACAAGTACTAGGAGCAAAGAAACCACAAGGTAAGTAAACATTATATTTCAAGTTACAAGTGCAAGTTATCATATTTTGTGAACCCTTGATATCTTGAAACCCAAGTTATTTTCTATTTTTAATTATGACTATATGATATCTTTGTGAAACTTGGGTTGCCAGAGGTCAATTGGTCCAAAAAACCACTTTTGATTATTCAATTATACATAAAACCTTTGTGAATTATTGCCTTACTTTACTTTCTTTCTAGAACCACACTGTTATTATCTTTTGTTCAATAAGTTAAATTGCAAATGCTATTATGTTACATGTGATTGCATTCTTAATGCTATTATTATAAATGATTGCCATTAGCTCTAGCTATAGTATTTATGAGCCCTTTATGTAGAAATCCATGTGCCGATGCAGATAATCATTAGTACCTCTACACATGGTCTTAACTCAATGGATAGGGGTAGTGT
The DNA here is from genome assembly GCA_947687605.1 of Reutealis trisperma. Taxonomy (NCBI): domain Eukaryota; kingdom Viridiplantae; phylum Streptophyta; class Magnoliopsida; order Malpighiales; family Euphorbiaceae; genus Reutealis; species Reutealis trisperma. The sequence goes on from CANTUT010000931.1 coordinate 69,336, forward strand.
ATCCACCTTAGCTAGAAGGGGTGGTTCTAGCTATAGGGCTTGATCAGTTCCATGACTCTTTACAAGTTACAAGTTGGGAGTTGAAATTTGGTGTAAAGCTACCTCTCCCTTGAGTGAATGAGCTAATAGTCATCATTCTTTGCAAGTTTACAAGTTACAAGTTGATTTCTGTGAACCTTGCTCATTTGCAAACCCTGATTTATGAATCTTGGAACCCTTATAAAGGAATATATGCTATTTTACAAGTTTTGTTGTTTACTTATTGAGATCATCTATCTTACCTCTACTCCTTGTGTGGTTTCAAGAGAGCAGTATGAGGAGGCAAGGTGATCGCTCAAGCAACCTACTATGCTTGGGAAATTTCCTTATCAAAGTTATCACTATGATATGTTACGATGAGTCTCTAGACACTCTAGGAGTTCTTATTTTGGGAGTTTTATTTTGAAATACTTTTCATTGATAAAACATTTGGAGTCTTAAGTATTTCTTTTCTTATAGATTGTATTTAAAATATATTTAACTATTCTTCTGCAACTTAAGGTTTTCCTTTATAAAAGGTTTTATCAAGTTAATGCATGAGGTTTAGTATATTCCTAGGCATTGTTATTATATGCATGAGTGGGTTCTATCGGCGTGGGTGACCTTATGTCTCTCCATGTTCTAGGACTGTCATATCTCTAAAGTTGGGATGTGATAGTGGGATGCTTTCTTTAGCCCTTATGCATTATAGGAAGGCCATAAATTCTCTTACAAAAACATGAATATAAGTAATTACATTGAAAGTAGAAGGGGAAAGGGATTAGTTTATATTTTGATTTGTATTTTGGATTTAAATTTCAAATATAGCTATGTACCCCATTGAATGGGGATCAAAACTCACATAGTTTATTTCATGGTTAAGTGGAGGGGTTTAAGGATTGATCATATTAATAGGGTTTTGCAGGTGAGAGGAAAAGGCTGTATCTTCTTTTTTTTTTTTTTTTTACCATATTGAAATTCTATTTCATCCATACTGGGAAGTAGAGAACCTACTTAAGTATAGTGGATGAGAATGGATAGTCGGATTGATTGATGAATTAATTAATTAATTAAAATAATTAATTAACTAATTAATTTCTAAGGTTCTACTTTTCTTGAAATTTTTTAAAGCACTCAATTCCAAACTGACTACTATATTCTCTTGTGCAATACTTTAAATTTACATTGTATTTTCTACTTTCTTATATTATGAGATTTCCTTTTTCTCAATATGCTTTAAAGATTTGACTTCAAGAGATATTCTAATCAAGATTATTCATTCACATAGTTTACCATCCTCAATAAATTCCCAATTTACCTAATAGTCCTTCATTTTCTTATATTGTACTTATCTTGCTCTTAATTTTTTGTATGAATCTTCCTTAAAAAGTCATCATCTACATCTTTTGCTCTAATGTGGCTACCTTCTTTAATTAACTAAGACATTAACCTACGACTCACTCTTCCCATTAACCTTTTGATTTTTAACCTTCAGTTACTATTGATTTCTACCCTCATTCTAATATATTTATTAGAGTACTGCTTAACTTTTCTAATTCTACTCTTTTTAAAACATTTTCTTTAGTACCACCTTTGTCATGCCCTGACCTAGGTGCTTAGCCTTATAGCTTGTCAATAAGTATACAATCTTATCAAGCTATTGAGGTGTAACAATCCTAGAGGATGGATAAGCTTAAAGCTAGTGATCACTTTGTAGAACCCTTAATGCTCAAGATCGAGTTGCTCATTCTATTATGCTCATTTTGTTATAAACTTAGTAGGCTTAAATAAATTTCCATATATAATAAAGCATCGATTTGAAATGAAGTACCTCTTTTATTCACTCAAACCACTTCATACATAGTGTTTTAGGCTTACATTCTACTACATTCCATACAATTCATCTTTAATTAAAAATTTACAGTGATAATTCCAAGATCTCTAGTCTATCCTTATCCTTAACTTTAAGTACCTTCCTCTCAGGAACTAGCTGGGGTCACTTCATCTTTTAGCTTCTCCAACATCGAGCCTTGACACTTAAGATATATCTTGGAATCTATAAATGATAAGAAAGCTAAAAATGATGTCACTGAGGATAAGTATAACAAAAGAGTTTGATGAAATTCATGGATGAATTTCTTTTGAGGGAGGGAGAATATAAAACACTAGAGTTTGGAAGTTGTTATAGATAAAAAAAGATTGCCAGGGTAGAGGTCTTGGCAATGAGAGTGTATGAGTAAGACTTGATGGACTATAACAAGGTTGGTAGAGATAAAGGAAAATTTTTAAGAAAAACCATAGAAAGCAAAGGTAGAGTGTTAGAGAGGTAATACTATGAACCATGATGAGAGTAGATATTAGGAGACAATAAAAATGATGAGAGATATGATATAAAGAGGAATATGTGCACCCAGTAACAGGTAATGATAAGTGAATGGATAGGTTCAGTTCAACAAGGTGAATGAAGCGAGCATGAAAATTGTTTTAGGCCCTAAGGTGGTAACTGAGGAACATTATTTAAAAGGCCTCATAACTCCTCAATTTTTTTTCCTTGGAATGGTTGTTCTTTCTCTAAAGATTTATGTTATGAGATATTCTCTCTGAATCTCAAAAGGAAACTTAAGTCTTAGGAAGCGAAAAACCTCTTTTCTTTAAACCTTCTTATGAGATGGTACCTATTTCTAAATGAAACCTATAAATAAAAAATGTAAATGATTTTCTCAATTTTCTTAAAAGAGCTCTAAGTAGGTCAATATAATAGATTAGTAGATCCTATGAGGAATAAGGATGATGAGACAAATCTTGAGGAATATCTAGATCTAGGTGATGATGTCTATATCTAGAATGATAACAGAATTGATGAGGAGCCATTAGAGATTATTTTGATAGCAATGATAACATCTTTATTTAATGATGATGATATTAGCTCCTATTGTAAGAAATGGCACCCAAGAATGAAGAAGGAAGTAGAGCTGAAAAAAGAATATGAATGGTGCTGCAAAGCCTAATTAGAGGATATAATAAGGAGTTAAGATTAAAGGAGTGTATTTCTTTAAGTTTCCAACTTAATAAATGATGAATAATAGGATGAAATTTTTTCTCCTTCATCTGTTCATTAAACTCCATTTTTTTTATCTCTTAAGATTTGTTACTTTCATTAGTATTGTAGTTACCTTTGATCTTTGGTACGTAACTGATAACTCTATATTTTTAGAGTTATTTTATTTGTTTAAACTTAAATTTTAGCTCAGTTCTCGAAAATGCAATAATATTATTACTTATTTTGAGAAATAAATAGTTCTACAATTTATAAATAAATTATAACATATTTTAAGTATTTTTATTTTATTTTTACAGATCAAAATGATGTCACAATGATGCAATAAAATAAATTATGCAGGCAATGATGTCATAAAAATAAATGATGCAAGCAATGATTCAAGTTTTCAATCCATGAGAAATAAATTCAATGGTTGGTGGCTAAAATTCAATGGTTGTTGGCCAACCTAACCATTTTTGAATATTGATGAAGGAATTCAATGGTTGGTGGCCAACCTAACCATCAATGTTGATTTTTTGACGTAAGAATTTTAATGGAACTTGAATTCTTCCACCAAACATGCCTATAAATACCATGCTTGGCAAAGGAAAAGAGCATAAAAAAAATCCATCAAAAAAAAATATGTAGAGAGATTTTCATATGCTTTCTTAGAGTAGATTTGTTTTATTTTATTTTATTTTATTTTTTGATCAAGAGGAGGAGTTTTTGGAAGCTTGAGTTCATCAAAGATTGTATCCCAAAACAAGTTCTTTCTAAACTCTATTCTTAAATTTAATTATAAGTTGTTATTATATTTATTGTTAATTTAATTGTTTCTTCCTTTTTAACTATGAGTAGCTAGATTTATTTTTCTAGGATTTAGATATAATCTCTTGATTATTTTATGGTGTTCTATGATTAATTGATTGAGTATTTTGATTATTGGAATTAATCTTTTATTTTAGAACTTAATGCTTGTGAATACTTGATCACTATTTACATGTTTAAAGATATTATGTAAAGTAGCAAGAGTGGAAGCATAATATTAGTTCATTAAGATATTAGACCTAGGGTATGTGTTGCTTAGAGATAAGAACTCTCTTTTGGGATTGATAAAAGGATTTCCATAAAATTTAATGGGTTTATGTTAATTGCTTGTAATCACGAGAGTAGACATAAGGTTAACATGAATACTTGTGATTTATCTTGAGAGAGAACTTCACGTACTTAAGGGAAAATCTAATCATTAATTCTAATAAAATTAAATCAACCAAGCAAGCATAAGAACACTATAGGTAATTAATTGATGAAATCTAAATCCTAGGATTTACATATATTGAATTAGTTTTTTAAATTTTGTAATTAATTATTCTATTGTTGGGTATAGTTTTAGTAAATTATTGTACTACTAAATTACTTATCTCAATAATATTCTGTCTAGGAAAGTGGTTTTTAAGTGGATCGTTGTGACCCCTCCACTTACCTGGGTATTTATCTAGAGGTGATTTTTTAGTTCAATTATTTACACTTTACTTACCTATGTAATAGCACTAAATATCTAGTTTAATTTAAATCACAAGACTTTTCGTATGATAGTTTAAATAATAGAATATTCAATAGTTTTGGTACTTGTTAACCCTTCCTCGTGGGATCGATACTTATTTCACTACTATATTACTTGTTCACGACCTGTGCACTCGCAGAAATCGCGCAATAGTAACTTATAGTTAATGTAGTTATTTGTCAGCTTTACTATAATGTGATCTAACAAGGCCATTCAAGCTAAAGCATATCATAGTTAAGCAAGGTCCTTAAGACTGAGCTACTCTATTTTGAAAGTATTGATTGTAATTGAACTACTCTTATGTAATCGAGGCCATCAATTAAGGTAGTATTTGAAATTGATGAAGGTCATTTGGACCGAAGTTGTCCCATTGTAATAAAAGTAGCAAGCTAAATTATGAATAAAATATTATTTTCTACAATTCACTTGGTTATTTATATATTTATGTATATAAATTTTTATGCAAAAGAATTTTGGGGAAGATAAGAGATGAGGTGAACCTAGTTAGTTCTTGAGAGGAAGACACTTGAAGTTAAAGTTAAGGATAGGCTAGATATCTTAGAATTATTAATATAAATTTTTCATTCTTAATGAACTATATGGAATGTAACAAAATGTAAGTCAGAAACACTATGGATGAAATGGTGTAAGTGAATAAAAGAGGTATTGCATTTCGAATTGGTTATGTCTTATGTATAGAGATTTATTTTTGGTCTACTAAGTTTATAAGTAAATGAGCTTAATAGAATGATTAAGTTGATCTTAGATACTAAGGGTTTTATAAGGTGATTGGTAGCCTTTAGCTTATCCATTCCCTAGGACCATCATGCCTTAGTATCTCAAAGGGAATATAAGATTGCTAGCCAGCTATAAGGCTAAGCATCGAGGTGGGGGCATGACATAATATGATTATGTTATCTTAATTCTCTATTACTTTATTGATAACCACTTGATTCAGGAAAACTTTATTAGAAAAAAAAAAGGAAATGTAACATATTGTATATCCTCTTGAATACACACATAAGACAAGTAGCTAGCACCTAAAACATATCATAAACACATAAAATATGATCACTAAAGGAAGTAAAAGCTTGAAAGTGGAATATTACACACCTGAACATGTTCATTTCATTTCATAATTTCACAATATCATCAATTGTGTTCACTACTATCTTCTTATCATCATCCCATTTGAATTTTGTCCTTTTAAGAATATTAGTAGTAACAAAATAATATCTTTTCTAATCCTTCTTTCTATTCTTCATATTATAATCACCAAACTGAGACCTAGTTTGGTATTCAATACATCTACTTTTGCTTAATAAGCTTGTGGCTTCCATTCCCCTTTCACTCTTGTTATCTTGTGCCAATTGGTCATATATAACATTAGCAAACAAAATATCCACTTCTCTATTCCATAAGACATATGACCTTGATTTTACTTTCTTTTGCCACTCATTGGCAATTGGGAATTAGATAAGGATGAGTGACCCTATGCATTATCTTTAATTTGTGTAGATTGAGAAAATGAAAAAGATGATGGAATGTGCATATTCCTTATTTCCTTGCTTTTAACATTGATTGAATTTGAACTCCTTTGCCACTCTTTTCTATAATATTTCATAATGGATAAGCATAATATTTACACATTTCACATTTAAGAAAATAATTAAAATATTAAAAAAATAAGAACTCTATTCAAATTAATCATAATGTCATAAGTCACTCGCAAGATAAAAAACTTAAAATCAAGTAACTAACAAAAAGTAACAAGTGCTTAAAATACAATTTAATAAATAAAACTTATATTGACTATCTGATTCTATACTCTTTAAACATTTGCATAGCTAAAGTGTAATGTAGTCCATTTATGTGTTACTCGAATAGTTCTAATTATCTCTTCATCTGTAGATTCTTTTTCAACTTCCATAAAATTTGCAAATTCTTCACTCACTTCTTTTAGTATGTCATCTTATGACATCTCTTCTCTTACAACTTATAAAGAATGAAACAAGCATTTATGATTATAACTTGAGCATTTTTATCAAAAAAGCTATGAGTTTGTAGTGTAGTTTATCGCTTCTTGAATAATCCAAACACTCTTTCAGTGGTATTTCTAGTCATGAAATGTCAAAGATTAAATAGCTCTTTATAATTTGTTTGAGTATTTCCTTTCTATAAATTAAGATGGTAGTGCATCTCTCTACAAATGTTTTAGATAAATACTCAAACAAATTATAAAGAGTGGAAAATTCACTTTATGTGCAATAAATCATTTCCATAAATAGCTCTTTATAATGTTTTAGATAAGTATTATCTTGTGGATGTAGGGTATACAAATGGTCTTGATTTTTAAGCATAAAATAATTTTTATGAGTATTCAAAAATATTTTTAAATAAATATTTCAAGAGGGATTCTAATGAAAATAGTAAGAAAAATATTTTATTTTTAATTTCTTATAAACAACCCTTAAATTAAATTAAAAGGTCCAACTCACCAATAGCAAAACACTCTTAACCTAGCTCATTAATAGCAAACTTGTAATTTTGCCAAAACCCTAAAATAAAACTTAAATTTTGGCCAGCCTATTGTGACAGGTACCATTCTATTTTCCATCATATTTTTTGTAGAAAATTCTCTCAACTGAAATTCATAAGGTGCCTTCAAACTTTGCGATTTTGTGATCACCTTCGTAAGTTTTTCTCCTCTTTCAACCTACTATTTGATTTTATGAAAATAACCATGAGAAATTCATTTAAGGCTGTGTTTTTACTATTTTATTGATGTTTAATTCAGCCTAGGTGAATTATTTGAAGGAGAAACTAATTTTCAACCATAAATACAACTCTTTCTTTACACATCCATCAGAGGTGAACCCTAAAACTCAAAGTTGGAATTTTCATGCAATTATATAAGGGGGGGCCACCAATTTACTTATTGATGTGTTCTAAACTCATTTTTGTTATGTTTAGATGAAAAACATTGGTTTGAGTTATGTTTTTGCATATTACTGTAATGTCTAGAAAGTACAAAAAGTAAAAAAAATCCATGATTTCCATTCTGAAACCTAAAATTGGAAATTTTCATGCATATGTTTTCAAAGGGGTGCTGTTCCTATGTATATTATTCTAAAATGATTTTTGTTATTTTTACATGAAAAATATTGATTTAAATCATGTGCTTGCATATTACTGTAATGATCAGAAAGTGCGAAAAGTAAGAAAATCCATGGTTTCCATAAAATATATGCATTCAGCTTATATAGGGGTTTTGGATCCCAATGTCTATAATTTTTGTGTGATATATTTTAATGATTTTTTTCATATGTATATGAATGATATATGATTTAATTGCATATTGGTTGAAGGAGTAACTCTAGACAAAGCCTAGAGTCAATTCGGTTTACCTAGGGTTTCTTAATCCTACTACTATATTGTCATTAATATGTGTATATGATCAAGTGGCATGTGAATTAGGTCTTATGATGTGTTAATTATGGATTAATAACCTTAAATTGACTATAAGGTTGATTGTACAATTTGGTCAAAAGAGATAAGCATGATAATTTTAAGGTCATATGTTAAGTTGATATATATGGAAAGTGTTAAGTGTTCCAAGCTGAATGTTAAATTGAATTGATATTAAGATCATGATATATTGTATTTGACTTTAGAAAAGTCATAGTATGAGTTATAATATGATTTCATGAGAGCCTACAAAGGCAAAGTATACAATACTTAAAGTCAATATGTTATGTGTAAGTGATGAGTACAATTCTAAGTGCAACTCCAAGTATATGTGAATGTTATATGTGCATGGGGTAGTTATGGGATAAGATAGCATGATGTTAAGAAAATGCTAAATATTGAATTATAATGTTATGTTAGAGCTTGAGGAGTGTTAGAAGTTCAAGGGCTATAGCAATTAGGAGCTAACGAACCACAAGGTGAGTAAACATTATGTCATTGTTAAAAGTACAAGCTATCATGATATGTGAACCTTTGTCATTTTGAAACCCAAGTTCTTTTCTATTTTCAAATACAAATATATGATTTCTTTGCTAAGCTTGGGTTGCCAAAGAACAATTGGTCCAAAACCATTTTGATTATCTAATGATAATAAAGAACCTTTGTGATTATTGCCCTAACTTATATTCTTTCTAGAACTACACTATTATTTATCTTTTGTTCATTAAACTAAACATTTATTAACATTGTATTACATGTGATTGCATTCTTCAATGCCATTGCTATAAGTGGTTGCCATTAGCTCTAGCTATAGTACCTATAAACCCTTTTATGCAGAAATCCTCATTCTGATGTGGGTAGTCATCAAAACCTGTACACGATGCCTTAACCAATGGATAGGGGTAGTGTATCCACGTTAGCTAGAAGGGCAATTCTAGCCATGGAGTTTGATCAGTTTCATACTTTTTTATGTGTTAGGAGTTGGAATTTGGTTTGATGCCACTTCTCCTCTATGTGTTCAAGTGAATGTGACAATTACCCTCACTCTCTACGTGCTATGTATGATTTCTACAAACCTTGTTGAATTGCAAACTATGAACCATGAGCTATGAATCATGAATTGTGAATCATGAACTACGAGTTATAAGCGATGAGCCATTTCTAAGAGATATGTGTTATTGTATAAGCTATATTGTTTACTCATTAAGATCATCTATCTCACCCCTTTTCTCTGTGTGGTTCCAGGTGAGCATTATAAGGAGGCAAAGTGATGGCTCAAGCAATCTACTCCACTTGGGGGATTTCTTTGTCTAAGTTTATTAGCATACTATGATATAAAAGAGTCTTTTTAGATGCTCCTGGAATTTCATTTTTGGAATTTTTTATTTGATAATTTAGTTAGAGTCTTAAATGTTCTTTTCATATGGATTGTATTTAAAGTATTTTACTACTATTCTTCCTCTAGTCAAGTTTTCCTTATTATTGGATAATCAAGTTAACACATGAGGTTTTGGTACAATCCTTGGTAGTGTTTATATGTACATGAGTGGGTTCTATGGGCATGGGTGACTTTATGTCTCCCCATGTTCTAGGACCATCATATCTCCAAAATTAAGATGTGACAAAGTTGGTATTAGAACCATAGGTTATCCTTTGTTGCCATTTGACTAGTGACAAAGTTGATATTAGAGCTATAGTTTTAAGTCTAGTTTAGACTTGTTTGTTTATGGGGTTGACTAAGTATAATCCTGGAGCATAAGAATTTTCTTGTTATGTCACTTATAGTCTATCACTGGTATAGTTCCATGAAATCCTAATAAGCTATAGTACTCCTTGTTATTGTTTGTGTGCCTTACAATTCTTTTATCAGATGACCAAGAAGAGTACCCCTGCTAGAGGCATTAGAACACCTTTTCTATTTTGTTACTTAATCCTCAATTGAGGCAGTCATCTGAATATTTATGCCATCAAGTGAATAAGTACAGTTGAAAGTAATAGAATTTTTAATTTTATTCTATGGATTTGAAAAATAATTCAAACAAAAATGCCATTATTTACAAGCTTTTATTACCTGAAAATATTTCTACTCGTCATTACCTTGATAATTTGAATCTAGGTTCACTTTTTTGACATAATGTTTGCCTATTTTTAACATAGCCTTAAGAACAACATGGAATTATCTGCTAATTTTTTTCTTAGACTATGCAAAACTAGCTTTCACCCATCTCTATTTATTCCATGAGCAAGAATATGCACAAATAATGCAGAATTTCTTTAATTATAACATTTTTCAAAGCCACAAACCCGCCTCTAAATTGCAAAATGTCGTATAATTTCTTAAATGTTGTTGGGTTAAGACACAACAACTCAATGCTTATAGTTTCTCATTCTAATGTTTACATCCGAATAGATGTATGAAAAGCATGTTCATTTTCATCCCACCAAATTTTCGTTAATCTATGCTTGTTGCAATATGGTTCTCCAACCACCATTGCAAGGTAACTTATTACTAATATAAGAACTGCTAATTCTTTTTCTTGCTCACTCTTTTCTTCTCTTGCATGCCTTCTTAATTTGCAAATTCATTGGTTTCTAGTGATGTTGTGCCTAAAAGATAAAGCATTCATGTTTATGTTTAAATAATACATAACCTTAATAGCTCCTATATGTTTTTCTAGTTTATGTTTATCATTCATTCATAAATAACATTTTTTTTTATTTAATCACATAAATATCAAATCTATATTAAACAAACCATATTTACTAGGTGTATATATATATATATATATATATATATATATATATATATATATATAGTATTTGTTTTTGGACGAACTAGAATTTAGAGAGTTGGGAGAGTTAATCTAGCATATATTCACTCAATTTATCACCAACTAAAATAAAACATATATATAATAATAAAGAGCTAAACTCTCTGCTATTGTGTTTCCCACTCTATAAATGCCAAGATATTAACTAGCAACAATGTCTCAACAATGTCATTTCTCTGCAAGATAGAATTTGCAAAATTGAAATCTTCTAAATAGAATTTTCACTAATCCAATGCCATAAAACAAGCAAATAAAAAAATAGAAACCTTTAATTCTAAGGTACAACCTAATAACATAGAACTGGGATCCCATTCAAAGCTATGATAATTAATAAATCAGATATTTTTAAAGACAACTCGATGTAGAACTATTTTTTTACCAAACTCTTAATTTTATTATAAAATATAATTCGTGAGGTTTTTTATTGAAATAAAAATCTATTCATTTAATTAAAGATCTTAATTAATTAGTTAATTCTTTTTTAGAATGTTAATTAAATTGATTTTTGACATTTAAAGTAAGGGTTTATAAATATTCAAAGTATTAAAGCCAAAATAAGTTGGTTAAACCTAAACCTTCAATTATCTTCCTTGTCTTTCTCCTTTCCCTTAAAATACGAGAGAGAGAGAGAAACACAAAAAGAAAGCAACTATATATATATTTTTTATTTTACATAGAAAGATGTGACCACAAGAAATAATAAAATAAAATAACATAAAAAAATTTTATAATTAATCTAATCAAATTGACAAATAAAACAAGAAAACTAAACTTCATTCGCTTGAATGCCCCTCCCTTGCTCAAGAAAATTGCCTTAAAAAAAGGCGAGCAATTTTTAAAGAGGTCACAGATTGAGTTTTGGTGCCCATGATTGGAACTGCTATCGTTCGAAAAATTGATGATTTTGAAAAGGATTCGGGAGTTGCCACCCTAATTTATTTTAAATGAAAAAATAAGGAAAAATCCAATTTGTCACTCCAATTCATTAATTTTATAATTAATTTACCCAAGGATAAAAAATACTGGTCTTAAAACCAAGTTGAGTTCGAGAACTATATTTTTGGTTAAATAATCTAAATTTGGCACTTAAATTTAATTTAACTTTGAAAATTAATTTCATGAATGACAAGTATTAAATGACAATCATATGCATAATATAAATGCATGGGAAAATTAAAGAGCAATTAAGTAAAATATCCTCAAATTAAGGAGAGTGTTTCCTCTAGTCCTACATATTGTAGGGGAACTGCATAATCGTTTGTTAATTCCAAAACAATTAAATCAACTGAATACACTAATTACATTGGAATTAAAAAATGGAAAAGAAAATTGATTGCGATTAGGATTTGAGGTTTGGATTTAGATTCTAAATGTTCCTATGTACCCTATTGAATAGGGATCATAACCCATGTAGTTTGTTGCATGATTAAGTGGAGGGGTTTAGGAGTTGATTGGATTAATTAATTTGATTTGAGTTCATAGATGAAAGGAAAAGGCTGATACTTTTGCTATTGGCTGGCAAAAGGTTTTACCGAACTGAAATTCCATTTTTTTGGGACCTATAGGGTCTCGTCCGAGCACTAGTCTGATCTGCTGAGTGGGATCAAAATGTTCATTTGGGAAAAATCTCACAATGGAACCTTTTTGGTTGATTTTGAAAATATGTTAGAGTTGCCACCTTAATTTTATTTTTATTTGGGAAAAAAGTTATAGGGAAAATCAAATTAAATGACTCTAATTTTATTCCAATAGAAAAAAAGTGCACTATTCATCGATCACTAAAGAGGATTCAAGGACTAGGTTTTTGGTTTATTTAGAAAAAAGAATAGTTTGGCAAATTTAATACCAAATGACTTAAAATAAATTTTATGAATAGTTTACATAATGCATGAATAGTTAAAGTATGCATGATCCATTCATTCATTCAATATAAAAGAGCAATAAATATGATGCAAACTTTAAGTGATCTACTTTGAGACCCAGCAATAATATGCTTGGAAGCAACTTCTAGGAAAGCCAAATTAGATTTGAAACTAGAATCCTTGACACAAAACCATCTTGTGGTTAGGCATCTTGGTATAATTTTATTTGAACACCACAAAGGTATGAACCTTTGATAAGTTTGAACAACACAAAAGAGAAAATCTTTAATAAGTTCAAGATATTCAAATAAGAATTAAACTTGAGAGAAAACTCAAATGAATTTTATTAATCAAATAACTCTAATTGTTTTAATTATAGAGAAAGTTTGAGTTTATATAGGCACTTAACGTTAGTAACTCTTCCTAACCAAGAATCCTTCCTACATAAGAAAAAGAAATAGAACAAAACTAGAAATTCTTCCTAATCAAGGAATTGAATAGAAATCCTTCTTAAATAAGAAAATAAAACTTCTAAAATAGAAGAATAAGCTAAAATTTATATTGGACCTTAGGCTAATACAAAAGAAGCCTAAAACTAACTAAAATATGAAAATAAATTATGACAAATAGGCTTTCGACTTAATATATAACATAGACAACCAATAACATAGAAACTAACTTAATTAACTTAAATATAGGCTTAACAAAAATGAAATAAAAATAAATACACTTCTTGGATTTTATCATTGGGAAGTTGCAATCCAACTTGCTTTGCAAAGCAAGGAGTAATAGCAAAGTAAAAAAGAAAACTTTAAACTAAAAAGCTTGTTCCTTGGCAAACCAAGCTTTAAAAAATAACTATTTTCTTTGAAATTAGAGGGTTTTATCAAGCAAATCTGAGTGTCCCATTGAGCTAGAGGGTTAGTTTATATAGGCTAAAGGCTAGAGGTGAAAAAGCTGAATTTTTGATGTGGGATAGCAAAATGAAGCAATGACCGCACGTGGGCTTTACGATGCTACACATGGAATGTGTGGTCATCAAACTACAACTCATGTGCCTTTGTGGTCACTGCATGAGTCCATATAGTCACCGGTACTAGGCTATGCAATCATGGGCCCTAAGTTCACCTTTTGGCCCATTTTTGCCCCGTTCTCGTTCATTTCTCATCTATTTTTCATGATTTCAGTTGCATTGTGATCGTTATTCAATCTTAAATGATTTGAGAGTGGTTTAGAGGTTAAAGGGATAGGTTTCAATCCCTAGGGCTCCATTTCCCAGTTTTCCCCTTTTTTACTATTTTTAGTAATTTTAGCATCCAAAGGTTTGTTTACTAAGCCTAGGTGCTTTTAAGGTTCAAATGCCAGTTGAAGAATGCAAAATTAAGGGCTCACAGCAATCTTCTCATCAAAATTAGCTGGTCTATAAGTCGGTTATGATGATAGTGAACTCAAGGGTGAGGAATGGAAAAAAGAACTAGAGGTATGTCTAAGGCAGGACACGTTTAGGTGATAGGTCTAGTTGATTTTTAAGGTAAAGGGTAGGTGGAAGAAATGAACCACAAGGATGTTTAAGAAATTATTCCAAAACATTTATAAGTGAAAAATACGATGGATAATAAATGAAAAAAAAAACCACAGGAATGTCTAGGTGACAACTGTTGACATATATGGGTGGAAATGGTAGATTTTGAATAAAAAAGGCAGAAAAATAAACTAAAGGATGCCCAGGTGATTATTACTAAATATTTCTGGGTGAAGTTTTAAAAGGATTTTGATAAAGGGGCGAAAATAGGAACTGCAAGGATGCCTAAGTGATCATTATTAGGTATTTATGGGTAAAATGATCCTAAAGCTATCCTAGAATGGTCTAAAAGATATGAATGAGAAACCTAACCCTATGCTAAGTTGATGATCCTAAAGCTCTCCTAAGATGGTCTAAAAATTTTGAAAGAGAAACTTAGCCCTATGCTAGGTTGATGATCCTAAGACTGCCCTAGGATGGTCTAAAAAGTTTGAAAGAAAAACCTAACCCTATGCTAGGTTAATGATCCTAAGGCTATCTTAGGATGGTCTAAAAAGTTTCAAAGAGAAACCTAACCCTATGTTAGGTTGATGATCCTAAAGCTATCTTAGGATGGTTTGATTGTAAAGAAGCTACCTAATTCAAATATAATATATGGATCTTAAGGCTATCCTATGATGGGTCTGATGTTGATGGTTCTAGTCTTAACTCAAGAACTCTATTTGATGATTTATCGGATTGATGATCCATTTTGCTTTGCAAAATTGGATTGATGACCTTTTTTGATTTAATTGATTTATCTTAATTCATGAGTCTAGTTAATGACTTGTTTTAGTGTGAATGCATCTGACTATGCAACGATTGGATACCTTAAACCTATGAAGCGTCAATTTGGTATAAATGTATTAATCTTTTGATAGAAAGATGCCCCCATTTAGGAAAGGTGAATAGAAGGAATGGAGGTGCCCCAACTTTAGAATGATAAAGGAAAGTGGTTAGGTCATTTTATTTGAATATACTAACTTAGGCATGGTAGATTCATACTTTATTTGGATTGGGTATGAGATTAGTTAAAAGGTCAATTAATGGCTATCATTTTGGCCTTAGAAGAAAGCTAGGTCAAATGGGAAAAAGATTGAGATAGTCAGCTTGGAAGGCTCAAATAGATCTGGCCTTAAAGAATGTTTATTTTAGGATAGGATTTGATGGCCAAGTCAGGGTTTGGCCTTAGAGAAGATCATGAATTTTAGGATGGTTTTGGCCTTGCCTGAGGTCATTTTAGAAAGCTAAATCATTTCTTGGCCATAAAATCAATTTAAAAACTCAATTTGATTTGGTTACATAAGAAGTCAAATTAGGGTCTTTGTTAGGTTGAAATTTAGAATGCTAGCTTAGGTTTTAGATTGAAAGGTTCAGTCAAGTTTTTACCTTTAGGGAAGACTAAGTCAAAACTTAGAGAAGGTTGGCTTAGAGGTTTCTATCAGGTTTATCTATGTAGGAGGTCATTTTGAAAGTTTAAGTCAGATTTAAAAGGCTTTGTTAGGTTTGGCCTTAGAAGATATCATTTTGGAAGGTTAAGATAAGTCTAGAAGACTTAATCAAGTTTTGCCTTAAAAGTAGCCATTTGGTAAGCTAGGTCAAGTTTGGAAGGCTTCATTAGGTTTTGCCTAGAGTATAATAGGCTTCATGGTAAAGACTTTTAAGAGTGGGATTTATGGTGAAGACTTCTTAGTTGGTGAAGGCTTATTGGTTTGGGCTTCATGTTAAAGGCTTTTGGGTTTGGGCTTTTTGATGAAGACTTAAGGATAGTTTTTTTAGCCTGGGCTTTTCTACAAAGTCTTTTTAGACCTCTTTAGAAAATGATTGGCTTTAGCTTAGGTATGATGCTAAGGATTTTGATCATAAGGTGATTGCAAGCTCATGGATAAGGGTTTGCCCTTTGACATGGATGCATCAATATGAGAGGATTAAGTTGAGAATGGTTTGTAGGCCTTAAGAGACATCAATTTCAAGGATCATAAGATTTGCCAAGGAGGTAGCTTGGCATTAGGGAACAAGATCAAGCTATCCATATCAATTAAGCCATTGTGGTCCTTTAGGGATTTGATGGTTTTTTCCATAGCTTCAACTTTATCCATAAGCAATTTGGTATCTTGAGAGAAAACTTCCCTACCTTGAAAAAGATCTAAGCGAGAGGAAGAGCTAGAGTAGGTAATGGTGTTTAGGGCTTAAGTATTGGTAGGTTTCCCAAGATAGGTCTAGTTTAAATTATGGTTGAGATTATTTTTATTGAGGTTTGCTTGGTTAATTAGGGCTCAAACTTCCTCAATGATGGCTTGCTTTTGTTCCTTCATGTTTTGTTCAAATTGGATCTATTGAGCAATTAGGACAGCTTGAAAATGCTCTTCATGCTTCTTAAGAAGGCTAGTCATAAGTGTGGTCAGGGTGTCCATGTTAAGCAGGTTGGCCATTGGTACCTTATGAACCAAATCAAAGAATTAAGGTAAGTGCTGAGGGAAGAAGCAGGAATATGGGCATGCAAACTTTAAGGAAAAAGACTCTCTTTGATGTTATGAGCTAACTGCATTTAGGCTTTTGAGGATTTCCTAAGGTTGCATAGGTTAAAGTCTCAGACTTAACGTATCAGGTTGAACCAAAGGTACTGGACTTAGGGTAGTGTGTTGGGCCAAAGGTATTGGGCTTAGGGTAGTGTGTTAGGCCAAGGGCATTAGGCTTAGGGTATTAGTGTTTAGGTTAAAGGCTAAGGTAATAGTGTAACGTTTAGGGTGATGACTTAAAATTTGTGGGGGAAAAGGTGATTGAGATAGAGGTGAGAGTGTTTAAGGTTTAGAAGTGAAGGTGTTTGGATAGAAGTGAAAAGTGAGTCTGTGACCCTTCTTTGGTTCAAGGTATAACCTAGACTAGAGATGAATGCATGTTTTGTTATACAATATGGATGCATGATATGCATGGGGAAAATATTTCATGAGAATGCAAAGATGCAAGGGTTTAATTATGGTACATACATCCTAAGGTCAAGATCTAGGTTCATTACATGAAAAGGGTGGTGGCTTATATAGGATACCCATCACACTAGAGCAGTGATATTCCTAACCACATATGAGTCAAGGAGCCTCATGTGGGTCCAACAATACATTCATGCTCGTTACACCTTTGAAAGGATTAAAGGATTCATCATAGGGTGGATGATTTCATTATCAGTGAATAGACCTAAAAAGGGTTACCCACTTGATGTTACTTTCTATCCATTATTTTCCTAAGAAATCTAGGTTGAAAGGCAAGGAGCCAATGCAAATGATGCATGAAAGTCATTTATGTATTAAGAGTGCCAAACCTTGATTTAAACCAATTGGTAGTCCTGTTATTTCTTTTGTTAAAAAGATGGTGGTCCCTAGTAGAGTTGCCAGCTGTAAGGCCTCGCCTGACCGTCAGTCTGATCCGCTAAATGGGATCGAAATGTTCATTTGGGTTTGAACCCACGATGGAACCCTTGGGTTCAAATAGATTGATTTTAAAAAGAGTCACCACCTTAATTTTATTTTATTTGGGAAAAGATTAAGGGAAAAACCCAAATTGACTCCAATTAATATCCCAAAGGAAAAGATCACTGGCCTCAAAACCAAAGAGGATTCAAGGACTAAGTTTTTTGTTTATTTAGAAAAATAACTAGTTTGGCAAATTTAATGTAAAATGACTTAAAATAAATTTCATGAATAGTTTACATAATGCATGAATAAGCAAAAAGATAAACATTCATTATAAATGGAAAAGTAAAGGAATTAACTTACAATTCAAAACCAAAACAAGGGATACTTCCTCTATTCCTTATGGGTTCTAGGGAAGTCACACATTCCCTAAAATAAGTATGAAGCAACAAATAAAGAAAAAGAGAAATAAAACCAACATCATAATAAAGAAAACAAACTAAAAACAAATAGCATAAAGAAAAAGAATTAATTCATAAAAGAATATACAAGAGAAGGATTATTTCTTATTTAAATTGGATTTAATGCTTTAAACAAGCAAGCCTACGTATCCCTTTGAATGGGAATCAAAATCCACGTAGTTCGCCCTTCTTACAAAGGGGTTAGTTTAGCCTAGCCATTTTATCATATTTCAGTTCATTGATTGAAAGGTGAGTTGATTGATTAAATCAGGTTGATTGATTGCCAAGTTATTAATTAGGTCAGGTTTTAATTAACAAATTGATGTAACAATTCAAATCATTTACCTAATTAACTAAATGAGATTATAATCAACATGCCTCAAAATAATGAAAGAAAATGATAAATCATGCAAAGCAACTAAATAATAAATGAAAAGAACAAACTAAGCAATCCTAAGGAAAAAATAACAAACAAATGAAACAATATAAATCGAAAGAAAAATTAAAATAAAACAAAACAAAATAAGAAAATAAGAAAATAATAAAATAAAATAAATACCTTACAAGGATGAGACTTAGGGATGTAAGGCGAATGAAGCGGACAACCGAATCGCAATTCGACCTTCTCGGCTCAATGGAATGACAACCTTCGAACAGTGACTTAGACTATGTTATTGGGACCTCCTCAAACTGATTTGAGGATAGCTACCTCAAAATGACCACCCAAATAAAATAAACCTTTAAACTAAAAAGTTCATTCCTTTGAAACCAAACTTTAAAAATATTGATTGCTTTGAAATCAATTAGTTTGATTAAGCAATTTTGAGTGTTGAAATAAGGCAGCAAGGTGTTGCTTTTATAGAGAGAGAGCTAAGAGTGAAAATAGTGAACTTTCAATGTGGGATTTGCTTCCTAATACATAAAACTGCGTAGGGCCCTTCAAGAACCACACAAGGCAACTTTGAGACTGCACGGAACACATAGAGCAAAGCATTGCTGCACAGGACCTCTGCGATTTTGTAAAGGTCCTGTGCAGGTTTGCACAGGGTCTATACAGTCACAAGTGCCTTGTGTTGTCCCTATGAGACTTCTTGCCATTTTTTGACTCTGTTCTAGTCCGTTTCAGCTCTGATTTAAGCCCGGTTTCATTCTATGGATTCATAATCGAGTACTGGTTGTCTGAAGGTGCAAATTTGAGGGTTCACAGAAGGCTGACCTTTTTTTTAAAAAAAAAAAAAATTAGTTGTTGGTTTGTGTTAGAAAATTGGGTTTCCAGATAGTAATGCATTTGAAGGCTAAATTTTTCTTTCAAGCACTCTATCCCCTTAACTCCTGCTAGTTAATCGGCTAGCGGAATTGCCATAACAACTCTAAGTAGTATGTTAAACCTAGCAGGTGTCAAGCTGTGGTTGGATCAATAGGTGCAAAATTAAGGGTTCACAAGGACCCATTGATTTGAAAACTCTAAGAAGATACCAATATTTCCTACTTGCTAATACCCATTGGTTTGGAAATTTCATAGCTTGTACTCTTCATTAGTAAGACAATTACTTGCTAATTCATACTTTTGTCGTTTAACCATTTGTATCTTCACATCATCTTTAAAAGAATTCACCTATACCTTATTATGTCCAATGCATGCCTATTGAAACTCTGTTAGTTAGATTAGACATATCTAGACAAAAGAAAATTTGAAGTTTCAATGGTGTAATCAAGTAAATTTCAATGTTTAATAATGCAATCAAGCTTTTCCAAGCAAACTAACCAAACATAAAGAGTTAATTACCAATAAAACTAGAAGATCAAAACATAAAAAAGGCATAAATTCATCTTATGTAAAAAAAAAGAGAAAAAAATAAAAAAAAATGATACAATTCAAGTATAATACAAGCAACAAATTTTATTTCCGAGCTAAGAAAATGATGTTTTACCTTACTTGAATAGTAAACAGCCTTTTATATGCCATGAATCTTATTTTACTAGAGAGATTACAGAAGCTAATAGATAATAGCCTCTGATCAGTTGGCTTTAAAGAACTTAGCATTGAATATTTATAATAATTTGAAAGGTAGAAAATTTATTAAACACAACCATCACATTGAAAACTAAGCATTAGAAGCATTGATATACAAAACATAAAATAGCTATATGATCATTTGGTACTATGGTTGAAAACTAGCTTTTGAAAAAGGAACCTTTATATGGACTATTTAATTGAAATTTAATTCAGTAACACCTATTTATTTGAAACTTAATTTAGTAACACAAGAAATGTAGTTGAATGTTGAATATAATAAAGATTCAAAAAAATCCTAATTTAATAGGAATCCTAATTAGGTTAGAAAGCCTAATTGGACAAGAATAAGGACTAAAATTTAAAAAAGAAATAAAGAAAAGAAATTATACTAGGATTAGAAAAGTCAAACCAGAATTTAGAAGGATTAGGATAACCAATTCCAAGTTTGTTTTGGAGGGATGCTTTAACTTAGTCAAACTCCTTGTAGGATGATGAATTTAATGATTCTCCTTGTACAATCAAGAAAATCAACTTTTTTTCTTGTCATCTTGACTCTAGGAACTGAATAACTTCTACAAATATGCCAAAATTTCATATTTCAACATTTTTTCCTTCTCTTAGTCCTTTTAGATGAATTTTTTTGCTCTCTTTTTTTTATTTATTTAAATTATGAATTTTTTTCTTTTCTTTTTTTTTCTTCTTTAATCCAACAAGTAATAATCAACACTTAAGGATTGAAATTTAAACAACAAATCTAAATTGAAGAAAACACAAAACAACAAAGACAAGACTCTAGAAGCGAACAAATTGAAGAACAAGACACTATTGAATTTTGAATGGTAAGTTAATTAATTTTTTTTTTGTTGTTTTATGATTGCAAACAATGAATCAAAGCTAAATAAATAGAAATAAAACAAATGATAATAAATGAAAAGGATCGATCACAAACAAAACAATTTAGAATTTAGAACAAGGACAAACTAGCTAAAAATGATTTTGATTTTTTTTTTATTTTTCTTACCTAAAACAAAGTAAACAAAATTAATAAAATGAAGACAAATAAAATTTAGTGAAATGAAAATAAATGGAAACAAGAGAAAAAAATAGAAAATAAAGCAAAACGGAAAGATATATCCTGATTTGGAGCCTGTGCTCTGATACCAAACTTATATGAACCCTAAGTATATTAAACTTAAGACCCAATATCTTTACGCTTTGAAGCAACTCCTTAAAAAGCTAAATTAGGTTTTCCCAAGTCCATAACCTAAATCCAACCCATGATATAGTACCTTGGAATATGATCACCTTGGAAGATGATCTCCACGACACAATACCAACTTGTGAAAAAAAAAACCTTCAAATAAATACACATAAAGTAATTAGATTTGATTGTAAGAACTTGATTCAAGTAAGAATCAAAACCAAAAGATAACATTCTTAAGAAAACTAAATTTTATTAATTAAAGACTTAATTGAATTTTACATAAATGGTTGAGTTTATATAAGGGCTCAACCTTAAATTAGAATCAACTATGTACTAGGAAATCTTCCTATACAAAGATTAAAGATTCCTAACTAGAAAACTATTCCTAATTAATAATTAAATTAGAACTAAATTTTAAAATAAGTTAAGAATCTTTCCTATATAAGAGAAGTTATTTCCTAACTAAAAACTATAATCTAATTAATTACACTATGAAATTCGGATGGGCCTTTTGACCTAACATAAGATAGGCCAAAAACTAATTAAAACATGAAAATAAACTAGTTTAAACAACTCTTAGGCTTTATACATAACATAGGCAGCCCAAACCATATAACAAACTAACAAAACATGAGTTTAAACAAGTAAAACAACCTAATTACTTGGATAGAAAAGTAGAAATAAGTTGAATTGCAGAACAACCTCTTCATCTTGACATTATGCTCGAATATAAGGATTATCCCTTTGAAGCTTCCTTGAATGCAATATCTTCTATAAGCAAAGGTCGTGATGCAATAAGATTGCAAGAAACTTTATACAACAATATTTTCTTCTTGAATGATTCATCAATCATGCATGACGGTTGTATTGCATGCCTTTGTATGCTATCTTAATAGAAATGACAACCTTGAAGAGCCTTCTTGAAATCTTTAACTTATATGTATTTGTGGGATTCTTTCAAGGCATATGGATTCTCATCAGCTTCTCTATTGAAGTGAGCTACATAATTCAAAGAGATTCTCCTTCTTTTTGGATTATCTATTCCAAGAATTGAGTCTTCTTTTAAGTTGGGATGCTTGCTCCAAACCGATGAATGAAGTTCTTAGTAAGTTGTTTGAAAGAAGAGATATTGTCTTCTTCTAAGTCGTTAAACCATTTGGTGGTAGGTCCTTCCAAAGACCCATAGAAAGCTTGACATAAGACCACATTGCTCATGGTCTAGAGTTCCATAGTGTGCTTGTAGTCCATGACATGAGTCTTTATATTAGATTCTCCATTGTATCTTGCAATGGATGGTGACTTGAAGTTCTCTAGCATTTGATAATAACTTATTCTTTTGATGAAATATAATCTTAAAGCAAGTGCCAGATATTTATCCATTACCTTCTTGCTTTGATCTATTTCCATTTCTTTGGAAAGCTTCTTCACTCTGTCCATCATCTCTTTAGGATCATGTCAACTAGTAGCTTTTTGGCTATGCCAACTATTATGCTTTTTGTGATGAGAGGAAAATGATTTTAGGTTCATTCTGCTCTTCGTTTAAAACATCCCTCATGGCTAGGAGTCAAATTATCCTTCTCCTTATCACAATAATCTCATCTCCCTTCTTTTGTACATTATGATGGTTCTTCACCTCAAGGTGATCTTTCATCATCAACATACAAATTCTTTCCATGCTTAAATCTTATATCCCTTCATGGTGAAAGAATTTTTCCATCACCCTTTTCATTTCTAGCAAATTCATCTCAATCGACATTCACCATCTTAGACTTCAACCTTTGTCCTTGACTCTTTTTAGGCCTTACATCATCATGAACTCCAAATTGATAAGGTAAAGGTTGATTCACCTTACCCCTTACTGTATGTTCTCTAATCGTGATAGTTTTGTGAATAGGAGGCATGGGTGTTTGATTTTATATAGCAGCCAAGGGTTGAATTATAAAGGATAAGTGTGAGACAATAGTATTCAATAATCATAATGATGATGGAACATCTATTTGAGGTGTTGAGGCAATAGATGAAAGGGTTTGAGCATAATACGGCATGAAGTTGTTCAAATATTTCACGGAAGGTGGCAAATCCATGGGGAAGGCCTGTGAACCTTGCAAACAAGTTGAGTGATGTGCTAATGGCTCTGAGGGTGATATTCCTATTGAGCCTTGACTTATAGAAGTGTTAGGAACCCCTTAAATGGACATTCTTTGATATTAAGGCTGTGAAGAAGAAGGTTGTTCATCATGTTAAGTCATTCTTCAAGTGAATTTCCAGGTTTAATATGTTTATTAGATTTCTTATGGTGTTTAAGTGTTTATGAGAAGAATAAAGAAAAGAAATCTATGGTAGCTATCCTTTAAGAGGAAAAGAAGTTGCAGGTTTACAAAATCTAGTTACCCATTCTCCACAGGCAACGCTAATATGATGAGCTCAGAATTTGTGAATGGTGGAAATATGTTGGACTGATGATAAAAGTGGGCTATCTAAGCTCATATTAACCTGTAAAATAAGAAAGAATTGGTGAAGGATCCTAGGCTTTGGCCTAGAAAGGAATCTCCAATGTGCAAGTTAGTGATGAAAGTTAAGAGCATTTTCAGTGAAAAGAAGGAAAATGGAAGATGAAGAAGTAGCTAATTTGTATAGATTGCATGGCTACTATATATATTTAGAGGTTACTTCTAATTAATGAGAGTGGAACACATGCCATGCATTCATAGTGACAAGGAGGTTGATTTATCTTCATAGGTGTCACTTAGAGAAGTCCTCCTTATCATAAGGCAAGTGAAGGAGATTGCTTTGTCATGGTGAAAAATGCTGGGTTATGCTTTGATCACTAAGCTTGGCAAAAGAGTGAGAAGATGGAGTTATCTTATGACTCCTTAGTGAGAAGATGTCTTAATGAAAAGGTCCTTTGGAGGTCTATTGGCTAGTGACAAAGATGGTGGAGACGGTGAAGAGGAGGATATCAATGCATAGAAGCAATGTCCTTTGGCTAGCAATGTACCTTTTGTTCTTTTTGACCTCTTAGACTAAGCTTTATTTATTATTGGGCTTTAGGTAAAGCCCATCAAATTCCTTAAGAGATTAGCATTCTTAAAGGCCCAAAGCCCAATTTTTCTTAAGGAATATTTTTTTCTTTATCACTTAAGATTGGATTTCTCAACCACCAACAACACAAGTAAGTATGAAGTGATGAATGATCCAAGGAATATTTCTTACTAATTGTTTGAGGCTTGAAACTCTAAAAGTCTTAATTGATTCTTAATTGATAGTAGATTAGATTAGGGAGAATTAAAGGAAAAAGATGAAACTATGCTGAAGTACTTAGAAAAGGCTAAGGACTTAATTCAAAAAATGAAAAACAGAAATGTAGACATTCAGTTTAATAAAGTCCATCAAATTGATAATTGTAAAGCAGATAGTATTAGCAGAATGGTAGCAACTCATCTAACTAAACTACCTTAAAAAATCTTTGTAAGATCACTTCCTTATCCAAGCATTCAAGATGGCAAAGAGGTTATGCAAGTGGAGGAAGAGTCTAGCTAGATCAGTCCTATTAAAGCCTATCTAGATAAGGGAGAACTACCTTCAGACTCGAAGATGGCAACAAAGGTTCGATATTGAAGTGCTCACTTTTCATTATGTGATGGAATACTTTATAAAAGAGCTTATTATTTTCCATGGCTAAGTGTCTTAAGCGAAATGAAGCAAGTTATATGTTGCAAGAGGTACATGAAAGGTCTTATGGGATGCACATAGGAGGTAAAGCACTAGCAGCGAAAGCGATTAGACAAGGATACTTTTTCTTGACAATTAAATAAGATGCCATTAAGTTGGTACAAAGTTATCCTATTTGTCAAAAGTATGCTCATAGCTAATATACTCAAGTAACAAAATAGATCCCAATTATAGGCTTCTAGTTATTCGCTAAATGGGGAATAGACATCATGGGGCCTTTTCTAATAGAGGTTAGAGAAAATTCTTGCTTATAACTATGGAGTAATTCACCAAATGGGTAGAAGATGAAGCACTTGCCACAATCATAATAAAAAAAAAAATTATCAACTTCTTATGGAGGAATATCTTATGTCAATTTGGTGTTCCATATTAGCTTGTTAGCGATAATGGAAAGTAATTTGATAATTCAACAATTTGAGCTTTTTATGATGGTCTTTAGTTAGACAATACTTCTCATCTATTACTCATCCATAATCAAATAAGCAAGTCAAAGTGGTTAATCAAACTATCCTTCAGGGACTGAAGAAGTGGCTTGATGGACATAGCAGAGGTTGGGCAAATGAACTTTACCATGTCCTTTAGGCATATCTAACAGTACTAAGAGAAATAATAAATGAAACTCCTTTTAGTCCAACTTATGGCATAAAAGCTATAATTATAGTTCACATTGGCATGTTGAGTGGAAGGATCAATTTTATTAGTGAAGAACTCAATGACCAACATGTGAAAAATTGATCTAGATCTCTTACAAGAGCTTCATGAAAAGCAATTGTTCATTTAAAAGCTTATAAGACTAAAGCAGCCAATTATTTCAACTAAAAAGTTAAAACTTGGGTGCTTGTCATAAGAGACCTAGCCTTAAGATACCTTGAAGTCATAGGCTGTAAAGAAGTAATAGGCAAATTGGCACTAATATAGAAGGACCATATTAAGTACAAAAAGAGAGAGGTCCTGCAACATATAAACTTGTAACATTAGAAAGAGTTAAAATTCTTCACACTTGGAATATTCAACACCTCAAGATGTACTATAAATAATTCAAAAATGAAGAAGTATTTTCCAAAATGTTCTACTTCATGAAGCATTCTTCACATTTCTCTTTTCCATCGCCATGGCGAAGATAAAGCCCTTATCAAAGAAAAGCCAAAGCCTTCACCAAGGTGAAGCATTAAGTCCCCTGGAAGAAGGTACCCAAAAACCTCATTAAGTTAAGGTCCTCATCAAGATGTGGTATATTCCCTTCATTAAGGCAAAGACAAAGCCTTTACTAAGGCAAGGCCAAAGTCTCCACCAAGGTGAAGAATTAAGTCTTCTGCAAGAAGGCATCCAAAAACCTTATCAAGGTGAGGTCCTCATCAAAGTGAGGTATATTTCCTTCACTAAGGCGAAGAAAAAGCCCTTGCCAAGGCAAGGCCAAAGTCCTCTATTTGCCCTTATGCAACAAGAAGGGAGGTTGAATTGGTGGGAAATTAAAAAATGGATAGAAGAAGATAAGGAAGGAGAATGAGCACAATCAATTTTATAGTGGTTCAGGTATTAACAAACCCTACATCCACTCCCTAATCTCAAATGGATATTCTACTACTAGATGATACTTACAAGGAGTTTCAAGCTCACTCCAAACTTACAATGTGTTTTCAGTGGCTCACACACAACCCTTATAAGTGTTTCCCTTAGGCTCACACTTAAACATATATAAGTGTTTTCTAATGACTCACTCTCAACCCAATAATATGTGTTTTCAAGGCTAACACTCAACCCTTTGAGCTATTAATGTTCTTACAACAACCAAATGATAACAATTAAGAGGTAAGGCTTTGAGAATTAAAATTGCAAGAGTTTGGCTTAAATGAAAGTTATTGGATGCTAAATGAAGGTCTTTGGAGGGGGTATTTATAGCTTCTTCCCTCCAAATTTCCATTACAAAGAGATACTAAGAAGGATTCTCACAACAGCCACAATATCTTGCATTAAATGTACTGTCAGAGCTGGGTAGTGGTCACTAAGCCTTTTTTCGTAGTCGCCACTCATTTTTTGCAATCGCAACTCCTTTTTTGTAGTTGTGATCTTCGTAATTCATAATGGCTAGGTCACATGTGGCATCTTCTCGTTGGTTCTTCAACTATCTGTTAGAAGCTCTAAATGCTATATGCATTTCATGGTCATGACTTATAATTTGCTGTTGCGAATCAGGTATCGCACCCTTGGTCACAGTCACAACTCAGGTCGCAATTCTCTCTAAGTCTTGAGGCTGAACAATTTGCCTTCTGATTGTCTTGATCATGATTGTGATTTATTGGTAGCGATCGCTAATTTTCTATCTTGGGCGCGACTCAAAAGTCATCTTTTATACTTTGGGAGATTTTGATTTCCTTTCAATTTCAATCAATAAATATGTTATATTTTGCAAAACAAACACTTGAACAAACATTATATAACCTTCAATTTGATTGACAAGAGCAAAATAGACATTGACTAAGTTTTGAAATAACTTAGGTCAACAATCTCCCCCTTTTTGATTTTGACAATTAAACTTAAATATAAAATAGAAGTTAAATGTAAATAACATTTAATTCATCAAGATTTCTCCCCCTCAATTTATGCAACAAATGACAAAGAAAAATATAAAGTGGAGAACATATTCTCTAGTGATGTTCATTTGAGTTTATTTAAGTTCTTATGTTTCTCCCCCATTGGTAATATAAAAAAGAAATAGAGAAAAATATATTACAATAGATCAAAGAATAAACAAGATAAAAATAAAGAAAATAGATAATTGTAGTAATTTGAAATTTATAATGCCACATTGGAATGCATTAAAAGTAAGACAAAAACTATAAACATAGTAAGCTAAACAAAAGAAAGAAAACAAAATATTTTTGAAAAAATCTAATCATCTGCTCCATCTTTGGGTTCCTCTTCTTCTTGATGAGGGGCCTCTTCTTCTTCATGAGGGGCTTCCTAATGTGTCTCCACCTCTTCTTCACTATATTGCCATTCTTGGAGGTTACACTGAAGAAGACCTATATGACCTTGTATATCAAATATATCTTGGTGGATATGATCTAGAAGTGAAAGTCTCCTCAAGACTTTATGAAGAAGTCTATTGGTTTCCTCCTGAGGATGAGATGGAGGGACAATGGGTGCTACTTAGGGTGCTTCCTCTTATGGTTGACTAGGTTCACCTACCACCACCCTCGATCTTTTCCTTGTCCTCTCTTGGATCCCAACATCTCCAAAAAGATAATCATATTTCCCATCCTTTTCTCTCAATGCCTTGTTATTGATAATGTATTGAAAGTCAATGAGGGATTTTTTGATTGGTTTTTAGAGAATGGCTATGTTGGGTGGAGTAAGAGCCCCAACATATTTGGCTACGATAGAAATGTAGGAAGAGAGGAGAATGGTGCCTTTTTTGGTTAAAGAAAGGTGAAGGAATTGATATACAAGAAACCTAGCGGATTGGATTGGTTTTCCCTTGACAAGACCATATAGGAAGAAGAGATATCTTTGGGAAACCTTTTCATTTCCATCCCCTCTATCATTGATGGTGAGGGTGACAATCCTATGAAGAAGCTAAAGAGAAATGGTCTTGATGTGTTTGGCTAGGGAGGATTTTGGATCGAATTTTGGCTCAATGGAAATTTTAGTCCAAAAAGAGTTAAGGAGAAGGGAGAAATCATTGATGGTGTAGGCACCCTCAATTTGGAAACCAAAGATGTTAGCAAGATCACTAAGAGAAAGCTCATGAGGTGACCAAAAAATTGAAAATCTATGGCATAATGGCCACCAGGAGGATGAAGTTTTTTGTGGACAACTCAGGTGGCAAGGAATTCCCTAGTTAGCTTATCATACCCATCTTCATCTACAAAAACAAATTGCCCCCATTCTAAATTTTTGAGGTAGCCAATGATGCTATCCTCAATTTATAAAGTTTTGAGACACACTAAGGTAGGAAATTTGGAGGGTAAGATAGTTTTCTCTTGAATCTTAAGAAAATTTTGTTTTTCCTCTCGTGTAACACCCCTCATTAGTTCAAGAGGAGAGGGTTCGGAGGAGGTTTGGACTTCTTTTCCTTTTCTAAAGGGTCTCCTTAAGGCCATTGATGGAGAAGTAGATGGAGAATGAGAGGAAAATTGAAAGTAAAATGAGAGGAGAGTTGAAGAAAGTAAGGTTTTAGCTAAGAAAAGAGTTTGGAGATGTTTGAGAATAGTTAAACTTGAGACAGGAGGGTATTTATAGGCAAAAATGGGCTAAAAAATGGTCAAAAATGGCTAGTTTTTGCATTAAATTGATTTTTGCCAGTTGAAAAATGGCTAGTTTTAAATACTGCTAAAACTCTGCTTCGCGACCGCAACTACCTAGTCGCGACTGCGAATTTTGAAAAAATAAAAAATCATGTTTGCTATTTTATTATCGCGAGTAGGATTTTGGAATGTAAAGATAACAGCTAGAAATTTTAAATTTAGCAACCGCTAATTTCATGTCGCGACTGCAAATTTTAAAATGACAGAAAAACTTGAAAATTTTTGAAGGAATTTGAGTGTAATGCAATTGGCATTATAGTTCAAGATTAAAATGAATATAATTATATATTCAACAAACTATGATAAAATAAATTATTGAAAATTAATTTCAAGCAATTTGGATCAAATACCAAAAATCAACCAGAAAGCAACAAACATGCAACCAAAATGCAAAAGGTAAAAAAGTTAAATTTAAATGACTTAAGGATCATCTCAATTCATGAATTTAACATAGTAAAAAGTGAAAGATAAATGTCATAATATGCATAAAATTTTAATGCAAATGAAAAACTTTATGTAATTTTTAAAATCTAAGGCAATGAGCTCCTATCAAGCATGCCAATTTCCCTTTTTACAAAATTTAATCTTTCTTCATTTGGGGGTTTTATGAAAATATCAGCAAGTTGGTTAGTTGTATAAATAAATTCTAATACAACACCACCATTTTGCACATGATCTCTCAAAAAATGATACCTAATGTCTATATGCTTACTTCTAGAATGTTGAATGGGATTTTTAGAAAGATTTATGGCACTTGTGTTATCACATTTGATGGGAATGTGATCAATCACTGAACCATAGTCCTTAAGTTGTTGTTTCATCCAAAGAACTTGAGTGCAACAACAACCCGCCGCTACATATTCCGCTTCGATAGTGGACAAAGCTACCGAAACTTGTTTCTTGCTAAACCATGAAACTAAACATTCACCAAGAAAATGACAAGTTCTAGAAGTGCTTTTTCTATCAAGCAAGCTACTGGCATAATCTGCATCCGAAAAACCAATTATTGTAAAAGATGAATTTTTAGGATACCAAAGCCCTAAATGCAATGTGCCATATAAATACTTCAAAATTCTTTTAACGGTATGCAAATGAGATTCTTTAGGACAAGATTGAAAACATGCACACAAACAAACACTATACATTATATTTGGTCTAGATGCCATAAGGTAGAGAAGAGAACTAATCATACCTTGATACTTCTTCTCATCTATAGGCTTACCCTTTTCATATTTGTCAAGCTTAGCTGATGTGCTCATTGGAGTCTTGCTACTTTTGCAACCATCCATGCCAAACTTCTTGAGAAGCTCTCTTGCATATTTGGATTGGTTGATGAAGATGACATCTTTGCATTGTTTGATTTTTAGCCCTTGGAAGAACTTGAGCTCACCCATCGTGCTCATCTCAAATTTCCTAGTTATAAACTTGGCAAATTCTTCACAAAGATGTTCATTAGTAGTACCAAATACAATATCATCAACATAAATTTGAACAATTAAAGTGTCATTTTTGTGTCTTTTTACAAAAAGCCTTGTGTCAACTTTTCCCTTAACAAATTCATTTTTCAAAAGAAATACACTTAGCCTTTCATACCAAGCTCTAGGAGCTTGTTTACTTCAACATAAACTTTCTCCTCAATAAATCCATTTAAAAAAGCACTTTTAACGTCCATTTGAAAAAGTTTAAAATGCATATGACATGCATAAGCAAGCAAAATTCTAATAGCCTCTAATCTTGCTACAGGAGCATAAGTTTCATTATAATCAATGCCTTCCTTTTGGTTGTACCATTTGGCAACCAATCTAGCCTTATTCCTAGTGATGAAACCATGCTTATCTAACTTATTTCTATAAACCCATTTACATCAAATAATGGGATGATCTTTGGGTATAGGAATAAGTTCCCAAACTTTGTTTCTCTCAAATTGGTTGAGTTCCTCTAATATAGCAATCACCCAACTCTCATCATTAAGAGCCTCATCAATGGTCCTTGGCTCAATTTGAGAAACAAAAGCAAAATTATTATCTAAGGCTTTATAATGAGATCTAGTACTTACACCCTTAGATGGATCACCTATGATTTGCTCCTTGGGATGATTATTGGGATATCTCCACTCCTTAGGGAGTTCTTGAACATCTTCCTCTTGTGGATTTGATTGATCCTCATGATCTTGTTGGTTTTCCACTTGGTCTTCAACTTCCTTTGGAGTCTCATCTTGATCCAATCCAAGCTTTTCAAATTCACCTACAAGATCATCAAGAGCACTACCTTTCCTAAGATCAAGTTTACTAGATTCATCAAATACAACAATCATAGACTCTTCAATTACTATAGTCTTTTTTTTAAAGACTTTATAAGCTTTACTAGTGGTGGAATATCCTAAGAAAATGCATTCATCGGTTTTAGAAGCAAATTTCCTAAGGTTATCCTTGGTATTTAATATGTAGCAGTTGCAACCAAAAACTCTTAGATATGAAATCTTGGGCTTTCTTCCATTCAATAACTCATAAGCTGTTTTATTCAAAATGGGTCTTTTAAAAACTCTATTTGAAATGTAACATGAATTGTTAACAGCTTCCACCTAAAAATAAGTTGGTAAACCATATTCATTAAGCATGGTTCTAGCCATTTCAATCAAGGTTCTATTTTTCTTTTCTACAACACCATTTTGTTGAGGTGTCTTAGGAGAGGAAAAATTATGTGAAATTCCATGTTCAATGCAAAAATTTTCAAAAAATTCATTTTCAAATTCTTTTCCATGATCACTTCTAATTGTGGAAATGAAATAGCCTTTCTCATTTTGAACTTTTTTTGTAAAACTTTTGAATGCATCAAAAGCATCACTCTTATGAGTTAAGAAACTAACCCAAGTGAATCTAGAGTAGTCATCAACAAGCACATAGGCATACATTTTTCCACGTAAACTAGCAACTCTACTAGGTCCAAACAAATCCATATGAATAAGTTGAAGGGGTCTAGAAATACTTACAATATTTTTTGATTTGTAGGATGACTTGTGTTACTTTCCCATTTGACAAGGTCCACATGTCTTATCCTTTGAGAATTTGATCTTTGGAAGTCCTTCAACAAGCTCATCCTTGCAAAGGCTATGAAGAAGCTCTATGCTTGCATGTCTAAGCCTTCTGTGGCAAAGCCAAGATTCATTGCTAATAGACATGAAATACTTGACATCTTGGTTAGCCAAATCATCTAAGTTAATCACGTAAGTATTGCCCTCCCTTTTAACCTTAAACACTACATTGTCATTAACTAAAGTGGTGACAATGCATGCTTTAGAGTCAAAGGTGACTTTATTACCCTTATCACATAATTGACTTACACTAAGCAAGTTAAATTTTAAACCATCAACCAAAAGAACATTTTCAATGAGAGAAAGATTGTTCTTACCAATGGTGCCAATGCCAACTATCTTACCTTTGGCATTGTTACTAAATGTGATGTTTCCACTTCTCTTTTCTTTCAAATTTGTGAAGAGGCTTGCATTTTTTGTCACATGTCTTGAACATCCACTATCTACATGCCATTTGTTCTCTTTGGTAGTGGATTTGAGACACACCTACAAGAAAAGATTAATCATCTTGTTTTAGGTACCTAAATATACTTCGATCCTTAGGGTTAGCCTTAGAAGGGTCCTCAAGCTTGAGTTGAGCCTTCCTTATATAACAAAATACATTTATATGACCATCTTTCATACAATAATGGCATTTGAGTTTTGACTTTAAGGTTTTCTTAGCCATTTTGTCAATAAATTTTGGTCTTTTCACAACATTATGACATGAATACATATAAAGACAAGTGTTATGTTATGATTATGGATGTCTTTAAGCATGCCTCTTTTGATACATAAATGCATGGTTAACTCTTTGAGGCTTAACTCTTAAGTCTAATGTAACCTTTTGAGTCCTTTTGGGACTTGGAGGTTTAGTGTATGTTTTCACTTCCTTGTGAATTACCTCAATGCTAGAGGTTTGAGGTGTTATAGCCTTTATGAACATAGTGGGTGAGGATGTGGATGGAGATGAGCTACCAAAGCCACGACCATGTCTCACAAAGGGTGGCCTTTGTGATATAATAAGAGTATCCAAGGCTTCTTTTCCTTTGTGAAATTTTGAGATTGAGTTTCTTAATTCTTCAACCTCAATTTTCAAAGCATTATTTTCTTTATATAAAGAATTAAAAGAGGAGTTTTTCGAAGTAATTTCCTCCAATGAGCTTTTTAAGCTAACATTGGAGGTTTTCAAGCTTAAAACAAGTTTCTCTAATTCTTTAAAATTCTCCTCCAACTTAGAATGCTTTTCCTTAAAAAATTTCATTTTTGATTTATACTTTTTCCTTAAAAAATTAGCTCATCCTCACATGCATATCTTCATCAATATCATCACAAGATTGAGAGTTAGAGCTTACCTCATTTGATGAGTCCCCTAAGGCCGTGAAATATATGTTTGCACCATCCTCTTCCTCTTCCTTACTTGAGGAGTCATCATCCCATATTGCTTTGAAGCCTTTTTTCTTCTTCTCCTTATCCCATTTCTTTTTCTTCTTGATGTTGGGACATTCTGTTTTTATATAACCTTGCTTGCCACATTCATAGCAAGTAATGTCATTCTTCTTTTCTTTGCTTGAGTTTAAGTTGTAATTTAATGATGATCTTTTAAAGGGCCTCTTTTCTTTGTTTCTTCTCTTGATGATGTCTTTGACCCTTTTTTAGAGCATAGCAAGTTCTTCATCATCATCATCTTCACTTCCCTCCGATTCACTTGAGCTCCCATATTCTTTTTTGCTTTTGAGAGAGGATTGGAGAGCTAAGGATTTCTTTCCCTCCTTCTCTTGATTCTCTTCCTTCTCTATCAATAAAGACATTTCTTTGGTAAGGTGTTTTCCAATGAGGACATCGGTAGGAACCTTTCTAAGATCCTCATTAGCTTCTTTTATACCAGCAATTCTAGCTCTATAATCTTTCTTTGGGAGAGTTTTGAGAATCTTATAGTTTATATTATTCAAGGTGTATACTTTGCCTAATTTCTTCATGTTGGTGACAAGGGCTAGAAGCTTATTTGTTATGTCGGTGACACTTTCATTAGGTTTCATCTTGAAGAGCTCATATTCAGTTGTGTACGGCTAAATCTTTTTCTCATTAACTTGCTTTGTTCCTTCATGGTAGTTTTGTAAAGATTTCTAAATGCTAAATTCACTTAAACAATATTGAACTCTACCACATGCTTCTTTTGAGAATGAACTAAGAAGAATTGCCATGGCTCTCTTATTTTTCCCATTAGCTTTTCTTTATGCATCCACCATTCTTCTCTAGGAACCAATTCTTCAACATCATCAACTTTTCTTGATAGAGGTTTCCATTCTTTGATTATGCAATCCCATACATCAATGACATCACTATTAGGATATACCTCCATTCTATATTTCCAATGCGCATAATCAGTACCATCAAAGTGTGGCTTGAGGTGATGCATCCCTTCATTGGCCATTTTGATCTTTTCTCACACAATTAAGCTTAAAGAATGAGACCAAAGCTCTAATACCAATTGGTTGCCCTTATACACTAAGAAGGGGGGTTTAATTGGTGGGAAATTAAAAAATGGATAGGAGGAGATAGGGAAGGAGAATGAACACAATCAATTTTATAGTGCTTCAGGTATTAACAAACCCTACATCCACTCTCTAATCTCATTTGGGTATTCTACTACTAGATGATACTTATAAGGAGTTTCAAACTCACTCCAAACTTACAATGTGTTTTTAATGGCTCACACACAACCCTTACAAGTGTTTCCCTTAGGCTCACAATTAAACCTATACAAGTGTTTTCTAATGACTCACTCTCAACCCAATATTATGTGTTTTCAAGGCTAACACTTAACCTTATGAGCTATTAATGTTCTTACAACAACCAAATGATAACAATTAAGAGGTAAGGCTTTGAGAATTAAAATTGCAAGAGTTTGGCTTAAATGAAAGTTTTTGGATGCTAAATGAGGGCCTTTAGAGGGGGTATTTATAGCTTCTTCCCTCCAAATTCCTGTTACAAAAAGATACCAAGAAGGATTCTCACAACAGCCTAATATCTTGCATTAAATGCACTGTCACAGCTGGGTAGCAGTCGTTAAGCCTTTTTTCTGATCACGACTCATTTTTCATGATTGCGACTCATTTTTTGCAATCGCAGCTCCTTTTTTGCAATCGCGATCTTCATAATTCACAATAGCTAGTTCACACATGGCATCTTCTCGTTGGTTCTTCAACTATCCATTGGAAGCTCTGAATGCTGTATGAATTTCACGGTCACGACTTATAATTCACTATAATGAATCAAGTATCTTACCCTTAGTCATAGTCGCGACTGAGGTCGTGATTCTTTCTGAGTCTCGAGGCTGAAAAATGAACAATTTGCCTTCTTATTGTCTTGGTCGCAAAATCTTGGTCGCAGTTGCGATTTATTGGTCGCGATCACTAATTTTTTGTCTTGGGCACGACTCAGAAGTCATCTTTTATACTTTGGAAGATTTTGATTTCCTTTCAATTTCAATCAATAAATATGATATATTCTATAAAACAAATACTTGAACAAACATTAGATAGCCTTCAATTTGATTGACAAGATCAAAATAGAGATTGACTAAGTTTTGAAATAACTTAGGTCAACATCCTCATTAAAATGAGGCACATTTAATCTTTAAGCAAAGAACTTTACAACATGTCAAGCCGCCAAGGCAAAAGCAATAACAAGTTATTCCCTTTTTTAGATGGAGAGAAAAAAATATATCCACAGTTCAAACTTAGACTAAAGTTCAAAGTTTAGAGTAAAGTTCAAGTGATTTAATTAATTCAATTCAAGATTCAATTTAAAGAGCTAAGTATCAATTTTAAATTCAACTCAATTCAATTATTTACAAAGAAGTCTCAAGAGACGAAGAAATATTGGAAAAGAATATAAGTCTATTCATTAAATCAAAAAATTTTACAAAAGAATTACAAAAGTATTATGCACAGAAAAATTTTCTAAGGTCTAAAATAAAAATCCAAAGAATGAAGCTACTTTGATGAAGATTGCCCATAAGCAAAGGTGTCCTTTGAACGAGAGCTCTTATTTGTAAAGAACAAAGCAACTAGATTGCCTTCGTTAATGTTGGAAACTGTAATAATTTGTTTCTTCAAACCTTATTGAAGCACTCTGGGGAACTTCTTTACAGCATCATCAATTGCCTTGTTATAGAAATTTGTGGCTCGCTGCATTCCCTTAAGAGGATGAACTTCCTGAGTGCTTCAGACTTTATAAATCATTAATGATAGATTCCTAATATTTTTGGCACTCTCAGCTTGATGCTTTGCTTCCTTATCTTGCATTTCTCAACATTCAGCTCTTGCTCTAGCTCTTTAATCATCCTCTTCACCCTAGCCTATTTGTTTTAGCTAGCTCTGAGTTGATCTACTTGATCATGCAACTGGTCAATCCTTGACCTTAGCATATGTGCTTCCTCTTCAACACTCTTTAAAGAATATTAAAACTCTTTAACACGCTTGTCCTTTTATGATAAAGACTCATATAAAGAAGAAACAATAGCATTGAGCTATTTAGTCCTCTTCTTTGAGGCTTCTTTAACTACTTTCAGCCTCCCTTGTCAATGGATCACATCCTCAAGCAAGCCAACATTTATAGTTTACAGCCCCTCCACTTTGGCTTGTAATTTCTTGAGCTCCTCAGAGCTTTTCCTTTCTCAATTACCTTAGTTCATTAGAAAAATGATCGATAATAGCACACTATTGTCTAATGAGCTCAATACACTTTAGTATTATTCTTTAGTTTAAGTTTTAAGATAGAACTCATCATAGGCATCTATACTCTTTATCATCATGGTAGTTCTCCTAGTCTATATAAAAGTAAATGGGTGAATAAGAGATAAAACATGAAAGGAAGATCAGTAAACAAAGAGATACTTACATCATAGCCTTTAAAGGCTTTTTTTGCAACTTGTTGAAAGTTTTAGGTTGATTGCATGAAGATGGGAAAGGATGTAGACCCACGGCTAGATCATTGGCAAAGTTAATTGTGTCATCATCTTTTGAAATAACTTTATTTTCTTAAGTGCTGGAATAAAACCTTGGATTGCTTTGTGAAGAGCTTGTGGCAAATTAGAGGAAGTTTACTGCAAAGCTCTTCATTGTTTAAGACCTTCTCCCTTAGGTACTTCAGCCCACTAACTAGTATGCCCTTCATTATAGAAAAGGGTCTTTAATCCATAGTTTTTGCTTTAATCCTAGTGCTTTCAATGCACCCTAATATCTACGGGAGGTTAGTACCAATAAAAGAGAATTATGGAATAGGAGGATGCTTCCAAGCTAATTCTTTGCCTTTATCTTCTATAAGATCCATAAAAGGGATAGTAATTGCTTCAAAAGATATGTTTGCCTTAGCTTCACAGACACTTCTTCCCTCCATTAACTGAGCTTTGACACTTATTTGAATTAAGGGTTCATTGCTAACTATACTTAAGGCTCACCCTTAGAAGTAGTAGCAACAACAGCAGTAGCCTCAGCTCTTGCTTCTTCAGCTGCTAGATTATTATAATATTCATCAAAATAAAAAAGTTTAAGTTCTCCTCTGCAAAAGAACAAAACACATAAGTAAAAATACTTAGCACCAAATGTAAAATCATCAAGTGTTAAGTATTAAAGCTAATATACTAGGAATAAAAGATTTAATGGTTGAAGAGGGGCGAGCTTCTCCAATAGTAGCAGGCTCACCACCTATTTGCTCCATCACACTAGCAGTGGAAGCCTCTTATTCTTAAGCTTCTATAGTCCGAGCAGTCTCATCATTATGAAGAGTGTTTGTTTCTTCAATAGAAGTAGTAGCAACTTCTTCTTTTCTTTGAGCAGTCCCTAAGATCTTTTTCTCTGCTAAGGTGGAAATTACTTGAAGGTCCTCTTCATCTTTCTCATCCACTAATGCAAGGGTTGTAGTTGCTTCTTTTATGATCCTCACTAAGTTAGCAAGCTCAGCTACAGCCTCTTCCCTAGTATCTCCTTTAGAAGATAGACCCATCTTTTTCTTTCCCTTCCTAGCAGAAGTAAAACTTTTTTGACTTTTTCAGCTGTGAACTCTTAATTTTGCACTTTATGATCCAACCGTAGCTTGATAGATGTTAAGTTTAATGCGCCATGTAGAACCAAAATGATAATCCTACTAGTCAATTAGTGGGCAAGGGTCAAAGGGGCAGCGCCCTGTTAAAAAAATGGATTTCCTCAAATCTGCACCACTAAGCGACTGGCACTCAATTACGAACCCATAAAATCAAACTAAGCTCAAATCGGTTAGAACAGGCCAAAATGGGCCAAAATAGGATGAAATTAGGTCAACCCAATAGAAAATTGAACCATGTATGAATTAAGGCCGAGCAGCATCATCTGTACTAGGTGGCATCCCTAGCATGCCGCCTAGTTGGCCAGTATGCCACTAGTGCAACCGTCGAGCCTTCCGAATTTTTTCCTATTCTATCCCTCAGAATTTTCCCTATAAATACTAATCTATCCCTAGTCATTAGAAAAAGTTTTATAGACTCAAAATTTCCTATTTCTCTTAATTTTCAAGCCAAAACTTTGTTTTCCTCAAAATTAAATTTCTTTTTCATTAACCTTTCCCTTTTCTTTACTAAATTCCATTTAAAAATAATTTTGAATTTACTTTAATTTTTCCATATTATTTTCTTCTCTAACCTTTTTATGCAAGGTTCAATCTTATGAGACTGATTCTTAGATTTGGTGATGCTAATCCCATTCATGCAAAAAAAAAAAAAAAGATCAAAGGTATAGTCATTTCTTCTCTTTCTTTTGAGATTCTAAAATATGATATAGTAATCACTCTCTTTTGCCTTTCTTTAGGATTTAAACCTAACAAGATCTATTATTCTATTAATTAAAATTTGAATTAGTTAACAAATATCCAATCTTAAAATCAATCAAAACATGATGAACAGGGCTGAAACATAAAACCCCTCATTCGCAAGAAGGAAGAACTACATAGGGTTTGATTCCCATTTAAAGGGATATATAGGTGTGTCGGTCTAAGGCATCAACTTCACTAAAACCAACAACTTTTTTCCTCCTATCACTTTCTTCATATGGAATAGGTAAAATCATTTTCCTTTGATAAAATTGGTTCTTTTTATTTTCTTTTCTTTTATTGTGTTATTCATTTTATTTTGTTATGCTTATTTTTTGTTTATATATCTCACTTCTTTTTTGTAATTTATTTTAGTTAATTGGGGAATGCATACTTTCCCTAAAACCTATAAGGGCTAAAGGAAATATCCCCTCAATTTTAATCTTTTTTTGCTTATAATAATTTAAGTAGATTTAATTTCCTTTTTTTATTGCCATTATTGTTTATTTGCCATATAACGCATTGCACGACTTATGTTTGTCTCATACACCATATATAATTGATCATACACACATAAAAATCTCTTTTTATGTATGCTTTCCCTAGAACCTATAAGAGCTAAAGGAAAGATCCCTAAATTTTAATCTTTCTTTGCTTATAATAATTTAAGTAGATTTATTTCCTTTTTTTTATTGCCATTGTTGTTTATTTGCCATAGCACGCATTGCACGACTTATGTTTGTCTCGTACACCATATATAATTGATCATACACACATAAAAATCTCTTTTTATCTTAAAAGTTATTTTGCAATTCTAAGCCAAACTAAAAAAACAAGTTTTCTTAAGTTGTTTGTTACCAAAACCTAGTCCTCAAGCCCTTTTTGGTCACTTGTGGATTAGTGCTTTTCTTTTGGGCAAATTGATATAATCTTGAAGTCAAATATGAGTTTTTCTTTAATTTTTCCAAAATAAGATAAAATTAAAGTGGTGACTCATTTTTTGCAATTTACAACTTTCATATGCCATCACTTTTTACAATTTACAACTTTCATATGCCATTTTTTGAACTCATAGCGAGTTCTAATCATGATCTTTTTCCCAAAAGCATTTCATTGCTTAGATGAGGTTTAGCGACTCCTTTAAGGACTCCAAAATTTTTTTCTAAGTAAAAGATAAAAGTGGATTACTTTGGTAAAACAAAAAGTTTCACTTTTTAATACAAAATAGATTTTTCACGCATCACTATATTAGGCTCCTTGTCTAAACAAACCCTAGTTTCTTAGGAAACTAAAGAGTAACATTGAGGGGGCAATCTTCCATAGGTTTGCTCACTAATAATGAAATTGTCCAACCCATGATGCATCCTTTGATCCTTTTAGGGGTGTAACGAGTATACAAGGATTGCTAGACCCACGCGCGCCTCCTAGACTCACATGTGATTAGGTATATCACATCTCTAATATGATGGGTTCCCTTCAAGCCACAATTACCTTTTCATGCAATGATTCATAAAACCTTCCCTTATGATTGTATGCACCATAATACTAAACTTGGTATGTCATTATCATGAAACCTTTTTCATACATGCATGCATAGCTTGAACCTTGTGAAGAGTCAAAACCTATCCAAACATCTTCACACCAAAACCTATGGTCCACCTTAACCGATGGTCAAAAACTCAGACTCATGTTAAACTCATGGTAAAATTAAATCCATTCATGGTACCTCTATTTGTTTCCAAAATTTGACCTAGTTTTGCCCCCAACAATCTTTATACTGAACACTGACCTAGCTTCATCCTTATCCACAATCCTTATCCAAGCTAAACACATACCTAGTCATCCTTATCTATAGTCCTTACCCAAGCTAAATGTTGACTTGGCTTCATCTTTTACAATACCATCCAAACTAATGGCCCATCTAAGCTTGTGATCTAGTGCAATCAAACCTATTATCCAACTATCACTAAACCCATAGTTCACCTAACATCTAAACCCATGGAACATCTATAGCCCCACAAAACCATATTCCCTATATCCTTAAGCCCATGGTAAACCATCCATAAACTATAATCCCAATTACTTGAGGCTAAACTCTAACCCAGCCTTCCAAGCTAAACTTTGATTCCTCAAAGCTAAAATCCGACCTAGCTAACTAAAGCTAAAATCCAACCTATCTACCTAAAGCTAAAATCTGACCTAGCTAGTTAAAGCTAAATCCCAAACTAGTTTCCAAAGCTAAAATCTGACATAGCTCCCCTAATTAAATACCAATCTAGCTAATATCTTACACATCTACCCTCATCTTTACCCAAACCCTGCCAACCTAACCATAAGACATCATCATCCATTACCATTAAACCTAAAGTCCTTGTTTTGTCATACCCTACCATAACCATTTTTCAAAACTTGATATTGGCCTAGTTTCTTTTCCCTTTCAAAGGTTACCAAGATGTCTACTGGATCAACAAAGAGCTTGCCACCAAGGTAAAAGACAAAGACATTATGGACAAGCTTTTTTCCAAATTATTGGAGCAATAAGAAGAGATGTTCAAGAAATAAATGGCTTAAGTTTAGGCCCAATTGCTAGCCCAAAAGGAGGCCATACTAAATGATCTCCAAAACATGCTAAATTGGGTCAGTATAAACCAAACCCTAAGTCCCGCATTTCAAGTCCTAAACCAAAATTTGAGCATGGTTCAGGCTCGTGCTTTTACTTCCTCCACCAAGTTAACCTCTGAAAACATACCCCCATTACCACTTCCCTCACCTAATATCCTCCAAACAAACATACTCTCCTATTTATCACCTACTAAACCACCACAAATCACCTTATTTCTTATGGAACATTTCCATAGAAGGGAAGCCAAACCTAACCCTAGGCTTGAGGTTTTCATACCTAAAAGCCATGGAAAAAGTGGTGAAAAGTTTAAAGAAGAGGGGAGATATGATTGATATAAGTTCATTAAGCCTCCTCCCCAATGCTCGGTTGCCACTAAAGTTTAAGATGTCAAATTTTAGACAAATTTAATGGTACTACTTACACCAAGATCCATTTAAAGATGTATATGGGGGCAATGCATCCCTTTGGTGTCAACAACAAGCTCCTTGCTTAACTCTTTTAGCAAAACCTTACTGGTGCTGCCCTAAAATGGTTTGTTAACTTGGATGACACTCAAAAACATACTTGAGATGAAATTTGCAAGGCATTTGTCAAACAATACCATTAAAATATTGAAGTGGACATCATAAAAAGGGATTTAAAAAGCATTAAGCAGCTTTTGAATGAGACCGTCTTGTGTTTCTTGCAAGGTAGAAAGCCAAAGCTGCTCTAATGGTAAACAAGCAAACTGAGCAAGAACAAATAGATATCCTTATCAAGAATCTGCTTCCAAATTACTAAGATCCCTTGTTAGCACAGTACCTACCCACTTTTAAGGCTTTGATCACAAGTACATCCAAGGTTGAAGATCACTTTCAAATGAAATCAAAGATTACCACCATTGACTTAGACAATGAGGAAGAAACTAAACCCAACTTTAAAGAGTTTCACTCTAGCTAAACCCAACCTGTTTGGAGTCAGTCCAAGACCTCATTGGCAGTAAATGCCTTCTTTACCCATCAAACTTTCAAGCCACCTAATGAGTCAATAAGGCAAGAAAGATACCAGTTAGAGTCTATGTCATTAAAGTATGAGTCATCGTTCAAGTTAGAGTCATCTTTTTTTTTTTTTTTCTAACTATCAAAGTTATCTTTTTTTAGTCTCTCTATAATAATCATATTTTTTTAGTCTTTCTATCAAAATCATATTTTTCAAGTCTATTTATGAGAGTCATCCTATTAAGTATGTCGAAGTCATTTATGTAAACTTTATTCTAATTGTAATCAAGAAAGATGGCATTTTTTTTCAAATTCCTTCATTTTTGCATTTCTTTTCATCCAATTTGAATAAAGCAATTAACTTTTGCGCTAACAAGGAATCACATGCAAAAGACCAAGTAATCATGAATGTAAGGCCATAATAAATGATCATTAAAGGTAGCCTTCACCAAAATTATAGTTTGTTAGGAAACATTCAAATTCCACAAACATTCATCCATGTCACTTTTCTCTCCAAAATGATACCCCTATGCCAAAATTTGAGTATTCTTTGGAATAGATGTCCTATAAATCTAATTTTGTAGAACACCAAAGCTCTCATCCTTGCTACAAGCTAGGTGCAGTCTTTAATCATCTTTACAAGCAAGGCAAAACAGATAGCCTTGCCAATTAAAAAGGGAAGGAAAACCATAAATTCAACCCACAATCCAAACAAAATCAAACCTTTCCAAGCAAGACAGAATAAATAGCCTTGTCCACCCAAAAAAAAAAGGCTAAAAATTGGGACTCTAACCTCTGATCCAATGATCACCAATCCAATCAAGCATCATAGCATAGAGCTATATAGACCTAATCCACCAAGAGATTAAGGACAAGCAAAAAAATGATCAAGAATAGAGATAAACAGGCAGCCTAATCTAGGTGTGGTTCAGATCCATAACCAAATTCAAAAAAATTCAAAAAGAGAGAGAGAGAGAGAGAGAGAGAGAGAGAGAGAGAGAGAGGGAATGAGAGAAAGAGCTCACTAAGCTAAAAACCTAAAATACTGGCTTAGGTAGAAATTAGAGCAAATAATTAAAGGAATTGGTAAGTTGAAAACCCACAAAGGCAGCTTAGCCAAAGGATAGAATCAACTCAAAATAAAAATTCAAGATGGGAGCTCTATTTCATTCAAATTGAATTCGCT
The DNA here is from genome assembly GCA_947687605.1 of Reutealis trisperma. Classification (NCBI taxonomy): domain Eukaryota; kingdom Viridiplantae; phylum Streptophyta; class Magnoliopsida; order Malpighiales; family Euphorbiaceae; genus Reutealis; species Reutealis trisperma. The sequence continues at coordinate 113,510 of CANTUT010000931.1, forward strand.
ATCTAGTCTGTTAGTCATATCTAAATGATAATTAAGAATAAAGGTACGTAGGCAGCCTAATCTAGGTACAGTCTAGATCCACAACCAAATTCAAAAGAGATAGAAAGAGAGAGATCTCACTAAGCTGAAAACCCAAAAGGGTGGCTTAGGTAGAAATTAAAGCAAATAATTAAAGGAATTACAAGAGAGGCTTAGCCAAAGGACAAAATCAACTCGAAGCAACAATTCAAGATGGAGCTTTATTTCATTCAAATTGGATTCACTATCTAGGATTCACTATCTAGTTTATTAGTCCTATCTCATTCAAAGGTAGTCATTCTATTAGTTTTACCTTTCAGTAGGATCATGTTTCCTTACATTTGTAGCCAGTTAAGTGTTTGTCGAAATCATCATTTTTGCTCAAAGTTTTTGGATTTTTGTATCTCATTCTACCATCACCACATCATGTCTAATCCAAGAAAATAAGACTCAAATTTCTGTCAACTCTTCACTAATGGGCTAGAGGGGGAGAAGAAGGTATGAGATTTGAAGTCCTTCTTTGCTGACAACATGCCCTAAGAAACTAATAGCAGTGTGTGCCCTAGGAGCCATATAATTATTATGTAATATTGGATAATAATTCCTAATGGCATAATAAATATAGTCATAATGTGAAAAGGGTTTCATATTATTGAACATAGTCCTTAAGGATTTGTAAGAGGATCTATTTTTAAGTGTTAAGAATATGGGAGATAGATCGCTTTTGTATAGATATTTTAAAAATGTTCATTGTCATAGAATTAATGATTGGGCATCACTAATTTTAGAAGACCATCACCTCTATTTGTCTTCTATAACCAGTATGTGATACGGATGATTATAGAGGCAGTGAGTCTCATACTACTTCACATGTGATATCCATACAAACACATAGATATTCATAAGATGAATAATCAAATTGTGACATTAGATGACAGTAATATGGGGTTTTACTACTTGTCAATTATTTATCATCTAGGTCATAATAGTCTACATAGTCCTTTGACTTGAGGGATACTATATCTCATACATAGGTGGTTAGGATTTATTACTACTTACATAGACATACTATTCATGTACAGATATATGGCATATAATAGTTCTAATTTGTTATATATAGAGATAAGTGATCGCCAAGATAGAATTCATTATCTTAAGTAAATAAGGTTGAGATCCTATGCATTCTAGTTATTCTTGATACTTAAGTTCTTGGCCAAGATAGAAAGATTTACTAGAAAGAGTTTCTAGTAGGAATCTAATCTCATCAAGAATTAAAACTGAGATAATGACATAGAATTAAAGCACATTAGGGTTTGACATAAACCATTACCCTAGCCAAGATTATGATCTTTAATGAAAGGATTTTAGTGCATAATAATTTATGATCAATGGTTCATGTAATGTTTAAAGTAATCAACTATAAACATTCATTCCTAATTAGGTAGTCATGATATAGAATGCTAACTATCACTC
>CANTUT010000932.1:0-22500 GCA_947687605.1 Reutealis trisperma
GTTAGCTTAGATTGACGTCGATAGTGAGAGCCCAGCCCTATAGGTAGGAAGAGTTCGAGTCGGAGAAAGGGGTACGCCATCCATCAAATGCAAAACCATCTTATGGGCGCTCTCAATTCATCGGCTCTCGGGTGACTTTAGCTATTGGTGGGAACCCTAGTATCGTGGACATTCCTATGTAATGAATGCAGCACGCTCCCCCCTCGTGTGAGGGCCTGGCTGGCTTATGAGAAAGCAGCTAGGGTTGGGAAATCGCAGAATAAGGAAAGTCGAGGTTTGCTTAGTCGTCAACAGTACGTATCAGCGTCTGCGTCAGGGACTCCCGAAATCCTTGTTTCCCCATCAATGTAAAAGAATGAATTTAGGCTGAATCCAATCCGTTCCCTTCCTCTTTCAGTCCAAAGGGGATTCGTCAGATCAATGGAAAAAGTTCAACCGATCAACCAGATCGTGACCCGGACCTGTAACGTCTAATATCTAATAATAGAATTAAGATTTCCCCCTCTTTCTATTGAATTAGTGTGTTCGTGATCCCAGCTATCGCTGGATAAACTCCAAGCAAGGTCGTAGCCCAAAGGCTTCTCACATGCCGACTCATCTTCTTCGATTTTGATACTGGCTGGCCCATAAGAAAAGATCAAGGCCGGGTCCTTCCATTCGGTTGAGCGTCTTCACCGCCTTAGAGAGCAACAATTCTAAGGATTAGTTTGATCTGAGCTAGCCTCCCCCAAGTCCTCGAACCCCCTATGGTCCCCGACTAGACTATCTTATATAATTATATATAGGAGGATCCTTCGTTCGGTTGGGAAAGTAAGAGCAAGTCTGAGGCCAAGACCGATAGTGATATGAAGTTTTCCGTCTTTTATAGAGTTTGTATGAAATACCCATATTATGATTAGTGCCCTGAAGGGGGCTCCATGGTAGAATTAGTAACGGGATGATGCGGTCTGAGTCCACCTCCTTCGTAGCGTTCGCATCGACGGCCAGTTCCCCAACTTCTGCGCGGTTTACTTTTTCCCTTATGGGGAGCGATGGATGTTCCTCTCTTCGGTCATCTGTAGTGGCATTTCTGTCTAAAGTGAGTTCCTTTTTCCAACTGACCTACCGTCGTATTCAATAGTTCACCCTTCGGATTCTTAAGCTGTACCCCCTAGAGCTCATCCGCTATGCTTCTGCTAAAGAGGAAAGACTTCCAACTGGAATTTTCATGCTTAGTGTCAGCCCAAAGCCAGCAAGGAAGTAGCTTGCTCGGATGCGGTCAAGTCAGTTGCTACCGTCGCAACTATAGAATAAAGCCTCGATGTCATCAAAACGCCCGCAACCATGCCCTTCTGGGTGATATATAGTCTTTCTCGGTCTTCAATCGCGGCTTTTTCCTACTTGGATTTGTTTTTCCCGCTTTTCTATTTCTAAGGTCCCACCCGAATCCCTAATGCTAGTCCCCCAGCACGGTAACAGTAAACTCCTTGTCTGATCTGCTGAAAGGGTCCATAGGCTCCTCTGTTGGAACTGGGTTCTGCCATCGATGTCCTTTAGTCATAACATGCGCTAAGCCTTCCTTGTGGCAGATTGGTTATCTAGCTCCTCAACAGGGCTTGCTCGGCCATAAATAGTGGGATCTTCCCCTGGTCAAAGGTCTCCAAACGAGGCTTTATTGGCCTGTTCTTTAGCAGCCGTGGTCTGCGACCACGAAATAACCGTCGGTGAAAGGGCAGGGTGAAATGGTAGTGCCTGCTGTGGGGTTGGGTCTTTCCCTTTCTCCTGTTTTCATTAGATGAGATCGAGGTTTTTCTTTCTTTATAGTAGCGATAGGCCAGACCGAAGACTATTGGGAATGCCAATGGCTTGGCCTGCAGGAGTTGCGAGGATTAGGACAGGCTATAGAAGCTATCGAAGGAATTGCAAAATAGGGTGCTTTCTGAGCCTACGGTGGAGGAAACATGACTAGTCCAGTATAGTATTTAGTAAGAATCTCTGACCCAACTCCTTATGCGCCGACTGACTGGGGTACTAAAGTATCCTTCGGGGTGTCTAAGCTTGGTGTTATGAATCGAGGATATAGGTAAGACAAAACTACACGCCGCTGTGACCCCTAGTAGCTGCTTCGCGATTCCTAAGCCGTACCTTTAATCCATGAAGAATAGGAAGAGAACAAGTTGTGAGCTTGGTGACTGAGAGGCCCTACCTGGAAAGATCCCTTCCGGGGGATAACTCGTACCTTGAGAGATCACCTTCGGTGGGTACTGAGAAAGCCTTCGGGCAGAATCAGTCTTTCTATTCATGCAGGAAGAAAGGTTGCTCTATAGCACAACAGGGGTGGCGGCGGGGAGCTCTGGCTTCAAACTCCTTCGGTGCACTGAAGCTAGACTACTAATCCAATAAAACAAACTCTCTATATTAAGGGCTTTTTCTTTCTTAAATTTGCCAGTAAGTAGTCTTTTATAAGGCGCAGAAAGCACTCTTTCAAATAGCAAGGAGTAAAGCAGTCAATCCACTAATTAAGTAATGTAATTAAGGCACTATAGCTATTCACTCACCAACAAGAGCGGCAAGAGTTCGAGCTTCTACGGGACTAGTACCGTACCGGTTACGAGAACAAGGGATATTCCAACTTGCTAACACTGGGTTTTCAACCGCGGTTAGGGATTTAGGGATAGAAGACCAAGAGTGACTAATGTCACACCGGTAATTCACCAGGAAAAAGAAAATGGATAGAGTAAGATTCATGTGCAGCCTTTCTCTTATATACGAAAACGATAGCACCAAACTCAACTGATTCAATGGCAGCAGTCGAGATGCCTCTCCTGGGGGAAGCCTTCCCTTGTATTCTATTATTGTATTGTAATGGCTTCAACCGCTCCTGAATCGGCGTAAGGCGTAAGAAGTCATCGATCGGACGGCCTTAAATGCGACTCATCTCGGCTGATGGGGCTCATCTGATGTCATCTGTCGGCAGGTTTCGGTCTGGCAGGGAGGTCTCAATATTCATTAGGAGCCTCTATTCTAAGGTCAGGTACCTATCCTTCTTTTGAACCAAGATGATCACCACCAATTTGATCGTTGTCGTTCGTTCGGAACTAGCAGGGCTGTTCATTTCGAACCAGGAGCCGGAAACTCATCAGTCGTTTAAGTAGGAATCGAAGTCAATGCTTGGTTGTTTAGTCCAAGGGGGGAACTCATTTCAATCTAAAGATATATAAGCCAGGCTCTTCGACTGAGTCAGGAATGGGACCAAGACCAGCTTTGAGTCTCAGTCTTCTTCTGTTAATGATTCACCGGGACGTTCTGAGTCAATAGGACTTGCTCTTCGATCTGAGAGATCTGCCTTTCCTTTTGCAGAACGGGCAGGCTCTACTTCACCTGGACTCCTTACCAGTCCATCTGATTCTGCCACTCCCAATACCACAGGTTCCGTCATTACATTGCCTCTGCCTAAGGGGAAAGACGTAGTAGATACCTGCTGATCCAACACGAGTATGATTATCTCATCTTACAAAATATGAAACGTCGTGCAGATGATTCCATCAGGGCCCAATCCCGAGTTGCGGAATAAGATCAGCGAATCCGGGTCGATCACCTGCCCTCAGCCACACGTCTTAAATTGGAAGCGATCTTATATCATAATCCAGGCGGGTGGCGTTCCCGAATACCAAACAGCGATGAAAAACCGGGCTTGGACCAATGACCAGAGATAGAAGATTATTAGCCAAAGTAGATAGGGTTCAGGGGAATAGGAGAAGGCCCTATGGAGTAAAGGGAAGGGGCTTGAGCTTCTGCTGGATCAGGCAAGAAGAGGCCGAGGGTCCGAAGGAGATTCCCCAAAGTATAGGGCAACTTCGATTCCAAAGTCCTATTAAGCTCAAAAGAAAGAAGCACTGCCCTGGAAAGCAGATATTACGAAGTGGCATTTCAAGATACGAAAGCGGATCATGGGACGGCAGCCTGCCCACCAACCAGATATGATAAATGTTGTTAGTAGTAAAATTCCTCCATCTGTTGCTCTACATCGCATAGACCAATTGCGTGGGCGGGAAATAGGATAAAGATACGAGCTAGTACAGAGCAGGTCTCGTCCCTTTTTGTCGAGGAGGGGCTTCCCCCGTTGTCGAAGGACAGATCATTAGTTGGAGACAAACAAAGCCTCATATCACAGCACTTCTCGAAGATCATGGTTCTTAAGTGATTGTTTCTAGATCTTCGTCTAGAAAGGTGGCCCATACCTGACTTCGATGTGACGAGCCGATTGGAGGGAAGAATAGAGTCCTTAAATAATGCTCCGCTTCCAAGCCTCCTATTTCACATTCACACCCAGCGAGCTTCTCCTATTTGTCAATGTTCATGTGCCCCATCCTCCTATGCATCCCTGGAACCAGTTTCACTCCTATACTACGGGTCTTTGACCTACCGATCGATCCCCTTTCTGGCCTTATAGGCCTACGCCTATAAATCTAATCCTATCATATCAGTCAGGGAATAAGCCCTTGCCAAGCCAGTTACACTCTTCGGGTAAAGAAAGAAGCGCCTAAACCTGAAATAGGAATCCAACTCGGAATCGAACTTAGCGATCCTGGGAAGGGGAAAGAAGAACCATTTGAGGGATCATCGCCTACTTCTCATGGACTAGCCCACTTAGCTATTTAGCGATCTCAAACCTTGGAGAGGAGACCAGTCCAGTCTCCATCTTGGAAACCATCTTTCTCATTTCAACTAGGGAATTCAGATTAAAGGGTTCACTCTAAAGCTGCTCAATCATCATTAATAAAATAAAAGACTTTTTCCCGCGTGCTTGTTCTCTTGATATTTTTTCTACAACTATAGATTTTGAGCCAATCAGGTATCACCGCGTGTCAAACAGTGTCAGGCGAGAAAGATAAGGAATATTCAGCTGATTCCTTTCCAATGAGAACTAGACACGCGTCCCATATCCCCATGTGCTTCTAGAAAAATAAAAAAGAAATGTAACAAAGAACATGTATCCAGATATCGAATTCAGTGGTGCAGGTCTCCACCCCGTCCTGCCCGCCTATAAGTAGAACTATAGAGGTCAACTCTAAACCAGGAATTCCTCCTATTCCAATTCTCAGGTCATACGATTTTCATACGCCCCTTCTTTTGTCTTTGAGCCTTTCGCAAACTAAGAACGGTAGGAAGCCGGTACTTTAGTTGCAGTTGGAAAATCGGTTGGTAAACTCCTGGGCGGATGAACCTCATGTGCCAAAACAAAGGGTGAATGCCCTGCCTTCCGCTTTCCAATCTAGTTCTAACTTTGCCTGGTTGAGGAGAAAAGCTCCACTAGCTCTTATGAAGTGGAATCCTTGAAAACGTATTTGCATCTCTCTATCTATATATATATAGAGTAGAGGGTCCCGCCCCTTGTCATTTCAATCTAGAGAGGGACTTTTTCACACTGTAGAAAAAAACTGGGTTCAGGAGCGAGGGGATAGTGACCAGTGACGAGTGACCATCAGGGCCTTTCAGTGATAGGGCAAGTCAAGCCTGCTAGTAGCCAGTATTCAAACTAGGGGCAAAACTCTTTCTTTCAGACTTGAGTTCCATAATCATAGGAAGAGAGGCTTTAACGCAATTCTTTGCCGCTTCCTCCGCTCGACAAGGAAAAGAATAGGAAGGATAGCTACTACATTACGAAGGTGGGAGAGCTTTAATCCGAGCTCCTTTCTTTAATCGATTATTCAATTTCTAGCCTAGCAAGCCCACATTGACTCTCCAATCGGATATCTCAAAGCATGAACTTTCGCTAGCGACAGAGAAAGCTCTGATAAAGTCTGACTCAAGCCCTTCCTCAGCCTTAGCCTAAGGGGCGAATTGCTAAAGGGCGAAGTCAACGCCTTTGAAGGCTAGGAACTTCGAACCTACTACCTGGAACCTACTTCACTCGGGCCTAGGGAACATGCCCAGCTTAGCGATCCTACTCATACCCGGAAATAAAATCACCGGCAGTCTGCTCAGGGTTCCAAACCAGCAGCGAAGTTCCTTTTCTACGAGACACTGGAATCGGGTCTATCTTAAGCGGGAAGAAAGCCTGCCGACGGGTATGAGTTCAATACAGGGATTCGGCATTCAAGAACTCCCTCCCTGCCATCCTATCTTGTGTAAGAATAGCTTTCAGGCCACTACTCTTTCTCTCCTGGAAGCGAAGGCAGGAGCAAAGCCTATTGATTCACCTGTTTGCTAACCCACTTGTCGGCTACCGTTGACTCCTTCAACGGAAACTGCAGCTAAGAATGCTTATTCCTTGTTCACATTCAACTTCCTTACCTAAAAAAACCATGAGCCCTATAAAAATCTCGCTTATCTCCAAGGTTCACCCAATGAAGACGCTGGCATAGAGATTTGACGCATCCCTTTGTATAGTAAGCTTTTCAATCGGTAAGGTACTCTAGGGCCCGGGCTCACATGCCTTCTGGTCAAGGGTAGGGATCCTTATGTTGTCGGCCTGTGCAACTCTAGTGGACAGTGTCTCTACTGTGGTTGCTAGGTTATCGAACTGCGAGACTTTGGCAGCCACTTTTCCCAAGTTTCTCACGAGCTCGGAAATCTGGGTTCTGAGTGCTCTTACGAGCCTCTGACCTCCTTGATCTCTGCTCTCTGCTGTGGTACATGGGGCTGGCCTATGTGGGCGAACCCTGCGACAGGCCTATTCATTGTATTGACCCCTTAGGGAAAGAAGAGGCATGTCTATCAAGCTGGGATTCCTGATGCATCGGAAGCAACAAACGAAGACTTGCTTGAAAGCCGGACAGATTCCCCATGTTGACGCGCACCCTTCTCTAGAAGATTCGCTCTGTTTACTGCGCTCCGCCGGTCTCGCAACTAGTTCATGTAAGGCAGTAGCCTCTGTCTTGCAGTTGGGGAGGTGCTCTTGTTGGCATGGCGAGCTCCAAGCTACACCCTTCTCTGCTACCAAATCATAGATATAGATCTTTCAGAGAAGACCAAAGCGAATAAGCTCACTCTGCCAAGCCACAATTCTAATGGATAGTCATTTTGCCCCCGAGGCTTGGTGTACATAGCAAGAACCCGCTTAAAGTGACGAGATCTTGTATGACTGAGTTTGGCAAGGACCCTATAACCTCCACCGCCTATCCTTACCCACGGAGCGGTAGAGAACCTTCGTTATGAATGGATATTTTTTACATATAGCCATCAGACCATATAGATGGTGGTAAACAAGCAAACAACGAGCAGATAAATCCACGCCCTTGACGCTAAAACGCTTAGCAAACTCAAATGCACCAGTGTCAGAAAGAAGAGATTTTTTAGTTTAAATGGAAACTGAAACTCCTACTGAAGACACTGAAAATAAACTTCAGCAACTTGCACATCAGCGATGACAACATCATCACCGAACATGGGACACATCAACTAAAGTGGCTTTTGAACGAGACCTACCGGCTTAGGAGCAGTTGTTACTAAAATGGGTGTACCCGGAACGGGGTTCCGATCTCTAAATGGCTCTGGATCTGTCTCTACATCTGGAGTATCTGTAACAGGATATGGAACTCAATATCGATCTGAAACTTGAAGGGGAAAGAGACAGCAGACGATTCGGTTTGAACGCTCATCCAAGCCAACTGGTAAGGTTAGTAAGGACCCTTTCTTATCTTAGTGGGAAGAGGAGAGGTTCAAAAGTCAGGGCGGAAGGAAGCGCATTGACCCCCAGGAGTAGGATGTGGAAGAGAGATAATGCTGGCCGTTACCAATGGGAATTTCCCCCCAAAGGAAAGGCGAAAAGGAAACGAAGCGAAGGTCAAGTTCAGATGCCCAACATCCGGCGAGAGGATGAACACAAACATCAGCCAAGACCCACGGGAGAAAGGGAGGAAGACCAAATACACACAAACCCAAACCTCTTTCTACGAGTCTCACTGATTGAGGGAAAAACTATACCTTCCACTGAGAGGAAGGTTTGAAAGGAATTGAATCATAAGAAGGGTCCGTTACAAGACTGCTTTCTAAGGCTCAAGTTTGATACCTATCAAAAAAGCTTCCTCGACTAAGCGAGGGCCGCATCATTGCCACTCTCTGGGGGTGTATCCAAAGGCGGCTATGCAGGAACATGCTCTTAGAAAAGAAGCTTCTAAATTCGATTTTTATAAAGTACAATGAAACAAGGGCAAAAGCCATACCACTGGAAGAGAGCCGGGGGCGTGGAAAGGAAGGGGCGAAGAGCCCGAGGCGACCAACTCCTTATCACGACTGAAGGAGAGATAGGCCTTATGTCCCGATGTGAAAGAAAGAAAGAGGGAAGACAAGATCCAATCCCCGACTAGAAATGGATGAGAAAGCGCTCTCGGGAAAGCAACTGTCCTTACTAAACTATGCGCTCATCCCTCTGGCCAAACCGAAGAAAGTGTGGGGGGGGAAATTCCCCAGCAAGGCCCCATATCATATCCCCTTTTCAATAAAGCACACTTTGGCGGGCACCTCTCCCTCCATCGAAGCGGATCGCCAGACCCTCCTGATTATGTAGTTTGGCCCCTCTCTTAAGCAAAAAGCGTAGTTTCCGGGTCGAATAGGTCATTCGGAATGTGCCCAAGGAGTGACCGAAGAGTGCATGGGATGACACCTTCGGCTTAGGGGGATGTTGCGTGCAGAAACCCTCGGGCAGCGTTTTAGGAGAGAGTAGCGCAGCCATATCCCCTGCGTAGACCCGCTCCCAACTACAACCACGGACAGAGGTGTCCACCCGGATGCGTTCACTGTTGCCAAGTTGGCCTTACTCCGGTTAGAGTAAGGGAGGCAACGAGGTGCTGGAATAGGTTGACCAGAGCTCGGGAAGGGACAAAACGCTGGAGCGATCGACCATAGATGCAAGGCTGAATCGAAGAGCTTGCTCCTGGCTCATCATCAGAAGAAGCCGGATCCATATCAGCTCTTTCAGAGGTCACTTTCTCCATGCCCAAAGGCCCCTGTTCTGAGCCCAAGCCTCCGGCTCAAGCCGGTAAGCAAAGGCGCCGAAAGCAAGACGCAGAAGCGGTCAGTCTGAATATCCAATATCTACTAGACAACTCCCAACCTACCAATATGATCGCCTAGGTAGTTCACTTCCGGTAGGCGAATTCCGCCTTGCTTTATTTTCAACTCTCAGAGTCAGACTGGCCGTCTCCCAGCGAGCATCACGAAAAGGTCCTTTCTGATAAGTCAGAGGCATATCTATCTTGCCCCATCTTTCTTTGGAGAAAAGAAGTTCGTGTCAAACTTCCTCTGTCGTTCAAGCCTGACATGATGGCCCAAGCAAAGAAGATGCTCCTATTCTCACATTACTTGAAATACTCTTTAAGCAAGGTACTATCACTCGTACAAGGTTCTAAACGCCCTCTAAACGAGCTCTAAACGCACCTTTTTCTTCAATAGAGGAATCATCATCGTCACGTGGGTTTAAAGGGCCTCTGTTTGCCTCATAGTACTTTCTTTGAGTTATCACATTCCGATTGATTATTGAAGTTTTTTTAGGTTGAGACTTCTAGGCGACCAGAGGAAGCGACCGATATTGATCCGGTACGGAAAGAGAAGAGAGGGAGTACACCACGCCCGGTTCACTAGGTTCTACCACAAAAGGTGTCCAATCAAACTCTGATGAAGAGTATGATCCTGGCTCATCATCAGAAGAAGCTGCCGTAGAAGCTCTTTCATCATCAGCAAAGAAGAGGAGGTCGCCCTATTAGTAAGTTTCGGCAGAGGAAGCAAGCAACCATGAGTTGGATGCCCCTACTAGTAAGGCGCCTGTGAGGACTGCTTTCAATCAAAAGGAGATTAGAGATAAGCGACTTGCCTTCCTCAGGATTAGCCATATTTTTTTACTCTCAATTACATCGACCCTTGTCTCTTTTCGCATTCGTAATAGGAGGAATCATGACTTACTCTGCCTGCTAAAAAATTGGATGATAAGGAAATAGAAGGTCTTCTCTTCACTTTTCAACTACTCCACGACAGCCCTACTGGAAGCTCCCTTTTTTAAGGCCGATCGTCTTGCATCATGGGAAGAACCAAATGTGGGGGACAATGACTCGGTAGAGGAGATTCTTTAGACAAATGTTGTAGTAGTGTCTTTTCCAATAGGACAGGACTTTGCTTCGACTTCTAGACCAATATGTGTTTTTGCCCCTATCATTCTCTGTAAGCCCTCTCGAGCTTCACACAAAGACAATGGAAGATTTTCGAACTCTCATGACAAACTGGTGAAAGGCTGCCTCCGCTTATTGATTAGGGCGAGAAAAAGCTTTAGGTTTGACCGCGTGAGAAAAATCCATAAACAAATAAAATATGATTTTGCCTCATAAACTCTGTCTTTTTCGACTTCTTCTACCACTCCGAAATCCGACAACCGCCTGTTGATCGAGTCAATCGGGGATTATTTGGAGCCGGCCTCAGATTATTTATTAATAAATGAATGCTCTTTCTTCCCTTACCGAGACCAATCCACAAGCTATGGCTTGTTGACTGGCTCTTGCTCGCTCACTTCAAGGAAAGGATCTCGGTTGGCTGCGCAGAACACATTGTTGTAAAAAAGTCGCGTATAAGGACTCTCATGAGAAACTAATAATCATCGAATTTACTTAGATATATGGCAGGTAAAGAGGCTGTTCCGGCCATTACGGGAGTTCGTTGCGATCTTGTCTTCCTACTATAGAAATAGAAGGATCAGCGCACGGATCAGTAGCCGAATCACCCACCCTCCTCCTCTGCTAGCCCTGAAAAAAATAGTAAGTATAGTAGCGCTTAGCCGTACATTATTCCGACGAATAGTTCCGTCCTAGCCTCTTTATTTAGTCCTTTCCGTTGAATAATCTCCTTCTTAGATCTGATCTTTCTAGTCTAAAGAAAGGAAGTGTAGAACCAAGATGCCCCGCTGGTCTATCTAATCGCTTGAGAAGAACTTGGGAATGCAGAAAGAACTCTTTTGAGGAGGAACTTCAGAGCTTCGCTTTATGGAAGGAAGTCTTTCCGGATGATTACCGATTGATTTGAGAAAGCCGGCATCAGTCTGACGTGAGAGAAGTCCCAGCACAAGGGAAGTCCCACTAAGCCAACGAGAGGATAAACCAGATTAGGAAAATGGGTAGGCAGCGAAGTATTCCGTGTGGAAGCGAGCTCCAATGAAGCACGAGCGGAGAGCTTCTGCTCGCTTCGTCGAATGTCACGAAGCTGAGGGGGCTAGGAGGTGACTAGGTAAAGGGGCTGATCCAGGGCAGCGAGAACGGAACTCAATAGAAGTTAGAGCCTATCCTAGACCAATCACAATGAACGCGGTCTTAGGAAGCAGACTTCGGGTACCGGGTCATTCTCTCGCTTTGACGCCCGCCGAAAAAACCAATCTTAACTTGTTGGGAGGCTTTTCGCGCACTGGCGCTCCGAGCCGTCTTTTATTGAAGCCAGGTTCTGCCTGATTTATGTGGTTTCCCATCCGGGAGGTAATTACTGTAGTTTAGTGCAAGAGCTCGTTAAGCAGGAAGTGAAGCTCGGAGAGGACTCAATATCTATCTCAAATATCCATCTCAAATTGACTGTCAATATCCGGTGCGAGAAATATCATATAGTGATGCTCGAAATCGCTGATGAAGAGATTATCACTTGAGTATAACCCTAGGAGAGAGGCTCAATAAGATAAGTTAATCGGAGTTCCCGGAAGGCCATTTACTTGACTCTTAGAACCTTTGTTGGCTTTGGGCAACGGGGATCAACTTCCAGGACAGGAAAGGGCGATCTATTTGACTGATCCTAGTTCACGAGAAAGAGTCCTAGGGACTTTGTTTTGCACCGAGAAGAAATCAATAGAATCGTCTGATACTAGATGAAGAGGTACCCCGGAAAGCAGGAATAGAGGAGGTACTAGCCAGCGGAGGGAGAAGCACCTAGCTCCAAGTGATCCTATTCGTAGCTCTTCTGCTCTTTCTCTTCTTCCATACCCTCAAGTGGGTGGAATACCAGGCTAAGGGCACCTATTCCTTCATTTCCAGCCTCCGCGGACCACGGGAAAAGCTCATCTGCATATCTATCTTCCGAGGCTGGTGATCTCAATGAATCGGACCAAAATCCATGCTTTGTGGCTGCATCTCCCCCACCTATCTAGGCGTTATCCCCATGGCGAAGCATCGAGTGTTAATATGTATATAAAGGAATCAGCCTCACTGGACCCAATGACGAGCTAACGAGCTGACGAAAACAAATCTCTTTCTATTCCTTGGGCGGGGTGACTGGCTATCGAAGCTCATCAGCAGCCACCTACTTTTCAGATAAAGGATGGATGAGACAAATGATATGACCTAGAGCAATGGCATGGTGAACAAAAAAGTATCCAGGCCCTGTTGTTAGGAATAACGAATTTAGATTCTCAAACATAGCACTTAACCAACCAACCAGCTAACCATATGCTTTTACCCGCACTGAATGCAGGATCATTCGCGGGGGATAAGAGTACATCAAACCCAACTAAGGCCTTACCGTGAGCAGATTGTATCCACTAAGCTAATATAGTATAGATAGTAGGTTCAATCAAGATTTGTTTTGATGGAGTACCATACCAGATGCGAGCATAACATCATTATGAAATTGAAGTCCTAGAGTGGGAGGGCCTCGGAATAAACTAGCCCAACTCACTCAGATGAGAGATGTTAGCTTCCTAACATTCTTGCCATGCAAATGCATTATCCTTATTTCGTTCCGGCCCTGATAGAGAGTTATTAATTGTGTTATAAAGACCCATCCGCGAAGAGTGTTTGTAGTAGTTTAGTTCCCGCCCCTTGTGAGGTACCGAATAAGTGAAGTTACTACTTGAATCGGGCTTCTGAGCATACAGATTCCACTGACCTATGAAAAGAGGCTCTAAACCTTGGGCTGGGGTTGGGGATATGGTAATACATTGTTGAAATGTTACCCTTTTACGGGAAGGAGAGGGAATGTGCTCCCCCCTTGGCTCGGGAATAGCATGAATGTCCCGTCCGAGCCAAAGAGCTGACTCCCTCCAAAGAGTCCCGACAAATGATGAGTGAGACGAGATGAAGCATGAAGAAACCATGAAACACTTGGTTTCCACTGGGGTTGTAGATGGAGCGAGCCGACCTGTTATGAAAGAGATGGCAGGGATGAATAGTAATAAGAAAAGAGCTCCAGTATAAAGATCTTTGTTCGTGCGTAAACCAAACCATTTGTATACCACCACTGATAAAGACTGGAATAGGCAATCTTTACTGGACCTGGGGCCCCTCCAAGGATCAAAGCTTCTACAGCTGGTTAACCGAAATGAGGATCCCATCCCAAATTTCATGAGCAATGTTTAGTCAACTATGTAAAGGGTTTACCCACGCTTCGAAATTGCCTTGCCAAACGAAGTAGAACAAATGACCATCGGTCCACAGACAAATTCTTGCTAACTGACCGCTTTATGATTGGATGCTGACCGAAATATTTGATTCCTTTGGAATTCGTTGACTTTCTTTTTGGAGCTGCTTACCCATTCGATCAAGTACGCATATGCAGCAGACATTGGTTCAATGCACTGGGACTGACCCAGAAAGAAAGTAGATGCACTGATTTGGCTTTCACACTAGTCAGAAAGAAATTGGAGCACTGTCGAAGACATCGTGAGCCAGGCACTTGAAGAACATTTTAGGGCGCCTTTCGCGACAAAACAAGTAGGCGCAAGGAACGACAAAGCAAAGGAAAAAAGAAAGAGGGGATCCTTTTCCAAAGGTTCCTGCCAGAGAGGCGGGAGCGACTCTTTCCGTTGGTTTCGAGCGGGGAGAGGCGGGACGACGACGATAGTTGTGGTTAGTGTCGGGATGGATGTGGTTCAGGTTAAGAATTTAGGGAGTCGTTTAGTCAAATAAGTACAAAAACTCACTGAGGAACGAAGTCACTCGACCACCGGGAGAGGAACGAGAACGGGATGACTGTGCTTTCGCAAAGCGAAGTGCTACTCTTTGTTGGTAATCTATCTGTTTGGGTCAAATCAGGAATTATGCTCCTTCCTTTTACCGGGAATAGCTTCTACCGCCATCTTATTGGTTGGTTAGTCTAGGCCCAGCTCACACTACTGAAAAAACGGTTTCGCTTGTTTTCTAAAATCTATGTTTATAGATTTTAGAAACCGGTTCGACGATGATCTTTTATCGCAAAGCGTGAACTATCTTGGCTGGCAGTGGCCTTTCTCTTCAAGAGTAGGAGATCTTCGGGGTTGGCGGATGTGGTTCCGGTCTTTCGTTGATTTGAGAAAGTCGTAGGCAAACCTAACCTACAGAGTGTGGAGCCTAAGTTAAGATTTTCAAATAAGTAGTTGGTTGTGAGGGTGCGGAGGAAGATAGTGGTCAGTCTCGTCGCCCGGATGTTTGAATGATTACGATAGCTCTTATTCCCGTATTCCCGATCCCCGGTACGAAGAAGAAATGCATTCATTCGTTCCCTAGCCTTACAACCTACGCCAACAAAGAGGCTGCTTACTTGACTCCCTCTGCGCAAGGGTCCAGGCTCGAGGAGAACTCAAGGGAGAAGTTCTGACTTAGTTGTACCCCTCATGAAACAAAGCCTATGGTCTATATGGAAGTAGTACCCCTATATGGAAGTAGCCCTATATGTATGATGGATGGCCTAGAAGAAGAGTTCCGAAAGGAATTGACCAGTAGCATATGCGGAAGGCTCAGACTCTGGACTTCAATGGTGGCCCCCCTATCACTTAAAGGCAGCTGAAGTTAAAAAGAATTTGATAATGTCTTATATAGGCTACAAGGACTCCTTGATTTCCAATTCTCCTAGTTCCGAGTGAGGAATTCGAAGACAAAGAAGAAAATGAAAAAACAGAGATTTTGAGATGCAGGTTCTCGCGGACGCAATTCCATCCTCCTTGTTCTACCCCGTCCAGACAGAACTAGAACATAGGTAGTGTTAACCGCCAACAAGAGGAACTGGTGCAGTAGTGGGAGTAATTGGATCTCTTCTTGATGATGGACAAGGCACTTTCTTCATTGACAGTGAGCAAGGTCGTTGACTTCCTTGATTCATGCTCAGTCCCCCTTCTTTCTTTCATAACCTTACCGGGAATACTAGGGAACAGAACCGCTGGAACCCATGGTTCATAAAGACGGAGCGGGGATCCATATACTAAACCCGACTCCCTTGATCAATTTCCATGGGTGAAGCTTCTGGGAAAGAGCCAGGAAAATTCCGATATCTGACCTGATAACTAGTATCGCCTCCCCTCTTCTCTTTCTTGGCGAAAGGATCAAAAACAGTCATTTTTTTCGATAAAACACAATTTGGACGATTCTGAATGTCTCCTTATAAGGGAAAGAGTACGTCCGGTACCCGAAGAAAGTAGGCCGGTCCGATCCGAACCCCTGGAACCAGAGATCTATTAGTGCAATTAGTGCAAGATGCGCTTTTGCTAAGGAGAATGCCCACCTTGTTTAAGCGTAAGCGGGCTATACAGGAGTAGCAAAGTCTGAGTAGTCAGCTGGTAGAAAAGCCGAGAAGTGGTCCTGGAGTGTCAACCTCTAAGTTCTGAAATGGATTGGTATTGGCTGCTCGTTATTCTATCTGTTGGACTAGCCTTTTCAATCTTGGAGCTATTTGAGTTACTGGGTTAGGAAGCTATTTGAATCTATATGGATTAGGACCCATTTCTCAGGATTCAATCCTGGTTCTTCCCTTATCACATGGCCCTTTATCATCGAAGACAGTGAGCGACATACGAATCGTGAAATTCATTCCATTCATTCCTTGTTGGTCTCCCCTCCGATCCGATCCGATGAGTCCCTGATCCTCTTTTATCCCCCATCTATTCACTCCTAGTTATCCTAGTGAATAGAATCCCGTTCACTCATAGAAAGGAGGGCGGTCATACTCATACTATAGGGGAAAAATTGCTCGCTGCCGATGAATAATGCCGGCGACTGACTACTCAACCTGAGCATAGGGCGGCTTGGAGATTTCATCAGCATCAACGTGCTCAAAAAGAGAAGATTCCGGTTTGGCCTCAGCTTGAACACTTCGCAACTTCTCCCTTTCCTTAAAGCATCTTTTTCGATAGCTTGAACGGAGTGTAAATTTCCTCTCTTTGGTTCTTGAACCGGGTTATATAGAATGATGATTAGTCATTCTTGATTAGAAATAAAAAATCATACTAGGGGACATCACCCACTCATGGTTTACTAGTATATACTCTTTTGATCAATGAGAGAAAGACATAGCCTGCCTATCAAAGAAGCAACTACGCCCTAGCGCGAAAAGCCCTTGCGCCTTATAGCTGCCGCTTGACTACACGTAATTAGACTGAAAGCGGAACGAAGAAGCAACAGATGAGAAGGGGCTTGCCTGCCTTGCATACTGACTTCCTGGACTCAATCCTATAATCCAGGACTACGGCTCATCCATAAAAATTCAATCCATTCGCGCCTAACTCGCACTGCTGTCAATTGAAAACAACTGACCAAGCAGATATGAAAAGGAACAAGCAATGGATTGAGCGCTCTGATCGTAGACCCGCTAACTAAAGCCGTGTTCTTGCTGGTGACCGGCTCAATGAGCACCCTTGGGCGCTGGCTTTTCGAAAGCAAGTTAGGAAATCAGTGACCAACAGCTTGAGAAAGCATTCAAAAAGTTTCATCTCTTACGATAAACCTTAATAGTCGATCATTGGCTTAATTGCCTGAGTTTTGTTTTGGCACTCTAGTTAGCGACGAAGGGCGTCGTTTTTAAGTCATTGATCACTATCATACTCCTATTCTATCTCGCTGCTTTTCCTTAGCTTAGCCTGCCTTGTCGAGGTAAAGGATTAGTACTAACATTCATTCGTGCAACCTCTTCCTGTTCTGGCGCTGATACTTTGACTATTAGAACCAAAGCTCTTCTTAAAGGCATTCAAGGCATTGGCTTAATTCCTATTCTATTCCATACATACTAAAAACTAGTGACCGGAGGAGAATTAGACCAGTTGACTTTGGCCAGAGCAGAAGAGCTAATAGAACAGAGCCCTCCTTTCCAGATTTCGATAGCTAATACGACCAGAAGCCTCTGACAAGACCTAGACCCCAACAGTCTTAAGATAAGGAAGAAAAGCCATCAGCCCAGGGATAATCTGTATACCCTTAGACTAGTGCTTCTGTCAGCTTCACAGCCTTCCCTGCTCACTCTTGTCGGGGAATACCGGGTTATTGAAATATTCCTATCAATCTATTCCTTCAAACCCGGCAAAGTCCTCCCATTACTTAGAGTTCTTGCCATTGGTTATCTTACTTACTGTCCTATAACAAAACCTTTTTAATATCTTTTCCCTGTACAAATTACTGGAAAAAAACACTTTTAGAAAAGTCAGCTAGTAAGAGTATTAGGAATGAAGAGCCTAGATGAAGTAAGTCAGACTGCAGACGATTCGTACCATCTTGGAGGCCTTACGACTGCTCGAAGCGGTGACTTATTAGCATTAAATGGAATAGCAAGAATCAATCGAATGGCTATTCTTAGTTATAGTAAGTATTTTCCTAGGTCTGTCTTCTATGCTTTCCTAATGCCTTCTTCACTCGGTGCGAAGCGAAAGCCAACCCGCGAGAAGAAGCAAGCTTGTCTCTTGAATTGCTCTTTTGGGTCGACTGTTCACTCAGGGGTAGCGGTGAATAGGAACTCCGCTTTTTTCTCAAACGGATATAGTAAGTGTGCCACGAGTGCTCATTATTATATTTCATAGCCGGGAGAGAAGATTTAGATTTGTATCCCAACTTATTAATCAACTTCCACGAGGTAAGTAAAATGCTCTATGGGCGATGTCTAAGCAGTGTCTACGAACCTAAAGTGGGGTATTTGACTTATTAGCAGTGCAAAAGATGACACCAATTGAAGCTTGGACTACTTCTCATTCCCTGACCGGGTCTTCAGCCTTTGAAGTGGACTTTGGGGCATTCGTTTCCCCTACCCTATCAAGGGGGCGGTCTAATACCCGACTAGCAATCTGATCGATTACTATAATAAAATACATACCGACCATCAGCTCCAGCTGAAGCAATTCTTGAAGCTACAGCACAAACTTCAAATAGAGACTTAAAGAGATCTGACTTATCAATAGCTTATGGGGTTCTTTCTGGTCAAGCTCCCCCAAGATTCGATTACTTCTCCCGGCCTGCTGTCGTCAACGGCCATACCTCCAGAGTTCTGCTTCTGGCAATTGGCAATGCTTCTTAAAGAGCTTGCACCCGGTCGGTTTCCTTGCCTTGTAAGCCCTACCAATACCAGGACATACCTATCCACTTCCAATTCCCATTGCCCATATTCAACCCACGTATGTGGGAAAATAAGGTGCTACAACCATATGTCTGCCGAAGAATTTAATAACTATGTTTGTCAATTCGCCCTTGCCTCTCCTATCCCGTAGAGGTCCGATCTCAGTCATATAGGGAAGGAAGCCTCGTATCTTCAGTTAATTATGTGCCATATGTCCCCAAAGCTTCTTTGATTCAAGTACTTTATGGAAAGTAGGAGGTTGGGAAAAGGGGCATCGACCACCTTAAAAACTATAAAGGGGACTGAGGCTAAGACTCTACTTCCACAGAAGTACTATAGTAGCAGAACATAGGTTAAGTATAAAACCTTTTCGGAGGGGTGTTCCCCACAAATTGTTCCCGGACTGAATGCTCCGATCGATGATCTCTATCCTATCAAGTAATAATGCAGACGACAAAGAGCTTGGCGTATAAGGAGAGACAAACGAATGAGCGAAAGGAGTGGAAAACTAAATAGTTGGAGCGCTAGATGGTATAGAATGCTTAGGCATACAAAAAGATCCTTTTTGGAGTATGCTCCTTAGAGAAGGTGACTCGTACTAACAGTATTAAATCCAGCATTCATTCTTGTATTTTAGTCAGTTTGCCTTAGGCAGAGAAGGAATTAGCCATGTTGCCGACCCAAAGATTTCGTTGGTTATGTTAATAACGACAGACGCTCAAGAACTCTTTTTTCACCGATGTTACAAGTTTTCTAGTCAAGAGGTCGATTTGTGATCACTAGCTTAGATTTTCTATTAGTAGTAGTGTACTAAATGAATTCGTGAAATTTAATTAGATAACGCTTTTTAGTTGATATTTTTTCTATTATAAGAGAATGAGGGTCAGAGACCACCGGTGTGCTATTCGAGACAAAGTCTTGTCGTTGTTGTCCCCCAACCAAAAAGTTAGGAAAGAAGAAGGTGCCACTTCTACAGTGGTAAGAGAGTTAGCCTCAAGAAAAATCAGGATTAATCTATTTTATAGAAAAAGGGATTGATAATGAAGAGAAAGACTAATTCAATCGACTCCAGTAGGTATCCTTGGCTTAGTTGGCTGGCCTGCCCAGTTTTATAGGGAAAATGGAAAGAAAAGGCTAAGGGCAAAGACTTTGAAAGTACTCGAATCCGGGAAGCTGGCTAGCTCCAACCATTAGCCAAAAGGTGCTCATTGATAGGCAGTAGAGATTTGATATTGAAATCGGCCTCCTGGAAAGACTTTAAATATTAAAAATGAAAGATTCGTTTCAGATCAATCCGCCCCTTCATCTTTTTAAGATATTTGACATGCCACTCCGAGGAATGGAAGGGTCTCCCCGAGCAGTCTTGTAAGACAAGATTTGGCTACTGATGAATCCATTTTGAATGAAGAAAGCTCCTGAAGAGGGGGGAATTCAAGACTTTTAGCAGCAGGTGCAGATAGAATTAAGAATCCCAGAGGGAATCAGGATCTTGAGTGAACCTCAAAGCCATGCCAGCCAGGAGTGAATTCTTTCTATGGACTGCCTTTTTTGAAGACCGGCATTAGCCATTTCAAAAGATGGATTTCGGAGGTAAAAAAAAACCTCAGCGAAGGTAACCGAAGACGAACAAGATACGAAAGATGCTAGACAGCGGACCCCTTGCTGATAAAAGTCTCAGAGCCGAGGGAGGACCTTTATACTCTTTTTCCAAGTAACTCTCCAAGTGTGAAAGCCGATCAACTGGCAGTAAGAGCCCTTAAACAACTCCCAGGAACTACAATGCCAGCCCTTGCTCCAAGTTCACCTCCGGTACTCACCTCTAAGGTCAGACTCTTCCTCACCTCTTGCCGGACCCCTTACTTCTTCTTCTGGGGGAAGCATACTGAGATCACATAAGGAATTACGGGGAGTGAAAGACATCTAGCCTGCTAATTCAACTTTCTCCTTTTTTGAATTACTGCATTCTTCGGCCTGAAAAGCTCTTTTTATCCCATCTATATACTAGAACGTACGTAGGGCCTAAGCGCCTATGTAAGATCACATTTAGGACAATTTCACAACGGAAATCCTGCAATGAAGGAAAATCGGCTTGACTACTTTTGCCATAGGGCGAGCTAAACCTTTTTCGTTTATCTTTCATATGTTAAATGTTCGTGTAGTGAATTCACGGCTAGAGATAGTACATTCTGGGTCGATCAAGGAAGGTAGCGTATACGGGGATTGAGTAGAGCATAGGTTTAATAACCGGGCTTGGAAAAGAGAATGAGAATCTTGTTCAGCAAGAGGCTGGGTTTTTGGTCTTTCTACGTTTTAAGTGCCACTCCTTTGGTTAGTACTCAAAATTGGATTTCTTTCTTGTTGGTTCGAAGTAATGCTCCTTTTATTTAGCTATGACCTACATTCTTTGGTTAAAGTGCTCATGCAGCTTCCACTTACTTATATTCCCCTTATAAGGGATGCGTTCCCCTCCAAGTTGTTTCAAAGTAGCATCTGTGGATAAACGAGGGTTAAGCCGCATCGGTGCGGTTGGGATCGCCCGGCACTTGTGAGGCAGAAGAATCGAATCCTTGTAAGAAGATCGAGCCAGAAAGTGTTTTTTTAGTACTTGTTAGCGTCCCTTTCCCCTTTCTATGTACCCAGTCTACGAACCTGGCCTAATCTAATAGGCCTTCAAGGCCCCGAAAACACACTTAGAATTGCATGTGTTAAGCATATAGTTGAAGTAGCATGATGTAAGCTTCAACGCGCTTAGGCTACTACCTAGTTGCTTCACCCTCCTCTTACTTAGATGGAGGAGATAGTAAGCAAGACTTTCTATGCTACGATCTTGCTTCTCTTAAAAAATTCCCGCTAACACCTCCTTTCAAACAGAAGATTGATTCTATCTCATATCTATATCAATTTGACAGAATAAGCTGCAAGGCAAGAATAGGTTGTTTTCATCAATAGTAGAAGGAATATGTCCAGAAGTAAAGGGAGAGAGGTTTATTTTGTTTTATGTCTCCCAAGAGCATATTGTCCTGAGTGAAGATAATATTTGCTATCGCCGCTTCCTGCACGGCGGTACATTTCTTGCACTTCAAAGGTTCTTCAACCTCCATTTTTTATGGGGCGCACATCTCTCGGCCTCTCCAAATCAATGTCCTTATCAGACAAGATTCCCTTGGTCCCTCTTTCTTAACGCAGGGTCGGCACGAGTAGGCCATTAAGGTAGGGAACGAAATATTTTCTTAGATGGGAGAGTTGAGTCCAGCCATTGATTAGACGGCTAGCTCACTTTTGGTTACGACTAAAAGGTCTTAATGTCTGGGAGTAGCTCCTGCCCCAAAAGGGTAAGACCTTAACCCAACACCCGCTTTTGTTCGCCGCCCCGCATGAACGAATTGATCGAGATGTGTCGTCAACACACATTGGTGGGTGGACGTTTAGGTATTTCCTCGGCCTTACAATCGAAAAAAGGAACTTCTTTGAGTATAGCTCTCGGTTTGACCAGGGGCTGATTCCTAAGGATTCATACCTTGCTTTCTACCTTTACAATCGGAATTTCAAACTAAAGAAAGATCTAGGGCCGTCGGGCCGAGTTGGGTGCCAATAACCGTTGATTTCACACTCGGAGTCACCCTTTTTTTTATTAGTCCTAGGGATAGCATAAGTAAACAAGCAGATGTAAATTCCTATTATTTCCCTGCCGGCCTGTCGACTCCTCCGGCGCACCGTTTCCCGGTAATGCGTCGCCGGGATCGAAGCAGATAGCTATAAAGTTTTTTGTTTTGAAAAGAAAGTAAAGTGTATATCGAGCTATGTAAGTCACGGAATGGAGAACCGTACCGTCTGAGTCTTCAGGATCCGGTATATCGTAATCTGCAGATTCTTGGTCTGTAAAAGGAGTCTTGCTCTCATTCATTACATCTTACCATACCCGGCGGTTTGTTTGCAATCTTTGACTGTGGAAGAAGATCAACACTAATCCTCAACTTGATCCTTTGTCTGCGGGGAGAGAAGACCAGTCGTTGGCTATGTTAGGCGGAGAAAGCCAAGAGCATGCTTAGGACATTGCGAGTTTGCCAGTAGGAAATGGTACGTACTATCGAAATTTCGGTGATCGGATCGGCGAAAGCTAAACCGCAAATCGAACTATGAGATCCTCATCCGCTAGCCCTTCCCGGAATGAAAGGCAGCTGATTGGCAATGTGCGCTCCTGTGGGAGTCGAACCCACCGCATAGGTGCCTTGTTCTACCGAGAGATGAACTAAGGAGCGGGAAACTAAGAACCTC
>CANTUT010000932.1:27500-30000 GCA_947687605.1 Reutealis trisperma
TCTTTTTGATTACCTTCGAAAACAAACCGGAATTCCGTCTTGACATGATGAATAGTGGTGTCCACCAGCAGAGCGTAGTCCTTGTTTCAAAAAAGGTAGTATATGCGATCAATTTTAATTTGAAATAAGACCTAGGAAAAAATCTAGACCAAAGAGCCCCAACTCATATCATACCAAGAATTTGCCATTGACCTAATCAAGCGCTTTAGGGTTAATCGAGGATATGTAGATTAAAGTCCTATATCTATTCGATGCCTTATGTCTTTTCACCATCCATTTGAATTATGGCTTGGTCGAGTGAGCTTTCGCTTCCTTTAAAGGCTATCTTGTTAATTATTTATTAAATAAAAGAGTTAAGAGATGGGCTCAAAAGATTTGAAAGTGACACCTGATGAGTTGTTTCCCACCGAGAGGGTCCAAGACTTCCTTGAGTGGAGTTTACTACGTAATTGGATAAAAGAGTGATTGAAGTACGTTCACTGGTACTGGAGTGTAGCACACTCACCTGATGTACACTTAGAAAATTTCTTCAAAGCTCCCTTTTATGAAACTTCCTTGAAGTCCAAACTCGAGAAGAAAGAGCTCTCTCGATTTGGTCTTATGTGGAAGTGTTATGATATGGTAGCTGAGAAGGGTGTTACTTGGAACCCTCTGTGCTTACAAGAACATCTCCCAGGATATCTGAGAATGTTACTAGGTAGAAATTAAGGTAATTCTTTCTTGGTTGAGCCTTCTGGTCTAACCCGCTTGGAAAGGAACCATCGAAAAAAAGATATTTTTATTGTTGATCCGAATTATAAATCTCAGGCATTTTTAAATGAAAAATTTCCAAATCATTTATTTATAATATCCGGTACTGCTTCTTGCGCGCATGGACCCGCTCAAGTATCTCTTCGAAAAGCCGGTTGTTTCAGGCGGTAGCAAATCTTGTTGTCAGAGTTCGATATCATTTCTAGAAATCGATGTTAGGACAAGCTATTGCTAATCACCTTGGACGTCACCCTTTACCATGTTACGAGCCGCCAATGATGGATTATTTTCCGGATGAAAAAGTATTTTACACTGACATTGAGTATAGAAAATTTGATCTTTTTTGGACCATGTACTTTGATGGAGCTTTGAATTCGAAAGGGGAATGGCATTGGGATGGGATCGTGTTGATGTCACCAGAAGGGGTGGTTATCCCGAAGGCATATCCGCTGGGGTTTCCTACGACCAAGAACATCACTGAGTATGAAGCATTCATTGCCGGACTTCGAGCTGCACTCTGCCTCGATGTCCGACACTTGAAGGTCATAGCAGATTCAAAGCTGGTGATCAGCTGGGTGAATGGAAGACTAAGGACCCACGTAAGGGTCCCTTATAAAAAAATGTCAATCGAGCTCATCAAGCAATTCAAAGAAATAACTTTGACCTGAGAATGCATAACCAGCTGGCTGATTCTCTGGCTACGCTAGCATCAATCCTTCAACCCTGCATCAAAGCATGGAGTCTTTCGTTGTGGAAAGAATGGATGCCCCAGCAACGGACACCATTTGGCGAGATCAGGAAAATTCTATATCACGGGTCCCAGAACTCACTAATTCCAATGCGTCCTCGAAAGAAGAGCCCTATTAGAGAAGGGCGAGAAGGCAAAAAATTAGATTATGACCCTTGCAGAGAGACCAGCCGAAGAAGAATATGAAGATGCCGGGAACCTTTGATAAAACGATATCAAAAATTATCAGAAGGACAAGTTCATCCCAGATTTTCCCACACTTCAACAAAGGAGAGCATTGCGTGACCTCTCACGTCGCTTTGTCATGTTATAGGACGTTTTGTACAAGCGATCTTTCTACAGTGTACTTTTCAGGTGCAAACTCTATCATGGCTTCATGGATCTCCATTGCTTATCATTATGCTTTGTCTCGACGAGGAAACAAAAGCAAATCAAATGATGGAACTAGAAAAGTGATCCTGGAAGATTAGAGTAGCCTACCTATTAGTAGAAACTTAATATGGAGAAGTGTGAAGTCAAAGCTAAAACTAAAAGAAAGTAGTTCGTGCACGAGAAATGCAAAGGAATCTTGGAAGAACCGGCACTTCAGCAAGAATTGACCCTCACTCTATGCCAAGGTAATTGCAAACCAGAAATCTAATAATAATAAATAGAAAATAACTTCACGAAGCTGATCGTGAAAAATGGATATGTAAAGCCTGAAACAAATCCAGATTGAAATAATTATTTTCAATGCTTTGCCCAGGCAGGTGAAGGAGAAGGATGTGGTCGTCTTCCTTGGGTCAAAAGGTGCAATCTTCTGACCGAAACTATAAGCATAAGTAGCACCATTGAAGAGGCCCCTGAGTCCTATCTCGAAGGGAGCAGAGCTTTAAGCCAAGATTGGTATTGATAAAGACTTTCTGTCCAGAAGCGTGTAACACAAGATTATTTCACAACGACGAAGCAAGCAGAAAGAAGATTAGACTTCCCATTTGGGCTAGTCCGCCTACGCATGTTATG
>CANTUT010000932.1:37500-46505 GCA_947687605.1 Reutealis trisperma
CTAGGAAGAGTTTCAAGGTTGTAGCAGTCCGAGTAAGGGTAGGCGGTAACGGTATCAATAGTAAGTGGAGGTCATACTATGTGATTGGAGTCTTTTTTCTTTGCCTCTAACAGTTTCATAATATGATCTTTTCCTCACCTCCTCTTTTTCAAGCGAGCTAGTACAGTACCTCTTAGCTTAGGAAAGCGGGTTATAGCAAGCCAGTTTCAAATATGAGAGGTTCCTAAACGTGCTATATCTAGGGACAGGAAAGGGTATTAGGGAAAGAGCCCTTATCTTATAGAGAACACCTTAAGGGAAGAAAAAGAAGAAGAAATGAACATGAGATATCAGAAGGTGCAGGCTTATTGAGTATACACGATCCGGAAAGATCTAAATGTCCTAGGAAAGGGAAAGGCCCTTCAGAGTGAAAGTCCACATCCGTTATCTCAGTACAAAAGTTGTAAACACCTTCCTCTTCACTTATGTACGATCACCTATACGAGAATGCTAGTCGTACTAGGGAAAGGGAGGCCGTCATTGGATCACTCCATCTCAACATTTCACTTCCATCTTGAATCGGCTCATCTTCTTTCTTCTTGGTTGGGAAAGATGAGAGTTGGTCTTCCCTCTCCTCTCGCCGATGGTTTGAGAGTTGCGTTGGCGTGACGCTAATATACGGATATTCGAGTGCTTGAGTTTCACTCATGTTATGCCGTTCTTTGGCCAAGTTGTTGGATAATCGATAGTTGCTGTCGGATTTCCCGATGTTTTAGCAGTTAAACTGATTGCCCTATCCGATATAGTAGCACTGGCTGTCTGAGACCTTAAATTAAAGCTTCCCCTTTCTCATGCTCCTATTAAATTAAAGAGTTTCTATGTTCCGTAATCTGTAAATGAAGATATGAAGTTGCTTATGCGCCTACTTCTGCTCTTGGAAAAGCGGGTTCACTCGTTCCCTATCTAGTAAATTGGGCTAGCGATCCTGAGCCGGGGAGAAAGAATCTTCTTAATAAGGGTTCCGTCTCGAACTCCGAGTGCTTCCCAAGGAGATCAGGTTAGGGTTGGTGTGGCCATAGACTGTTATACCCGATTCCATTAATTCATGGCGTAGACAGATCAGGATCGAAATCCTCAATGGATCCCCTAATCACTACAAGACGGCTAGTGCCAGATCTGAGTCCGATCCGAGTATGAACAGCTGGAAACATAACTTATTGGATAATCTATAGTGGCTGTTGCATCTGACTTTGAGACCTCAACTGACTTTGTTTTGCTGTTTGATGATGGCCCCGGTCCGTTCCCCTCATAGAGTCGACAGACTGAGCCAGGTCTTCTTGTGAAAGATTATCTATAAGAAGAGAGAGATTCCTGCAATTTCGGTTAATCTCGCTTGGAATGATCGAAATGATCTAGTTATAGGTCAAACCCCCTCTTAATGCGCCTACTGGCAATAAGACCCCTCCTGAATCGGCAGACGTCTACCTGAGGCTCAACCAAACCTCCGGGTTTGGCATTAAAAAAATCATTCTCTCGAGGGCGGAAAGACCAGAAATCCTGGGAGTGAGTTCGTACTGGATTGACTGAGAGACGAGGTCACGGTCTCAGACTAGAAGAAGAACCCCTTTAGTCGTTTGAGTTAACTTCTTTCTTAGCCGAGCTAGTGGCTCCACCCCCAAACCTATTCTTTTTTTTAGTCAGTTTATCTCCTTTCAGTCCTATCCTACCTTCACTCGTAAACTCCGTGCCATGTCTTCAAAACATTAGCTACTTGCCGAAGTCTTGAGCTCTTCTCTTTCTTCTTAAACTAGGAAGTCTTCTATTCTGTCTTTTCCCTCTCGGCTATGCCTATTAGGTTTATGCCCTTTACTCCTAGTCTTATTAGCCTATTAGTTAGTCTGGTACCTTTCGTTCCTAACTGTAAGAGCTTATTCGAGCCGTGTCTTAAGACTTGAGCTAGTTTCCAACTCTCCTAGCGTCTAGTCTTTCCTCTGCAACATCAGCTGCAGGAAAATCCGCTGCAATAGACTTTTCCCCCGAGCTTTGTTTTGGTTTAAACCCTTTTTTATCCAGGTTTTGAGTCCCCTCCCTATCCATAAAAGCCGATTTACTATCGTACCTTCTAACCTCTACTTCAAGGTTGTAAACACCTTTTCTTAGGCCCGCTCCAAGCCCTTCGAACGAAGAAAAGTCTGTAAGCTAACTCCCTTCAGTTAAGAGAGATGCCGGTAAGTCAACCAACCCCAACCCTTAACTATTTACCGCTTCCTTCCTTTCCGGCTTAGTCTAGTCGAGTAGTAACCATTTCCTTTCTTACAGCCAATAGGTTGAATCAAAAGCTGGTGACACCACCAAGTAAAGTAGCGGCCCATGCTTCTATTAGTGAAAACTCCATCATCCAAGACCTGTAGCAGGAAAGAGCCAATCATAATGTTAGCATGCCCCATGTGGGACTTATTACTTCGGTTTGAAAGAAGTCAGATGAGCGAGGAAGGGGTATGTACGATTTAGGCTTTCCTTGCCTTGTCCAATAGGCTGTTTTGCAGGATAGGATTACATAAGCTTGTGCAAAGAAGAAGCAGGGCATGTACCTAAAACCAGTGATCCGCTTTCAAATCCTTTATTCAATGTTGTCTTCTCCAAAGAGTGACTCTTTCCTTCTTCCGATGGAAACTGGCTTGGAAGTGGACTGGATTGTCTTCCCCGATTTTTCATATGAGACGAGCCTAATCACTAGTCGAGGGGAGGGGGATCTTTTTAACCAAACGAAAGCCCCGCCCGGATTATCCTATTTGGCCTCTTCTGATAGGTAGGTTCCTATCCTTTATCTATCAGTAAATGGATGAAATTGACTCGTCAGAATCCATATACGGAACTACGTAAAATAAGGCCATGGTCGCTGCATCTGAAATCGTTCGTTCACCCGAAAGTCCTCTCTCTACGCTAAAACGCTAAATCATTTTGGCTTTTTCACACAGGAATTTCAGTAAATAAAGAAGCCTTTAGGCTCGGTTTCGCATGCCAATTGGCAACTGCTCTATTTCGTATCATCCCACCCAGACCTATACGCTATTTCACCAACGATCATATAATTCCTGAAAAAGGCAGACCGGGATCCTGACCATACACCAAAATAGGATGACCTATAAGGCTTTTCCTTCGTCTCACTCTCCGAAGTGGCGTGGCATAAAGCCCAATTGGAAAAGGGGAGCGGGTATGAGGAAAAAAGAACCTTCATTCAAACTCATCGCTGCAGGATTAGTTCTCTCATACGGATCAGCCTAGGGAACGTAATCTCATAGCACATTCAAAAGCGAAGCTAGAGACAAAACAAAAGATCTTCTTTCTAAAGAGAAGAGATTCGGAACTCTTATATGTCCATCCAAGGTCCAAGATTTCACATACATGGATGGTATCAGACAGAGCAATCTGATCAAATGAATCCAATAATCTCTATCCTTATCCCTCTGAGCGCTAAAGCTAAAGCCTGGTGAATGAGAAGATCGGTGATAACTTTTTTTCGATTGAGACTACTTGACCTCTTACTTGAGACTACCGCTTGCTTCTAGAATCCTTTCTTTCGGTTTTCAATCGATATTAACCAAACCAAGGTCTTATCCTGTCGTCAAAGCAGCCGTCAAGTAGAGAGGATGTACAGATAAACTTCCTTTTGCCTTTAGTGCGGAGGCGTAAGAGAATTGACGGAAGCCAAGCAGCGTCAAGACGAGTCTGTTGATGACTTTCTCCATATACCGAGTAAGTTGATAAGATCATCAGTCGATTAGTGAGCATCCCCTCTCATAAGAAGTAATCCCTTTTCCTTCTTTATGAGCCTGCCCTCTATCGATTGGGGACTCACTAATGTCTCCCTCTTAGTTGTCCAGTCTACTTACTTCTCCACTTAACTCCGCTATCATAGATTTTTATACATTCTCGAATTCTGGCATGATAAGCTGAGCGAACAGAAAACCTTCTTCTCCTCATCTTCGTGCCCCTATCTACTTAAAAGGGTTTTGGAAGCAAGCCGTTCCTGAAGCTTGACATGATGGCGGATGATAAATAAGGGGTTACACTATTTACTTTTTTAGGCTATCTAGTCTCGTAGCCCCCATCTAAGGAGTCGGTATAATTCCCTGCCCCGAAGGCATATTAATTAGTGAAGGCTGCTGCGCGTAACGCTTCGCTGTAGGCAGCTCATGCGCACTGGAGGAGGATTTTTTAGTTGGGGCAGTAGGGTTTCTTCGTTGGCTGCTTCTCTCGCTTTCCACGGGGAACTACTTTTCATAGGCTGATCCGAATTAGGCTTCCATTTTTGTTCTAGGTTTCATTTCTCCGCCGGGGCGCTCAGTTCTTTCCTGTTCCCAGAGCGGAGGCATAGTAAAAAAACCTGCTGAAGGCTGCTTTGTTTGGGAAGACGTGCTCTTGTTGTTCTCTTGCTGCTGCGGCGTCAATACAATTCTGGCAATTTTTTCTCTTCTTTTGCGTGCGGCCCGTGATGTTTTGATCCTTTCTTTCTGGCTCTCTCGCTTTTTTCTAGGGCCTCCCGGACTCAATTGTCAACAGTGTTCTTTAGCGGGAGGTATGTCTCGGCTAATGCTAAAAGCATCTGCAGTTTCGGCATCTCTTTCGCTTGTCCAGTAACCTCTTCTTTCTCAAAAAGAAAAAGTCGGAACCCGGTCTTGACGCCCTATCCTAAAGGTCAAGGGCTATTCTTATGATGTGAATACGGATATCTATTCTTATCATTCACTCTTACCAAAGGGCTTCTTTTCTTGTTCCAGGGGTGTTAGACAGGGGGACCCCCTTCACCCCTCCTTTTCTGTCTTGCAGCTGATGTCCTTAGCAGAAGCCTCACTGATCTCCATCATAAAGGATTGGTCAAATCTATTTCCTCTCCAATAGGCTCCTTCTCATGTCATGTATGCTGATGATGTATTTATGCGGAGGAGATTCGAATTCTCTAACTAATCTTATGGCCTTCCTGTCAGCTTATGGTGAGGCCTCTGGTCAATCTTTCAGTAAAGAAAAAAGCCTTTTCTGCAAGTATGATGACCAAAGGAAACAATTCTTTGGAGTTTGTCTCTTGAAAATGGTTTTCTTTCTTTCCTCCTCTCTTCTTTTCTTAATTCCATTCATTCCCCTTAGCGCTTGTGTATTGGAGTACGAAATGAAGTGAAGGCCAAGGTCTCCTTTAAAGGGCTCAAGCCGTAACAGCAACAATAAGAAGTCCCCTTTCCACTTTCTTTTTTACAGGCAAGCAAGAGGGTTACGCCCTTCCATGGCTTTTTTTTTCAACTGCCTTACTTCTGGCTACAGCTTAGAACTAGGCAAAGAAAAAGACTGGACTTTCTGACCTTCAATCGGGAACACATTGTCTTGATTCGCTTCCCTCTCTGTTGGCATCGAGAAACTTACACTTGAACGGGCAAAGGTTTGGAAGTTATCATCTAACTATACGAACTCTTCCCGGCACCCACCCGAAAGTGACGAGGTTTATTAAGCGCTATCCTGCTCATCCTTTATCTTAAAGACCTGACCTGGAAGGCTTTACTACCACTGGGGAACTACTCCCTGAAAAGAGCTCTTGCAAATGCTACTCCCACTCGCTAAGCAAATGCTCTAGCTATATTAAAGCGTGACAGGCCAGCTACGCCGGCATACACAGGAATTCAATCAATCGATGATGGCACCTTTGATCCCTTGTGCTTGTGGTACTCATCTGGCTGCCCCTTTTTGGAATGGGAGATTGATCGCTTTTTATGTTCAAACCAACTTTTTTTCAAGAATTCCAGGAATTATACCACCTTATTGGGTTCTCTCCGTAGATAGCCCAAAGCAAAAGCAACCAATAGCTCGCTGGTCGCTATTACTTCATTCGTTCGTTTCGTACACTTTACTTGCTTTAGTGCTCGCTCCCTCTTGGGTTGGATATACAGATTGAAAACAAGGATTGCAGACAGCATGAAAGATTCCATTGAGAAGACCGATCTTCAAGCAGATAACCATAACTCTATTCTGGCCGGTGGGGTCCCCCTCTTGTTTATGGTTGCAAGATGCCCTACCTCTATCTCTCCTTGGCGCTCCTAATCAATGGAAGCGGGCAAGGAAGAAAGGAATGATGAAACCTGGGGACTTCTGAAAGTGATTGAAGGCGAGTGTAACGAAGAGCAAGCGTAGGCTTAAAAAAAATGAGAAATTAAATAAGTAGCTAACTAGTAGCCTTTTTCAGCAGCTATAGCTTGAAGCGAAAGTACCCTCTTTACTCTTTATAGATAGGGGGGGCACGATGGGAACGTCTTTAGTGATAGTAGCTGCTTTCTGCCACTTTTAATTAGTAGGCTAATGCTTTAGAATGTAAAGCACCTAACCTCCGCCTACAAGCTTCACTTTGGTTTAGCTTCCAACTAAGGCTAAGGGTCGATGTAATTGACCCGGGATTGAGTGAACGAGCTCATAGCCATCCACCCGTAGCCCACAAAAGCGCTAATTTATATCAAAAAGACGGCAAAAACGTTAAAAAAGACCGGGTTTTCATATCCCGAACATTTCCTAAAATAAGGGATAAACTGACTCAGATCGGTCTCCCTCACTCTCGATCTAAACATCACATCCTGTATGAATCGACCTCTCCCTGAACACTGAACAGAAGGAGTGAACGACCAATAGGTACTTTGGATCAGAGGTCTATCCTTTCCCTAAATCCTTGCATTCGATCATGCTTTGACCAGCCTTCCGAGCACCCGCCTATAGCAGTTTCAATATACATTCCCCAACATTAGTACCTAGTGCATTAGTCAAGAAGAGAAGTCTGACGCTCAACGGTCAGCCGAGCGAAAACTATTAGCTTGTCTGGCACGCCATCATCAGAAGGAAACTAGCCTGCAATTGGAGAGGCTGGCTAGATAGAATCTGGCACTTTTTCCTAAGCTAGTACTTCAAAGTGAGTTGACTCATCAGCACAACTCTCTGCCACGTCGCTCATCTAGAGGTTTACAACCAAGAAGGTACTATCCAATAGAAGACTGGACAACACTAAGTCAAACTTCTTCAACAAATACATCTCTTCTCTCCATTTCAATCAAGAGACGAGCAAGAAAGGTAATAGTATCATCCATGGCGAGTGCTATCGTATATAAGAGAAGGGCTGTAGGAGTGATCCTTCCCTCTAATCATAAGAAAAGAAAGGGTCGCAGGTCTTAGAAGCAAGGCTATGGGTTCAACTCTCGAGGTTTAAGCGGAAATTCCCAGCTTTCTTAACCTTTAGAGGGGCTTTCGTCAATCACTTTTGAGATGGCGTTTTAGGCTAAACGTAAATGGCAGACTCGTAAGAAGGCTAGGGTATTAGGTTACCTTACAAAGAATAAAGAAGACCAAGCTACAAAAGGGATCGTGGAAGGCCCACGGGTAATCAAAGATTTCGACCGGAGGTTCATCGATCTACAACTTTGCTTGTCATGGGCATGAAAGGTTGTGGAGAAGATACCCTGTAAAGAGGCATACTTCCTTAAGGGGATATGCCAGAGAGTAACCTTTTTCTAGAGCCAGCTTGCCTACTTGAAAACTTAAATCTGCTGGTATTACTATACCCTGATAAGCACAGTGAAAAAACTCTTCCCCACGGGGTCCTCTTTTTTCTGAACGGATTCTCGCCCATCCAGCCAGTGTAACAGTAGTACCTTTCGAAGAAAGCCTTGCCAGTAGCTACTTTCGAGCCAGTGCAGTTGGAGTTCTTTTAATTATTTTTCTATTTGCTTCTGTTTTTATTGAGTTTTTTGCTTTCCGCCTTGTCAGTTTCCCTCCTTTTTGCTTGAGACTGCGGATTGGTTCCAGAAGTCGAGAGTGAATTGGCTTCAGTTCGGTGAAAGAAACACTAATTACTTCCAGACCGCAACACTTATCCGTAGGAGGAAAAGTTGCATTGTAAGCTTAAAAAGAGACGATGGGAGCTGGTGTAATAATCAAGATGAGCTTAAGGATATGGCTGTTAACTATTTCAGGAATCTTTACGAAGGCGAGGAGGGAATTATTTTCAAGCTCGCGGATTTCCAACCGAGAATCAGGTAAGGCAAATTCTGAGTAGGCCGAGGAAGGCAGTGTTCAGTATGAAGCCAAAGCCAACTAAGGCATCTTGTCATGAGATGGCGTTCTTCTACCAAAAGATGTGGCATATACTGGGACCTTCGGTGATCCGTTTTGTTCAATCTGCGTTTGAAAATGGATGCTTATCCAGAGGGGGTTTAATCAAACTCTCATCACACTCATTCCGAAGCAAGACAAGCCAGAACCACTTCCGGCCTATTTCATTATGTAATTGTAATGTTTTGTACAAAGTTATAAAAGGGTCACCAAGGAAATTGTTGGAAGGATTCGTACCTTATTACACAAGAGAATAGCTCCTAATCAATATCAATGTAGCTTTATACCAGGTGACAAGCAAATGATAATCGAGTGGTGGCTCAATAAATCCTGCACTCAATGCGGAAGATGAAGGGAAAGGGGAAGCGTAATGGCTGTTAAAGTCTCTTTAGAGAAGACCTATGACAGAGTTCACTGGCAATTTCTTCAGTGTGTTCTAGAGGAGATAGGCCTGCCTAATCAACTTAGTCTCCTAATCATGCACTGTGTTACTTCTGCGACTATTGAGGTATTGTGGAATGGTGAAAGAAGACCTGCATTCAAGCCAGGCACTGGGATAGGACTTCTGCTGCTGGTTTCAAAGAGACAGCTGGAAAGAAACCGGCTAAACTTGCTTGCCTACTGGCTGAGAGAAGAGATTCAAAAAGGACAGCAGAATGCAGAAGGGAACTAAGATTAGATGGAAGAGGAATCCCAATGGCTGCACGAAAAGCAACTGTAAAAGTCACCGCAATTGGCTCGCACAAGGAAGGAAAGGAATAGCAGACCCCGAAGACCCAGACCGTGGAAAGCAACTCTCTCTAAACTAAATGGAAAAAGAGCTTATCTTATAGCAGCTCTACCAGGGAAGCAAAGGTCAAGGCAGTCAGTGCTTGCTAAACAATGAAAAC